>JAYKKM010000348.1:915000-1515000 GCA_035772405.1 Chrysogorgia sp. JL179-B06
CACACCACCACTTGACCCCAAGAGGTAGGCTAACAGGAGGTGTACCTCTAAACTGCCCTTGACCCCTAGGTTGCCCCACCCACTGGATAGCAACCCAAAGTATGGATAAACTTCCCAGAGAAAAAGTCCTATGCAACAGATAAACTCAAGTCTTCCAAAACTATAATGGTAGCTGACACAACCCACTGGCTGGAAACCTCATTCGATGGTTCCCAAAACCTCTCTACAAACTACACACAGTGATGGATTTACAGGATGGTGCACACCCCGCTGGCCTTGGCCAATGGGGGTGCAGTGAGGGTGCCAATTGCCTTGTCAAATCCAATTTTTAGGTATTAGGTATCATTATATATTAGCTATCATATGATTCATAGGTATTAATAGGTATAGCTAGCTGCTGTAGCTCCCTCAGGGGCACTCCACCCTGCCTTGGTACCCCCCTACCAGATCAAGCTGGATCCATCACTGACTATACAACACCCATCTTCATGACTTCAAGGATAAGTTTGACAGAAAACTTCAAAACTCTTCAACAAAACTCTTCAACAAAACAGCAGAAAAACAACTACATGTATTTAATTAGTGAGATATTTTACCTGCCCATGAATTCGTCTTTCCTTATATCCCGATCATAGACACTGACCTCTAACATCATCTCAGTGTCGGCAAAGAATTTCAAATCAAAATGTTCCTTCCATTGTGGGCTGAGTGTTTCCTTGCACGCCTTACTTTTGAATTTTTCATTGCCAAGACGGAAACGGCAATATGGATCACTGGAACCTTAAAAGAATGAACATTTTATTTTTCTTTCATATTTTAAAACTGAAATGATGAATTTGTATTATTATTATTATTTATATTATGGCAGCGGATGATCATGCAGATGGTGTGGTGGATGTGTGGCGTATCGCTAAGGGATAGAGTGTCTAGTGAGGAGCTGAGGGAAAGAATTGGTATTGAATCGGTGTCTGACGTGGTAAAGAGGAGCCGATTAAGGTGGCTGGGACATGTGCTGCGGAAAGATGATGGTGACTGGGTGAAGAGGTGTATGTCACTTGAGGTTGATGGTGCAAGAGGAAGAGGAAGGCCAAGGATGACATGGAGCCAGGTAATGGAGAGGGATATGAGAGAGAGAGTGGGCTGAAGAGGGAAGATGCACATGATCGTGGAAAGTGGAGGAAACTGTCGTGGGGAACCAGCGGCCAACCCCTGCGTAAGCGGGGAAAACGGCCGTAAAACGTCTGTTGTTTGTTGTTTTATTTATATTATGGCAGCCATAAAGATGTAGTTGCAGAAAGTTAAAGGTCATGCAACTATACCTTTTGAAGTTATTCGATTTTATGTTAGAATTTGAAAAATAGGTATAGTTGAATTTAAAAATCCTCACACAATAATAAATATTAACCCTAGGCCAGATTTTTTACTGAGCCTATTAATGCAACATAATAGTACACATCAAAAGAATACTTAGCCAAATAGAGATGTAGCCAGCGAATAATTGGGTGCTGGGTAAAATATGCTATTGTGATGTCACAATACATTAATTTTTAGGGGGTGCGTGGGCACCACCTGGAAATTTTTGAATATTAAAATACAACATAGTGGCCTTCTGGCTCATGGAATTGAACACGCGACCCTGCGATGGCTTTGCTAGTGCAGTTTTAGCAGCATTTCCAGCATTTTGAGCAAAATATATAGGTAATTTTTTAACGGACTATCTTGTCATTTTTAAGAAATATTTCTATAAAGTTGAAATGCCAAATATTACTGTAACATACCTTAGTCTTACAACAGTTTATTTAACAAAGTAGAAAACTAATTACAAAAAAATATAAACTGCTCAACTGCTGTCATACGAAATCTTGTCTTTGTTTTTAATTATACATGCAAATGCCAGCCACAGTGAGTCACTGTAGTGTGTGGCCTATTACAGTCACTGGCACACAAGCACAAGTCTTGGCCATTCACTTCATTGTTAACTATTTTAGTGATTAGAGTACAATTGAATATTAAATAATAGTACGGCGATATATTCTTCTTCTCTGCCCACAATTTGACCGCGTCTTTTTAATGTGGTTATAATATAGTGATAATTCTTTCCATAGCATGTTTATAGCCTCGAGTTTGAATTGCGATAATTTCTATCATCTCCCTCTCAAAAATCGAACAATTTGGCATAGACTTGTTCACACGGTGAGGAACAATCAAAATATGAAACTTGAAATGCATCACAAAACCTTTAATGTTTTGGACTTTGGTGGCCTCAAGAGGCATGTGGTTAATTGTCTAGACACTGCACATTCTCGCTTTTATACATCAGACCATTAGACATCAGTAATTTGTGCTATTTTGTATAACATATATATATAAATATATATAATATGTTATTATTATATTCATACTTATCTCCGAGCTTGTTCATGATGAATGATCAATGTGGATTAAATTGCAAGTATATCTGCTGCATATATTTCATAATGTGCCGGGTGAGATTGAAAAAATTACCTTGAGTGCGGGGCGCTTAGAATTTGTGCCGTGTAGTCTGGCCGGCACCGCCCAGCATGGCTGCATCCCTGCCAATTAAGTGGGAGTAATAAAGCAAGATTAAATAAATCTTGAACTCTAATAAACCAGACTCTTTTTTAGTCCTTGTGAACACTAGATAATTTTAATTGCCAAAGTGATGACCTTTGATTAGATAAAATCACAATTAAACAAAATTACAAATATACAGATTTTATAACCTTTTCTGATTAATTAATTTGAAGTTTAGAGGTTAAATGATGCAGTGCAATCTTAAATTAACTGTACTATACTGTACTTTACTCTACTGAAATGCAGGCAGTAGATCAGAGTACCTAAGTACTATAGCACAGTAGCACTGCACTTCACAATCATTTTGCCTTTCTCCAACCCATTTCTCTGTACTAGTATATACAGTAGTGTAGTGTACTTTACTGTATTGTCTGTACTACGTAAACTATACTCTCTACTCAAACTGTACTATACTGCGCAGTGCACCACAGTCAGGGGCAGATTCAGACAGGTTTGATCAGTATATAATCAGGGCTCAAGATTTGAATTTTTTACCAGTATCCAAGTGGATACTTAAGCACCTTAAAATCCAGTATTTTAGTATCATTTTAGTATCCCAGATTTGGATAGTAGGTATTCCGATTAGCAGTATCCAAACAAGGCAAAATATCCCAAAAATAAGTGCTATCATTAATGATTTATGTAACGGTTTAACAATGATCTCCAGAAATATGTATTTTAGGAGCAAATATAGAATATCCGTCCACTTTTGAAACCGCATTACAAATACAAACCAGGATGCTCTAAAATGTCTTTAAATATCATGTAGAAGGTTTATATTGTGTGTACTGGTTGATTGTTATCAAATGAAATGGGGTTTTAAAATAGAACAAAGAAATTGTGCGAAAGTGGACGGGTATTCTACAATTTAGCGTATGTGGAGAATTAATCTTGTGCTCAGATCCATTCCGCATTCACGCGACAAACAACGAAAAAATACACGGAATAAGAAACAAAGCACCAAAACAGAGCTATTTTGTCGAACATTTCGCCAAAATGTACAGACTTCGGAGTTTGGATCGGAAATTCACATTTTTTATAGTATCTTAGTATCCCGTGGATATCAGGATACCGCAAATCTTGAGCCCTGATAAACGTAAACCTGTCAGATTTTAAAAACCTTCTGTTCTAGTAATATACGTATTTAAAGCTGTAATTTAGAAATTTCTTTATCATTCTATATCATTTCCAACTATCAATTATAATTATAATCAACAATAATATTTCAATTATAATTTGCCTTTTAATCAATATACAGGGGTAATAACAATTTGCATCCAGAAATTACATCCGAAACTTAGGGAAGGTTGGTGAAACACAATCTCTTATGAAAAATGATCTCTTGCACACGTTTCTTGATTCTCGTAAACCATGAAGGCCCACAAGTCACAGCAAACCAGTCAGTGTTGTTCCTGTGAGCGTACAAACCAGTCAAGAATACTGATTGCAATGCGATTGGTTGAATTCGCAGCAAACCCGCTCACAATCCTGTTGGACGAGCTGTATATAGTTGAAGGAAGTTGGGGATGAATTAATACCGTTGCCAAGTGATTGCTAAGGTTGTGAAACATTTCACACACAGCTTTCTTTCAAAGCAGGGGCCGCGGAGCACTTTTTAGAGTGGGGGGCAATTTCAAGTGGTGAAGATTGGGGGAGGGGTTGCAGAAAAAAAGATGTTGAGTTTCGTACTATTTCAATTTTATTATACAAAGCATGAATGTTAAAAATAGGTGACATCTTTCATCATGAAATTCCTCCGCTTTGAAAGTATTAGTAAAGTATCAATAGCGCTCCGTCGAGATGACGTCAGTACCGATGTTTGTCCGCTTTTACCCATAATTCTTGCAGCCATAACAAAAGAAATAGCTCATTTGCAATCATTTGTGAGTCAAATTTGGTTTGTTTGTCCACTTTTTGAGCTATTAATAGCAGCCAGACTCTACGCTATTTAAAATGGCTTAGCTTGATCTGCATGCATTGCATTAGAGGGATCAAAGGTCACACAGGTCCAAAAGGGTTAACATTGAATGTGCGTTGCACCACGGGTTACACAAAGTCTAAGACAGTGTGTGCTATTTGATTTACTAAATCAGTTGTTTGTGGCAAAGTTAGTATGCATTTCAAACTTTTTAGATCCACATTTTCTTTTTGAGTAATTGTCAACTGAAAAATATTATAAAGAAGCACTCTATACCCAATTTAAGAAAATTTATATCAGGGAAAAGTGGGGAGTCAACAAAACTCCAAGCAAACGGATTGTATTGGCAGAGGAGAATTGTGACCCTGATGACAATGGATTGTATCGGTTTCCTATGCACAAAATCTGTCTCGTAAAGAAAAATATGACTTAGGAGGCCTTTAAGAAATTGTACTCTCCTTACATCCCTAAAGGATTTCACATATATGTACTGTAAAATGTATGGCCAAAAGGATTATTATATAAATTGGCAAGTATGTCATCATCCTACAGTAGTTGAAAATTTCCTAAGAGCATGCCTTCAGACCCCCCCCCCCCAACTAGATAGTACATCACAACAAGCGGCAATTCTGTACCAGGCCTTATACCATTTACTGTTATTAATAAATATAGTCATTAGTGTACTGTAACAATTATACTTCCTACCATTATCGTCCATTGCTATCAACTTTTTCCCCTCAACAAGAGTAACTGAAACTATTCCATCTTTTTGGAGGGCTTTACCACTCTCCTTCGCTTGGGCAACTCTCCGTTGGCTTGCCCGTCTCATCAGCTAAAAATTAAAAGGAACAAGAAAGAAATATTTTAGCCAATGTATATGCAAATAGCCAATTTGCTTTGTAAAGGCCACTAGTAATAGCAGGTAGTGATGAGTATAAATTTTAAGGTGCTACTATACATATTTCAAGATCTTACCTCTTGTCGATCTTCAGCTGTCTTTGGCACCAAATTGAAGCTTGCTGTAATTTTCCCAAGTTTCTCATTTTGCCCAGTAGCACTTTGTAGGTCTAAGGTGAGATCTTTTGGTCTAAACAAAGAATTTACAAATTATTTCAGAATGAGTTATAGCTGTAGCACTCAACAAATGTCTCATTCCTAATGTTTTTCATCAGTTACCTGCCAACTTCCATCTGTGCCAAATCCACAGTAACCATCCCCATCGGATCATCACTACTAACACGATCGAAATCATAGACCTTTATAACCAGAGGCATGCTGATGTCTTCGATAGGAACGCAGAACTTCTCATTCCATTGTGGATTAAGATTTTTGGGGATTGTTCGACTTTTGTAAATTTGTTTGCCATCTGCTTTGAATTTTACATAAGGATCACTTGTACCTGATAAGAAAATAAAGATATCGGTCTTCTGTCATAGCAACAACTTAGTATAGACATGTTAATGAAAGAACTATATGTATAGCCCTACAATGGGTTGTCCCAGGAAACATCCACATCTCCCCCACGGAGGAAAGGTGGTAAAAAAGGAGGGGGTAAAATTAACTTTGACAGATAACTGAAATTATTGTAGGATGTCCGAAGAGGATATATGGATATTTTCTGGAATGACCCAAAGACAAAAATGATCATTGTGAATTGACACTGGGATGTTAAATAGTTAAGACAAATTAATGTTCAATGTATGAAGAATTCATTATTTATTTGTTAATTAAGTAACCAATTTTGCAGAAATGTTTATGTTATACAGGCAATATTTAGATTTATGTTTTAGATTTACATCAAAATTTAAGTGTTTATGTTTTTATTGGTAAATAGAAATTTAACTATTATAGAATAAGATAGAATAAGATTATTTTAGATTTGTTATACAGGCAGTAGTTAGATTTATGTTTTAGATTTACATAAATATTTAAGTGTTTGTTTGTATTGGTAAATAGAAATTTAACTATTATAGAATAAGATTATTTTAGATTTTATTCCTCACACCTGGTGTTCGTGGAACGGGTTTAGTATATGGTTTATCATGAAAGAACTGAACATGGTGATCCTCTAAATAAAGTAAAATTTCAACAAATAATATTATCTGGACGGTTAATACATTGAGGAGATCCAATTGATCTAGACTCATTGTCACAGTTTTATATACTTTAATAAAATTTAAACCTATTGTTTAGACCTAAAAACCATCAACTATTATGCATATTTTTGTTAAAAATCCTAACACACCTATCTGTTTAATTCCTTGAAAGAAATTATTACCCAACATCAATTTTAAAATTTGCTAGTTTTGTTTATTTGAGAACCATTAAATCTACACTATTTAAAAACATATATAGAATTTATATTTATATATTTAATCATTATGCCAATTTTACGAACACTGGTGTGAATGCATTCATGGCCTTCAATACTTGGATGGTTTAATCATTTACATCAAGTTGAAGTTTTAAAAGCTTACCTCGAAACTTCAATGCATCTGCAGACTTAAGAATACAATTTTTCAGTACTATGTTTAATATTATGATTTGCAAAAATAATATATGTACATATGTGTACTTTAACAAATTTAAAGCCTAAGTGTTTCATTTGATATACATAATTTTAATTTTTTGTTTACATATTAACATCTATATGTTTGATGGCTGAAATTATTATTTTTAAAACAATTTTAATGGTCAGAATTCTCCGTTTACACATACAGTACATATAGTACAAATTCAGGTTGGTCTAGAATAATCAGGTAGAATAATATAAAGAGTGTTAAGATAATGATATCAGATTAGAGTGCTAATCAGCATTAAGCAGCTGGGTTAGATGTGAAAATATACACCCTTTCAAATTTCTCCAATGCCAACAGACTCAACACCAGCCCAACTTTGACATATTTACCAACACTTTTGACCTAGTACATGGGTTTGATAATCGCTTTGGCTTCACCCAACGTCAACCTTATAACGTATTGAAACGAATAAAGCTTGATTTATCTGTGGGATTTCAAAAATCATAAAATCTAAATGGTTCACATTTCCGCCCCCATATATCACACTCAATCGAATAATTTCACAGAATACGTTATAACAGCAACCATATAAGCAATACCAATTTAAACAACGATTTACTCCAAGCACACTGCAGTGAAAATGTATGGAATGTGCAAACGAAGAAGTGCGAACTAAAAATAGCTACAAAAAGTGGCAATCGTGGCAAATGCAAATACACAACGCCTACACGACAATCCCGAACATCATTTAGAGAGTTTTACCTGTTTTATCACGGGCGGCTAAGTTAATGCCTTCTTTGAGCTCAACAGTGAGAGCAAAGAAAGCAAATTTGCCGCTTTTGGCCACTGCTGCTGCCTACACGAAAAGGAAAACGGAAAATCAAAATTATCCACGCCGGAAACGCCGTCCAAGACAGCACGCACGTCCAACTTCCGCGTATTATAAAAACAACACCAAAACAAAATTTAAAATACACCAAGTGGAACTAGAAAATAAGCCAATAACGCTAAGATTCGGCGTTATTAGTCGTTGCATTGATAACCGACAGGTAGGTAGCCAAAACTCAAATGTTTTGGCGTGTCTTTAAGTTGAATGTTAAATTATAGTGTATGTGACCAGCAAGAGTTCGCTCAGCATGAGACCACACAGAAAGCCAGGCATTTTGATACTCAAAAAATACTCACCGTCGAGCCCGGAGAGAATTCCACTGCTGACACCTCGCCTTCAAACGAGAGGTTCTCCGGTCTAGCGGTCGGGCTCTCTGGAGCTGCTTGGCCTAAATGTTGTGATAATTTTTGGTTAGAATTAGTCAACTTTATAATGCCAATGGGTTCGATATAGTCGCCGTCGACAGTATTCTTGTCGTCTTTCAGGTCGAAATTCACCGAGCGACGGTGGGACGACCTGAGCTCGCTAATCTGGTTTAGCGAACGAGAAAGAAAATTCCCCGTCCTACCCTTCTTCTTCTTCTTTAGGCTATTGAATATTCCCTTCTTCTTCTCTCCTGTTCGCCATTGTCGAAAACAAATCACACAAAAACGTTAATCAGAAAGTCCCGAGACAGTAATGAACGATAAGGACATGCAAGGCGACAGTAAAAAAATGGAAACATACCACGATCTTCGTCAGACATCTTTCGGTATTGCTTCTGTTGCAGTTCTTATGCACCGTTTCGTTCCAACCTTGTCTCTTGTGGATTCAACCTGAGAAAGTGCGCATATCGTCTGCGCAGCGACAGTATGGCAGCGTCCGCGTCGCGTATGCTGCACCGCAAGCTAACCTTTACAGGTGGTAGGCAAAACTATCCCAAATTCCACCGCTATAATCCCTGAGTAAAGTAAACTAGCCTCGCCGCCTCTTGTTGCCTGCGCGCCAAGAAAAGTTTCCTTAGACTTTATACTATCGTAGCGGGACATATTATTGCTATCAGCATACACCGTGAAATGACATGCGTTTAATAATTCATATATCTTATTATTACACTGCCATTTCAAGTCAATTAGCAGTGGTTACAAGTTTGCAAAGCAGGCGAGAAATTTTGTACTTCGATTTTGCAACCCACATCAAAACAACTCGAAACATCGTTGTCAGCCTACGATGGAAAGGTTTAAGAAACTGACGTTTGCCAAAAATATTTGTTTTGTCGAGTATACAAATACCGCGTAGTTTAATAATTGATATCCAACGGGTAACTTTCCTTTAATTAACATGAAAAAGACGCTCCCAAAGTATTATCCTTGTTCTTAATGAATCTTGCATCGAACTAGCTGTAGAACGACAGCGAACGATTCTCACAGAACGGCCGAATTCTTAAAATGCGCAAAATTTTCTAAGTGTATTTTGAAGTTTTTCATGAAGTTTTAGCGAGTTTATCAAGAGAGAGACCCAAACAAATTTAAGTAGTATAGTAAGTAGGGCTGCGAGCTCAGTCAACGTCAACCGTGATATAAACACCAAAACATCACCAAATTTATGTCGAGCCACAATTCGGCAATGTTTTGGTACTCACGTTTTATAATCGACGTTGGTGAGCTCACAGCGCTAGTCTCTGTACTATTATGGTAATCGTTAGTCAATCTAAACACCCCTCCCACGTTTTCTACTCAATTGATACCAAATATTAAAAAAATCACAACTTTCGCTAAACTTTACGCTACTTTAGCCATTTTTTAGGTGCGTTTCAACATTTTCACAAATTTGTCGAATCGCATTTAAAAAATAGTCGTTTCAACATTTTCACAAATTTGTCAAACCACATTTAAAAAATAGAAAGCGCCGTTTCAACGTTTTCACAAATTTGTCAAATCACATTTTCACAAATTTGTCAAATCACATTTAAAAAATAGAAAGCACCGTTTCAACATTTTCACAAATTTGTTAAATCACATTTTCACAAATTTGTCGAATCACATTTAAAAAATAGAAAGTGTCGTTTCAATATTTTCACAAATTTGTCAAATCACATTTTTACAAATTTATGTATCGTAAAAGTGTCTCACGCGTGATAAAATTGCCACCTGTTATGCAAATTAGGTTATTGCCACCTGTTAATAATAGATTAGTCCGTTTGTTCACTACTACTTTCAGCGTTTGTCGCCTCTTTTCTAAAATGGTGGTCGTACACATATTTTGACGTTGTGATTCCTCCCGACAACAAGCCCAAGAAAGGCACGTACGGCGTCACAATCGCGACAATGCTCTCAACGTCTTTCTTTAATAGCGGGTCTTTTTGTAGTTCGTCGTTTAGTTCGTCAGGGTTCTCAATGGCGTTCAACCCATCCAGTAAGCTAGCGAATTTGCTGATTAGCAAGTCGGTGAGAAAAGCGTTTGCGATCTCCATTCTCTTCAACTCATATTGGTGCCATATCTTATCAATAACTTTCGCGGACGCTTTTTTAATGTACGCTTCAGACTGACTCACCACACCGTCACCAGACAGTCTAATAAGTTCAGATCTCCTAACGTCAATATTGTCTTCCACAGTTGAGGTGTCATCAGTCTCCTCAACTAATTCCTCAATCGTAGGATTTTCCTCACTTTTGCGTTTCACCATCGCGTTATTACTTATACCCATATTTTATTGCGGAATAACAACTTCATGACTGTATGGATAGCGCAGTGAGATTTCAAGTCTAGCGTACTTATTATTTTTTAATGCGGTCACAATCGCCGACGATTTTTCTCTGCTAATGTTTCCAAGGTAATCGTCGATAACGACCTTCATATCACTCCTACTTGGGCAGTAGAAGCAAACGAGCTTACTAATGTTTTCTCTATACGGTTTTGCGATCGACGTCAGTTGTTGCGTGATGACAATAACGCTCAGCATAAAATGTCGCGCGCTAAAAGCCAAGTTGACCAACTGACTAGTCCTATTCTTAACATCTTGAGAGCTCGCACAGTCGTCCAACACAATCAGAGTGTTAGTGCCTTTAAAAACATTTGTTACACACTTGAGAACAGCGTCAACATTGTCCTGTGTGCAGTCTATCGCTAGCACGTCGGGGTCGCGTATGTATCTCCAATCTTGATATGCTTTGTTCCACTCAAAAGTAGGACAAATCAACACAATGTAGTCAAATTTACTAAAGTACTCGGATTCCAATGTTTCCAGCAAATAATGTGTCTTGCCACAAGCTGTCATACCAACGATTAACATATTAAACGGAGTCTCCATTAACTCACGTTTGATTTAATACTGGATTGATTGCAACCCATTGTTCATGAAGTTGACCAACCCATCACTTATCACAAACACCCTGCACATAACGTTCGCAGTCGTCGCTTTCTTAGTGATCTCAAGAAGCACACCGGATTGTGTGTTTACAATGTTCTTGCCAGTGGCGACATTGCGATTGTCTTGAACACTCCTCAAGTCGATAACCAACGCAAAGCCATCTTTATAGAACTTCTGTATGGTCATGAACTGAGCGTGTTCTTCACCCAAACCAAACAGTCGTTTCGCTTCTGCATAGAACTTCGACTTTGGGATGCCTTGTGAGTACACACTATTTGGCACACCTTCGATTGTGACTCTAACACTATCAATATTTGGGTAAAGAAACTCCTCGCTGTCTGTTCGCACCTTATTCGTGAATAGCAACACAATCGCCTTCATGCTTTTTCTTGGCAGATTAATGTTTTCATTCACAATGGTCGTGCCTTTATCCCATTCGGTGGTTTTCATCAACGTGATGTGCTCATATGACAAACTACGACCACTTGCATAGCCTGACGCTATTTCGTCAGCGAGCTCCTGGTTATCAATCGTCTCATACTCAAGCTCGAGGTTCTCCAGAGTGTACCCACCCACAGCGCTACCGGATTGCGCCACCATGATGTCTGTAGCCTTCGGGAGTGTGATCACGTACTGCAAGTTGTTGTTCATGCTAAAAGGAGCGTACAACCCGTGGTCATTCATAATCTTACCAAGCTTAATCCGCTGTTTCGTTCCAATCACACCAAACATTAACGCGTCACTAACTTTAGCGACGTTCCCACTCGTCGCACCACTGTCATCCTTAGAAATTAGCTTTCTCAAGTTCTCACCACCAACACCATAGTCAATCATTTGGTCTCGCGCAGTAACACTTTCCCAAAGGTCGCGATAAACACCAGTGTAATTTTCCCCATTGTTGTCATACACAGTTTCCCCAGCTAGTCTCACAACAAGTTTCTCAACCAACAACTTGCTGACATTGTTCAAGAACCAGCTTTTAGCGTTTGCGTTCTTAAAGTCGAACACTAAACCCAACGACCCAGGCACCAAACAGCTACTAACCTTGAGCTTTGGTATATCAATGTAAAGTTCCTCGCCAGGACTGACTTTATTAGGATTCAACGTGATCACATGCTGCGTTCTCACCCCTTTTATGACACCCATGGTCGCTCGTCTAAAACCAGGGCTCAACTCTGCTGACGTGGCGTTCATATACCTTTACATATGTTTTATCGCTACCGTTTTAGCTTGTAATAATCATAAGCGAACCACGCGAGTACCACCGCAAGTACCCACAGATTCTGAGCCAACCAAGCGAGACCCTTTGCGCCCAACGTCAACGCATTGTAAACTAAGTTAGCCAATCCAACAGCCCATGGACCCATCTTCGTTATCGCGTTCTTAACAGCCTGTGCGAATGACTTTGTGGCCATAACACCTTTCATAACAGCAGACCTACCAGCGATAATAATTGTTGTTATAATTCCAGCCATTGAAATTGCCACAGCGCTCAACCCAACCACATTTTCTCTAGCCCACTTCTTGAACTTCTGCAATCTGTTAATGTCAGTCTCTTGTTGCTCTCTAACCTCCTCCATTTCTCGCTGTTTAATGACTCTGTCTCGCGCTTCTTCAAGCCCCACGATACGTTCTCTCAATTCAAAGATAACGCTCTCGTCGTCTTCACCATCTAGTTTGTCTGACGCTCTATTTATCGCTTCTTGAAAGTGGTCTGCTTGTGTTTGCAACGCACCATTGTCACCTGTTCTTGATTCAGGCAACACACTATCGCTCGGGTTAAGCACACCATTCAGCTCGCGGTTTTCGTTTGGTGTTAGCCCATGTATGTCGTCGCGCTCCGTGTGTGTGGTGTCCAACAACGACATACTCCTCACAGTTTCCTCACGGTCTTTCGAGTTGGCTAGGATTTTATCCATAAGGTTTTTAAATTGGAAAACTGAGCGTCGCGCGACTTCAACGTCGTTATTGTACCGCAGAACACCACCCTTCCCACGTTTGAGAACTATTTGCTCTTTACCGAATTCGTTTTTATTAAGCATAGGTTTGAATGATATATTATTGCTCTTACTTATTGACACTCTGTTTCGCAGCGCTAACACATCGTCGTCACGAGTGTCAAACTTGAATCGCACCCCAGTTTTATTACTAAAGAACTTTTCTAAGCTTATCAAAACTTGGTTCTCAGGGCTCGACGGCAAATCGTTGACATCAAACTCTACTACTGGGACTTCTGTGCTAGTTCCCCTTATTGTCACCGTTTTACCACCGTCAGCGTCAATAAACGACGTCTCCTCTCGCCCACCTCGTCTTTTATCAAGCTCACCTCTTATCTTTTCTACGTAGTCATGATAGTTGTCGTAATTAACACGGACGTTCGTCGACATGTTTTTTACAGTGTACTTAGTGTCCATGTCTGTAAGCCGCTCCTCAATATTAGTGAGTTCCTCTTCTAGTCGCTCATCACTCATGCCTTCGTACTTGTCGAGGTTTTCCATCTCAAAGTCGTCGAAACCTTCCCCACCTTCGGCCATATTACACTAGCTCACATTTTGAATGTCGCTTTCCGGTATCCACGAATTATGTTTGCTCTCATAACCTAACCATTTGACCAGCGCCATCTTCTTTCCTCTGACTCTCTTTCTTTTCAACACCTTTTCAACTCTGTACACATCACCACCAGGTTTCTTATTGACCAGCGATAATTCCTGTTCATAAAATTTCCCAATAATCTGTTCACCACTTATGTCCTCAATTTCGTACACATTTGGATCACCACGAATAACTTTCACCACTTTAAACAGCTCTTCAGTGAAGTTGGCTTCGTAGCCCTTTGTGAACACACTCTTGTACTTACTAATTCTCACTGATTGACCAACTCTAAACTTTGGCAATGGATTGTCCGCAAATTGGTGACCAAACAAAGTGGTCCAAACTTCGCCCTCATTTGACTTATCGACATCCTTTGGCTTCATCATAATACTGCGATTCACATTGCTATTGTAATTGCTTACAAACTGGTCAAGGACGTCAATCCATTTGTATGTCCCACGGGTGTAAAAGTACTTCCACATAATGCTCTTGAGACTTCTATTAAAACGCTCAACAACAGCGGCCTTTTTATCACTCTTTGTGCTGAAATATTCAACACCATGTTTTTTCAACAAACTTCTCACACCAACGTTATAGAACTCAAGTCCGTCGTCAAATTGCGCTAACTTAGGCGTGGTTCCAAACCGATCTTTAAAGTCAACCAACAATTTTCCAACAGCCTCAGTCATGTTCTTAGTGTCTTTTCTATAAACTGTAATTCCAAAAGCGTATCTACTCAATATTTCAATGCCTGTCAATATCCAATAATACCCTCCATTCTGTTTTGAATACTTACTCATGTCCACTAAGTCCATTTGGAGCTCTTCACCAAGAAACCCAACAAAAGTCGCGCGGAACTTATGTCTTCTAACAATGGGTTTGTACCTAGTGTAAGTATCCTGCGTGGTCAACCATTCTTTCACTGTTTTTCTAGTTACTTTCAATCCGTCTCCCAATGCACTTTGATACAACCTCTCTGCACCAGTGTACCCTGTCTTGGGACTATAATAGATGTCTCTCAACCCTTGCTCTGTTTCCACACCGAGCTCCATATAATTCACACAATATACAGTTCCAATAACACCGCGCCAACGTCAGCGTCACCATTGTTTGGTTTGACACGAAACGTCATACTTGAGTAAATACCTTTTTTAATTCTCACCTTGGACTCGACGTATGCGTAGCGCTGTATCCCCCCATCTAGAGACTGCTCGGTGGGCGCTGGCAATGTTGTGATCACATTACTACGCTTCCCATCAGTGCCCACATTGCTCTCCGTCTCAACAGCGTCGCACGAGACTTCTACATACTTTAGACCTCTATTCATGTCAATCTTGTTTGGGCTGTCATGCCACTTAGCGTCTAACGAAATTCCTGCGTCCTTCGCGAAACCGAGCAAAAGCCCGATACCACCTAGCCTAAGTTCTACTAAGGCGTAGGCGCTCCCCCTCAAAGGCCGAACTTTGACCCTACTTTTACCTATAGCCATCAGCTTCTCCACCACGAAGTCTACATTAACCCCCCTGAGCGCGTGTCGTAGAGCTCTAACCAACGCGTCGAAGTCGTAGTGACCCCCACTCAATCGAGTTGTCGCGAGTCCTGTATACGGTGTTCCTGATCTAACACGTAAGAATCGAATATCATCACCCACCACATTGTTGTAGTTCCAAAACACAGTGGCTGTCTTAACTATAATATGTGGGTTATCGTGTGTGGCTACTACACTGTAGTCAAAAGTTACAACTTTCTCCACACCTTCAACGAGTACCGTCAACTTTTGAGGACCGTCGTCTACACGTCGCTTCTCAGTGTAACCACCAGAGTCATACCCGTAGTTTAGACTCATTACTTTAGCATACGTTTAGCTACTCAAGCGTCGCATACAAGTCCAACAATATGTCACCAACGTTGACACCACTACCGTCTTGGTCAGTCACGTTAAACACCAGCTGCGTAAAAGCGCCTTTGTTTATCGACACCTTCGACTCAATGTTGAAGAAGTGTTGAACGGAGCTCTTCAGTGGTTGAGTGGTGGTCAATGGTAGCTCGACGATAACCTCGCTTTTGCTGCCATTAACAATGTTCTCAGGTCTGTTCACAATGCTACAACCTACTTGTACATACTTCAGCCCTTTGTTAACATCCACAACATTAGGGCTGACCAAACCACTACTACTCACCGTTGTGTTATCGTTGAACCCTAAGAGTTCTCCAAACTTAAACAGCTCTAATTGTTGGTCAGTTTTTATCTCACACTTTGAATTATGTTTGTTGGCTACTAACCCAATAGCCCCTAATCCTCTCAACTCATCGGCAATCATTTTAAAAGTGTGGTACCCAGACCCAAAAACGTGTTTGTTGCTGTTGTAACTTATCTCATCATTCACACCGGTCTCCACGTTAACATAGTCCCAAAAGATGGTCGCTTTTTTTACTAGTAAGTGAGGATCTGAGCCAAACGTCAAAAGTGCCTCTGGTAGATCCACAGTCTCCGTTGAGCCTCTAATCAACACTACAACCCTGACCATATATAATGTAGCGTGTGTTATGTGTAACATATGGTATATTATATATGCAGAAAGCCCTTCGTGACTACTATGGAAAGTACTACAAACTCGCGATGGCTAACACATCGAAGGCTGCACACGACGCGAAGGCAGACCTCATCAAAAAGTACCCTCACGCCACTTTAAGCAAATTCGAGTTCTATCCAAATATTTTGCAAGATGGTAAAATCATGAGTGTCGACATATATTTCAGAAACAACGACATCCTCAGCACAGACATAACCAGCACAACCTTCAAAAATGATAAAAGCATGTGGAAGTGGTTACACAATAGCAAGTTCCCAATAATATGGCAAGGTGGTGGAACTATCCAACCACTACCAAAAGGTCATAAGAACCACTGGGGGCTTTGGGATGGCTATCCAACAGAGAATGTGTTGAATTATCCAGTGAATAACTTTAAAGTTTTTGTTAACCAAAATAGTTACTTCATGTCAAAGCTACCAGTCTTGCGAGTCACCACGTCAAAGACAAAATCAGAGTGGGATGACAACGAATCTTACTATCGCGTTGTGTTTGCGACGTATTGTGCGAGTTTCTGTTGTGGGGTGTCGTTGCAACATTTATCAGTGTCACAAGAAGTTCACCCAGTGGTCACAAGTGTGACGAGGTTTCATTTGTACTTCACCATTAGGAGACTTCTCAGAAGAATGGAAGGTGGTGAGACCATGAGATCAATAAGTAGAGAGTTCAACGCTTACGAATTGTATGGTAAGATTTCCAAGATTCCCAGAAGGCACTACTACCAGAATAAAGTCCTTAGCGATGGTACAACAGGCGAATCCAGAGTGTTCACACTCAACGACATCCATAACGATTACAAACGATACGTCGCACGACTCTCAGACGGCTTTACCAACATTGGACTGCAATATCTAAATCAGAGCATAGAGTCCTTTGTGTACTCCACACTTGGTGCACAAGCGAGAACACGTGTATCTGTCGTTGGTGGTTCTGCAGGAAGTCTAGAGACCCAACAAGAATTCCGCAAGTTGTTTTCTGACAGTGTTATCAACTATGACGTGTCGACATGGATTCTCAACATGAATAAATCGATTAGAGACACCAACGTTGTCCAAAATCTTGCAGTGTTGCCAAGTACGTGGTTAATGCCAAGCAACGTGGTGATTCTCAAGAATAAAATCGCCGGGTACAACAACTTATTAAAGATTGCCACAGAGTCCATGAGATTTGGAGTGAACACCAGCTTGAACGCAACAACACCAACAATTACGACTAAAAAAGTCCACCAAGAAAATGTGGTGACTCACTCATTAGTAGTGCCAACAACCGTGAAGAAAAAAGCTCACCAAGAAAATGTGACGACGCCAACTAATCTCGTGGCTAAAAAAGTTTACCAAGAAAGTGCGGCACCACTTCCCATGAGAAAAGCAGTGGCCACAAGTGAGTCAGACACGACAACGTTGGCGATAATCTTAGGGTTCTCAGCAGTCTCTGGCTATCTGCTAACCAAATACACCCTCAGGTAGTAATGAGTCTAAACTATGGGTATGAGTCTGACGACCCTCACGATAAAATACTAAAGAGAACGAAAAGGCATCTGGACGAAGATCCCAAATTAAGTGCGACTGGTGGGAGGATGTCTGGGATAATAGACATGCAAGGCTCAGCGATAAAAAACGTAGCAGACCCAGTCGATGACTCAGACGCTGCAAATAAAAGAACTCTAGAACAATTGCTATCAGGTTTCCTCAAGAGTCAGTCCTATAATGTTGTGCTCGACTTCAACGTTAGCACACACGCCTTGAAAAATGTGGAATTTCACGCCAATGGTTCAAACAAAGTGAAAGCCATTGGTGAAACAAGTAAATTAGTGCAAAACAACCCGGCTTATGGTCCTATTGTCGGCATCAGTGGTGTAAGCCAAAGTTTTCTGTCCCCTGTGTTAACACCAATCCCACTTGAGTCAGGTCTCCATTTTAATTGCCCGAGTATGCAATGGTGTGATCTCTCCATTTTTGTTGTGGTGAGGTTACCCATGAGAACCGCTGGATCAAATTGGGAGACAATTATATCAAACGACGATGGTAGTTGGGATAAGTTCATAGGGTACAAGACTGGTGTGACCAACAAGCTCGCGTATGGTGGCAGCATCCCAGCGATGGAGAAAGTGTGCACTATTCCGAGTGGTGTTGACCTCACCAAAATGCATATGATATCAATACACTGGCAAATGAGCAATTCACATGTCAGGGTCAACAACGTCAAGTCAGCCGATTCAGACTTCGTAGCGAATATGAAAAAGATAGGCGCGCCCTATGGAACAATTTTTGGGATACACCGACCAAGAATACCACTCGCACCCTATGCACACCCATCGTTGATAGAATTCTACGGTGTGAAAATCGTGAGTGGTTACATGACAAACCGAGACATCATAATCATGGGTGGAGAAATGATGAAGGAATATGGTGTAAAGTAAATGGGAGCATGTTTTTCGAGACCTCATGAAATATATAAAATAAATAAAACGACTGACCACATGTTCAAAGCTGGTGGATCATTTGGTCGCGGTGACGTTACTCTCGAGCTCCACGCTGAGATTGGTATGAGGTCTAAAAAGACTTACGGCAAACCTATTATGTTACCAGAGTCAGACACTGTGGGAGTGGTAGGAGACGTGACCTAAGTTATGTGATGGGTTGGCTTAGAAAACTGGCTCGTAACATTAGAAACTTTTTCAGACGACGTAGAAAACTGAGGGCTAATAAAACGTATTTGCTGCATTGGTACACAACAAACCAGATCTATAAAAAACCTGACACCTATGTCGAGTAGTTTTTTTTGTGAGGCTATAATATAGTGATGACCTCCACAACGCTTCGATTATTCGACTTCGATGGCCACCAAATCACAACGGTCATGAACAACGGCGATATATGGTTCAAAGCAAGAGAAGTCGCAAGCGCTCTAGGTTACGCTCGACCAAAAGATGCAGTCAACGACCACGTCGAACCTGATTGCGAAATGAAGATGGAACAAGCCTCGTTTATCAACGAACTTGGGGTCTACTCATTGGTGTTCTCGAGTAAAATGGAACGTGCGAAACACTTTGGAAGGTGGGTGCACTCAGAGGTCTTGCCAAGCGTTAAAAAAAGTTTAGCTGACGTTGGTCTCAAACACAATCAGTTTAAAATGATCACTGAGTTCGACCTTCACACGAAAGTTGTTGGTTTTCTTAGGAAATATTATCCAGAGGCTATTTTGATAGCTGCTTGTGGTGAAAATCAAGACACTTCGAGTAAAAGAATAAATTCGTGGAAAAAAGGCTACCAACGTGGAACACCTGACTTGATTATCGCCAATGCAAACCGACAGCACAGCGGACTCGTGATTGAGTTCAAGAACCCAGGTGGCACAGGCAAGACGTCCAAAGAGCAGGAGTCTCTACTACTCAGATACAAATCCGCTGGTTATCTAACACTCTTGTGCGACTCATACGACGACGCTATTACCACAGTGATAAAATATTTCTTTGACGTTGGGTTCCAGTGCTCTCACTGCCTTCGTAAATTTAAAAATAAATCAGCGTTGAGTAACCATGAGAGACGTTATTGTAAAGAGGCTTTTTAGACAGCGAGTAATAAGTCGAATTAGCGCTCGTTCTCGTTGTTGAGACAACGTTTGAAGCGACGACTGTTCTAGCATTTTTTAAAGACGTTTTTAACTTGGTAAAAAATATCTGCGAAGATTTCTCTATTTATTTCACAAACCTTCTGACCACTGTGTGAAAAAATGTTTCTATGACATTGGACGCTTCGTGTGACCAATGTCTAAATTTAAAAAAGTGGGGTATCCGAGAACACCCTTAATTTTGTGTGGAAGGATGATGACGTCTGCACACTGCGCGATATTGCTCAGCACCACCAACGAATGATGGTCCTGGGTTGTATCTCCAATTGAATGGCGCTTCAACAGTTGTTCCGTAAGTGTCACGACAAACGGCGCAATACGCTTTTAGAAATGTGATGTCGTCTGCCATTGGGAACAGTGTGTCGAGCTCACCAAGTCTTTTTAAGTGCTCCGTTGTTATGAGACCACAAATAATGACGTGAATGCCAGCTTTAATGTATTCACGGGTAACTGACAGATCAGAGTACCAATGGCCCTCATCAATACCGATGACGTCGTAATCAGCTATCTCGGAAGAACTTGGAAGGTTGGTGATTAACTTCGCAGGTAAACTGTCTGATCCGACAACAATGGTCTGACGATGTGTGGAGAACGCGTGGTCAGTTCGCCTAGTGTCACCTGTGTTGTTCATGTATAGGACTTTGAGCCCTGATTTACTTAACGTGACTAACCTGCGAAGAGTCTCGGTTGTTTTTCCTGCAAACATGGGACCAATCACGATTTCTAGTTTACCGACTTTCTTCATGATTACTATACCTCCAGAGAAACGCTCTCCCCTCTTGCGGCAACTGTTGCTCGTTGTTAAATATCCGCTGAAGCTCTAAGTTTTCAAGATGAGTCTTCGAGCTCTCATGTCTTGAGCGACACGTTAGGCTATTGGTGGACACACCGCATGGGTAGCACTCGTACTCCCCAATGTCACGCGAAAAATGCTGGTGGGGGCTTGAGAACACGTGGTCCTCGATATCGCCCGCACTCAGTATTTCATTACACCCCACCCTACAAACGTTAACGTCACAGTTTGCGGCGAGGTGTAGCCACGCTTTGGCTTTGGTTGAGCATGGTTTCCATAGAAGGGTCGCCAAGAACACTTCGAGGTAGTTACCGAGTAGTGTAGCGGTGGACTCGCAAGGGTTGCTCAAGTAGTGGTCACTCGCTAGCGTAAGACGTCTGAATGGTGGGTAACACCACACAGGGATCATCTTGGATAGTGCGCTAACCATTATGTTGGCTCTAACTTCGTCAAGTCCAACCCAAGCATCATGAGCGAACTTTGTGTAGAGAATCTGAGTACTAAATCGTCTTGACACCTCTTCGTTTTTACAATCGGGGTCGCACAACTTGAAGACTTGCGAGTACCCTTTTAAGATGTTGGGTCCAGAGGCGCCTTGTGGGGTAGACACATTGATAAAGGACATCATCAGCAAGCGGTTGGTCCCCTCTTCTTCGGTGTTTTGGACTTGAGTCATCTCTTCTGTGGTGTCTTGGACTTGAGTCATTATGTTATACTCCCAGAAAAAACCCTAATTTTTTAGTGCGTTTGGTCTGGAACTGTGAGACACCTGTGAGGTCAACTGTGAGACACCTGTGAGGTCAACTGTGAGTAAGATAATATGTGATAATGTATTAGATGGTTGAAGACTCACAGACGGCTGTTGACGCTAAGATCACGGCTGACGTGAAAAGTGTTAAGGTGAAGGACCCAAAGCGCGTCGCCGCTGGTAAAAAGTTGGCTGAGATATCGAAAGCTGCGAAAGAAAAGAAAATGCGTGAAATGATAGTTAACGAAGAACAGGGTAGTGAGTGGGGTTATGGATATGTTGTCGGAACACTTGGTGTAATCATCGCTGGCGCTTCGTTATGGTACACAATTAGCAGTGAAAAAGAGACACGACCTGCGAGTACTGCACCAGCTGTGTCAGAAAATCGTAGAACTTGTCGTCCAGCACTTGACACATTTGATTCTTGAACAAAACACACGACAATGTATATATGTCTGCGATCGATCGAAAAGAACTTATGAACGAACTGTACGACGCGCTACTTGTCACGACTGGCGCTGTGGTAGTGAGTATGATCTCTAAAAAGGCTTTGGGAGAACCATTGGGAACACCAGAGACAGTTAAAGGCACAGTGAAACTTGCTGCGGCTGTTGGTGCAGGAACGTTGTTAGTAAAATGGATGCAATCGAAAAAGTGGATACCGACAGATCCATTCAAATCAACGTAAGTTAATGGCGAGTGTTGTGGCTGGAGGGATATTTAATGCAGTGGCTTTTGCAGGCGCTGGCTTTATGTTTTCGAAGTTTAATCACTCGGGTTATGAAGCTGAGATGAAAAGACATAACCATGCGTTGGAACAGCTAGCCAGTGCGAAAGAAGTGTGGTATGAGAACGAGGTCGCTAAGAAAGATAAGATCCAGCGTTTACGACAACGGCTCTCTGATGCTAATGCTGACATCAATGACACAAACCACGCGTTGGAAGAACTTAGAAGCGTAATGACTATTCAGTACAGCGGACGAGTGTTCACTGACCTCCCGAAGGTTGCGGATTACTACCAACCGAGTGCGGAAATGAAGGAATACCAATTATTGTTTGTTGGTGCGCTAGGCTTGGGTAGTGGAATAGTAGCGTGGGTGCTAGTTCGGTGAAAAAAATATGTTGGAGTAGTATAAGAGTGATGGACAAACTTATGAGGCAGATGAGTTATGGTTACACAATTGACGAAATCGCGAGTGAGACGCAAATTGAGTGTGGAGGCACCTTCAGGCTTTACTACTGCTCGGATTGTGACGTTGTGAAACATGTGACTGACTGCGGTGGGTACGCATGTCCAAAGTGTGGCGACACCGAATGGGGCTACACTCAGAGTTACAGCGACATGAGACTCACTCGGTTAAAAAGCGTTCACAAACGGTCTTGGTGGATGGGGAGGAGACTGCGGAACGTTGTGAAGGGTGAGCACCTTGAGTTGATAAAAGAGGACTTCTTGAAAGTTGTCAATGTGTTGTACTCATGTAATTTGATAAAGGGTAGAAACGTCAGCAGATATGGATACTACATTATTAGGTTGTGTCATAGAAGACAATTAGAGACACTCAAGAAGGTGCTTGACCTTAAAGACGGAAAGGTGAAAGACAAGTTCGACAACAATTTGTTTGGGGTGGCGTACCCAAAGCTAGGATGGTGTGAAAGTGGTGATCATTATTACAATGAGTGGGCTAAGAAAAAAAGTGTAGTGTAAGTATAAGCCAATGAGTCGGACTGTGAAAAACCCGCTGAAAAAAAGACGGGCGCATAAGACGAGTGCAGCCGTTGTCAACTCACTAACAGATGAAGCGACCAACGTTCACGGCTTCTTTAGAGATCAGGAGGGACAACGTCTAGTCGAAGACCTCGCACCGTCAACGCATCTGTTGGATCGAGCACTGAGAGGGTTCACAAGGTCCTATGGAGTCGAAGTGATTGACGACAGAGACATCAATCAGGTAAATGGTAGTAGAAGTGCTGTCACTAACCTTTTGAGACGTGAACTAGGTGAGACCAACGGAATGAAAGTGGTGGAGACAGTCAAGGTCACTTTTGAGAAAGTTTTAGAACTCAATAAGACCACGTACAAAACTGCCTACTTTAACAGTGAAACGTTCGTCGTCATTAACGAGCATGACATTGAGGGTGTCGCCAATCGTGGGTCGGAGCAGATTTTGACGCGGATAGCTGGGTGGTTATCTGAGGGGTCTGGATGGACTATCGACAAAATAGATGCACACTACGTTAATGTCGCTATTTACAGACCTTTGCATGGGAGTAGCTACATTGCGTTGCCAAAGGAGCTGTGCAACAGTATGAAGGGTCTGATAAATGTAAATAACGGCGATGACAACGAGTGCTTTAGATGGTGTCACCTCGCACACAAATTTCCTGTTGGAAAAAACTCTGACAGAACGTCAAAGTACGCTAGACGTGTCAGTGAGCTGAATTACGATGGAATTGATTTCCCAGTATCAGTCAAAGACTACAACAAGATCGAAAAGGCAAACGAAATTAGCATAAATGTTTTTGGGTATGAAAATAAGCAGCCATTCCCTGTGTACGTTTCTAAGGAGACGTATCCTGACCATATGGACCTATTGTTGATAACTAATGACGTGGGCAACAAGCATTATGTGTACATTCGCGATTTCGACAAATTCATGTACCGTCAGACAAAGTATAAGGCGAGAAAGCACTTTTGCAGGTATTGTTTGCAGTGTTTCACCCGTGCGGACGTGCTTGAAAGTCATATTGAAGTGTGTTTGGTCATTAATGGGAAGCAAGCTATTAAAATGCCGCAAAAAGGCGCGAAAGTAAAATATGAGAATTTTAGCAGACAATTAAATGTACCATTTGTGGTGTATGCAGACTTCGAGGCTATCACACAGAAGGTGCACACAGCGACACCATCAAGCGAGACTAGCTACACAAATGCTTACCAGAGGCATGTCGACTGTGGTTATGGGTATAAACTGGTTTGTTGTTACGACAACGAGTACAGTAAGCCAGTGAAAGTGTATCGCGGTGAAAACGCAGTCAACAAGTTCATTGGGGAGATGTTACAAATTGTTGAATATTGTAAAGAAACATCTGAGAGGCACTTTAACAAAGAAATGGCGCTGACTGATGACGATAAACAAAACTTTGACGAGGCTAAAAGTTGTCATATTTGCAGTGTTGAGTACACTGGTGCTGACGTTAGAGTGAGAGACCACTGTCACGTGTCAGGTAGGTATAGAGGGTCCGCACATCGCGATTGTAATGTGAACTTTAAGTTGACTGACAAAATCCCTGTGATCTTTCATAACTTGCGCGGCTACGATAGCCATTTCATCATGCAGGAGATTGGCAAGTTTGGTCAAGACATAAATGTGATACCAAACAACATGGAGAAGTACATGGCGTTCATGCTTGGAAAAAACTTAGTATTTTTGGACAGCTTTCAGTTCATGAGTAGTGGTCTAGACAACTTGGTGAAGAACCTACCAAGAGACGCTTTCAAATACACGTCAGAAGTGTTTCGTGAAACAGGGTTGGCACTTATGACAAGAAAGGGGGTCTATCCCTACGATTATATGGACTCCTTTGAAAAATTCGACGAGCGCGAGCTACCCTCCAAAAAAGATTTCTACAGCGTTCTGAACGATGAGCACATCACGGAAGAAATGCACGAGCGCGCCATCGATGTGTGGGACTACTTCGACGTTAAAAATATGGGTGGGTACCACGACCTGTATTTGAAAAGCGATGTGCTCTTGCTTGCTGACGTTTTTGAGAACTTTAGAGAGACATGCCATCGCGAGTATAAATTAGACCCTTGCCATTATTTCACATCGCCTGGATTGGCTTGGGATGCTATGCTGAAGATGACTGGAGTAGAACTCGAATTATTGTCCGACATTGACATGTTCCAGTTCGTAGAATTAGGTATGCGTGGTGGTGTGAGCTACATATGCAACAGACATGGTGTGGCGAATAATAAATACATGAAGGGGTACGATAAAGCGCAAGAGTCGAAGTATTTGATGTACCTTGATGCCAACAATTTGTATGGGTGGGCAATGAGTCGAAGTCTACCTACGGGCGGTTTTAAATGGTTGACTAAAAAAGAAATAGAAAAGGTTAATCTGCACGACTATCACAACAATAGTAAAAAAGGTTTACTGCTCGAAGTCGACTTGGAGTACCCAGACCATTTGCACGACCTACACAACGATTACCCGTTGGCTCCCGAGAAGATGGAGATAACCGTTGACATGTTGTCGGAGTACTGCACGAAAATCAAAAATAAGTTTAACGTGAGTGTTGGTGGTGTGAAAAAGCTGGTGACTAATTTGATGGACAAAAAAAAGTATGTGTGTCACTACGGAAATCTGCAGTTGTACATGGATCTTGGATTAAAAATCAATAAGATTCACAGGGTCCTGCAGTTTGACCAGTCCAAGTGGTTGGGCAAGTACATCGACTTTAACACAGTCAAGAGAACTGCGGCTAAGAACGCTTTTGAGAAGGACTTCTTCAAGTTGATGAACAACAGTGTGTTCGGAAAAACGATGGAAAACTTGAGGAAGCGTGTGGACGTAAGATTAGTGACCACTGCGAAGAAATTAGAAAAGCTTGTCTCGAAGCCGACGTTCGTGTCTTGCAAAATATTTAGCGAGAACTTAGTCGCTGTCCACAAAGTTAAAGAAACGTTAACACTAAATAGACCTGCATATGTGGGTATGTGCATACTAGACTTGAGTAAAACGCTGATGTACAATTTCCACTACAATTACATTATGAAAAAGTACTCTAGCGACACCTGCAGATTACACTTCACCGACACTGACAGTCTGTTGTACTCAATCAAAACTGACGACGTTTACTCCGACTTTATGATGGAGTGCGAAAAGTTTGACAATAGCGACTATCCCGCAGACAGCCCATTCTTTTTTAGAGAGAATAAGAAAGTTATTGGCAAGATGAAGGATGAGTGCGCTGGAACACCAATTATTGAGTTCGTCGGGTTGCGCAGTAAAATGTACAGCTATTTGAAAGAGGGTGGAGGTGGCGGGAAAACCGCTAAAGGTATTAGAAAAAATATAATTAAAAAGGTAATCAGACACGAAGATTACAAAAGCGTGTTACTCGAGCAGAAACAGTTGCGACACACAATGAAGACCATTAGAAGTGTCAAACATCAGCTCGGTAGTTACGAAATTAATAAAGTGTCGCTATCCTGTTTTGATGATAAACGATACCTTTTAGAAAATGGTATTGACTCCTACGCGTATGGTCACAAAAACGTTGTAGCGAGAACCCTGACGAACTAAACGACGAACTACAAAAAGACCCGCTATTAAAGAAAGACGTTGAGAGCATTGTCGCGATTGTGACACCGTACGTGCCTTTCTTGGGCTTGTTGTCGGGAGGGATCACAACATCGAAATATGTGTACGACCACCATTTTAGAAAAGAGGCGACAAACGCTGAAAGTAGTAGTGAACAAACGGACTAATCTATTATTAACAGGTGGCAATAACCTAATTTGCATAACAGGTGGCAATTTTATCACGCGTGAGACACTTTTACGATACATAAATTTGTAAAAATGTGATTTGACAAATTTGTGAAAATATTGAAACGACACTTTCTATTTTTTAAATGTGATTCGACAAATTTGTGAAAATGTGATTTAACAAATTTGTGAAAATGTTGAAACGGTGCTTTCTATTTTTTAAATGTGATTTGACAAATTTGTGAAAATGTGATTTGACAAATTTGTGAAAACGTTGAAACGGCGCTTTCTATTTTTTAAATGTGGTTTGACAAATTTGTGAAAATGTTGAAACGACTATTTTTTAAATGCGATTCGACAAATTTGTGAAAATGTTGAAACGCACCTAAAAAATGGCTAAAGTAGCGTAAAGTTTAGCGAAAGTTGTGATTTTTTTAATATTTGGTATCAATTGAGTAGAAAACGTGGGAGGGGTGTTTAGATTGACTAACGATTACCATAATAGTACAGAGACTAGCGCTGTGAGCTCACCAACGTCGATTATAAAACGTGAGTACCAAAACATTGCCGAATTGTGGCTCGACATAAATTTGGTGATGTTTTGGTGTTTATATCACGGTTGACGTTGACTGAGCTCGCAGCCCTACTTACTATACTACTAATTTAAGTGCTATTAATTAATTTCTATGTAGATTTCTAAACACATGCGGTGTTGAAAACAGTGGGGAATATTATTGCAGGCAATGACCAAACTAAAATTAATGATTGTTGCAAAACATTGATTGTTGCAAAACTGACTGGAGACACTTCATGCTGTTAGGGTACTTCGCTGATGGTAATACGGTATTATGAATATCTTTCCTTCCAGGTACATATCTTCCCATCAAGGTACAGGTGATTTGCCTTTGCAACCCGACATCTAATTTTCGGTCAACCCGCTAAAACATACACGTAAAAATATCGTCAAGAGTATTTTCAATTGGGGGTTTAATATTGGGCATCTATTTTGAGCGTGTCCTGGAGAGTGGTCGTTAATGTCTCCATGGTGATCTTATATTAATATCTGGTGTATATTTCAGGAGTACCAAAGGCACATAATTGCTCGGAAGTGTGCATGACCTGAGCAGTAAAAGGTCTGACAGCCTAGCGTGAAGTAGACAAATTTCGTTTGTTTTATAGAACGTGATGTTAATTGTAAAAGATCTATTATTTTTATTGACAGAAACATACTACCACTATAATATAAGTAAGGTTTAGCAAGGTTTACTCGCCCAGGATTCGCAGGTTCTGCATCTGAGATTCTGATACGACTTGTAATTATTCTTTGAGTTTGAATGAATAAAAGCAGCAAGAAACGCCATTTTATCTGAGATTTTCGAGAGAAAAAAACATGCTTTTGTCTAGTTGTTTTGTTATCCTCTTCTGCTACTCTTCTGCTACTGATGCATTCCCTCCCTTAACTGAAAAAACTATTTCTTATCTTAGATTAGTTACGTTACATGATGTGCACCGTTATAACACCAGAAATGCACAGGATTTCCGTTTGCCTGCTGTCAGAACTCACTTGGGGCAAGCAAATGTTATGTTACCACGCTGTTAAGGACTGGAACGCTCTATCATTTGATGTAAGAAATAGCACTACCATCGCTACTTTCAAGTCTATTTTTTTAACATCTCACCCCTGTAATCTGACCGCCGCCCTATTGAATTATATTGTATATGTTTCGTTAATTTATAATTATGTTTTAGGACCCTTTTGAAAACCATTGTAATAATGAATAGGGGCTTTCTAATAAAAGATTAGTTATCATCATCATCCTTTCCATTAATAGTGGTGTCTGAAAGCAATTAGATAATATAGCTCAAGTAATTTTAATGATTCTTTGAGTGTATTTTTAAATGTCTTTTCATTTTTCAATATATAAATGTATTTGCCTCGAAGTATTTACATGCAGGTAATCATAAAGTGCAGGTTCGTCCTTAATTTCATCTACACAAAATTTCCACAACCCTAAAAAACACTAAACGTTTTCGTTAAAACAGTTCATCATCATGGGTAATCAGAACTAAATTGACAGGAAACACTTCACCAGTGTAAGTGTGTTTATAGAAAACACTTGACCTACAACTGCGCGGGTCAAGTGCACTGACTAGATTGATCTTTCTATTGTATTTGATGAGCTGATTTTGAAGCTTGCATATTTGCATAATGTAAATTGACGAGAGAATGTCCGAGTTTGCAAGCAAATCAAACTGTGACGCTCGCGAAACAGGTTTAGTGTCTGGCCAATATAGTTTCTTTGTTAACATTAAATGCATAAAATCTTGAACCTAATTTGACGTCTCATATTAGGCTTCTCTCACTGGATAATTATACAGTCAACGGCGGCCATTACTAAGGGACCAAAGTCGCAGTAAATAAGTAGGTAGGCCATGAATCGTTTTACCCAGTGATTTGAAAAATGTCTTCTGGTCCTCTTTATAGTAAAATTATTTTATTATGTCGATGGTAAGAGCACATAATACAACAAAAAACCTCATCGGATCCTCAGTTGTTCCCTTAGTACGATCCAGTCTTCTTTCGAGATCAGTGGTCAAGTAGTTATTTTCAATTTAGTCCAGATTAACCATGACGCACTATTTTGTCGAGAACGTCTATTAATCAAATCTACTTCGTAACAGCTGGCCTACATGATAACAAAACGATTTGTAAACCTAAAAATATCACTCTCTTAACAATAAAAAAATATGAATATAGAAATACGTTTACCATATGAAAATACCATGAAATAAATATCTGTAATTCTCAGGAAGCCTTAAGCAAGCATTGATGAATTTTGTCTTGGAATATTACCATGGACAATTTGAGTTATATTGAAAGATGAACGTGATTTTTTCAAAAGTAATAACAGCTTCTAAAGTTTCAAATCACTTAATAAACCGCAGCCAACTGCAGTTTTACGCCGTCTCGAGAATACTCTAACAGAGATTTTACTTAAACAAAAAAGTCTCTTAAGAGTTAAGGCGAAAAAAAGTATTCTGTTTCTGGTCAGCGCGCGCGTCATCTTTGAATGTGCGCGTGCAGATTAACCTTTCATGTTACTCCATCACCAAATGAATCGAGGTATATAATCGTCATGAAATAACCGCTAACCCCAAAACAACTTAGATCCTAACCCTATAACCCCCTACCTAATGAGTTTTCTAACCCTAACCCCCCGCCTTAAGTGTCTTCCTAACCCTCCCACCTCGATTCCCTTGATGTTATCCGGTGATGTTATTTGGTGATGGAGTAACATGAAAGGTTATCCGTGCGCGTCAACGTTTTTTTTATCAAAACCGCTGATCAGGTGGGTGTTTGTGGGCAAGGACACCCTCGCAGACAACAATGGCGATCACTGATGCGTGTTGAAACGTTTGTTCTGCTAATTATATATTATATATTTGAACGTTTAATATTTATTCTATAGTAGTTCTCATTTTATTCTATTAAGCCCGCCGCACACTAGAGCTATCAGCTTAGCAAAGTTTCACTCGAGACTGTTGGCGTAAGCAAGTTCCCCCAGTGTGCGGTGGCGTTTTGAGCGCTATTGTTCACGCGTGCCATCGGCGCCGTATATTCAACATGTTGAATAATTTTGTGCACGAGTGAACATTTCTTCCAAGTGTGCGCGCGTGCAAAAAACATGGCCGCCGTTGTTTGCGAAGAAGAGTTTGACTCATCCTCATCAGACGAAGAAGAAATATTGCTTCTTCTTCTGTTAATGCGACGCAGACGAAGACGTTTAAGAGCTTCGCACCGAAAAGTATTATTCTATCGAACCTACCTGTTTTCCCCAGTTTCTCAGCTATTTCTTGGATGGAACTATCGCGTAAATCCCTATTTTTAAAATCCGGAACCTCACATCATAAAGACATGGATATTCAGGCCACAGATCAGCGATTAACAACACTACTAGTCGCCATTTTGATTTGAAAATATGAATCAACACGCATGTGTATTTGCCTCCTATTGTAAGCTGATAGCTTTGCACGCGCGCACACTTGGAGGAAATGTTCACTCGTGCACAAAATTATTCAACATGTTGAATATACGGCGCCGATGGCACGCGTGAACAATAGCGCTCAAAACGCCACCGCGCACTGGGGGAACTTGCTTACGCCAACAGTCACGAGTGAAACTTTGCTAAGCTGATAGGTGTGCGGCGGGCTTTAAACCTGCAAATTTGGTGACAGTTTAATATTAAAAGCATAAAAATCAATGTTTGTACTTTAATATAGAAACTAGAAAAGTACTCATCATTTCTGCAAAAGCGTTTCCTTGAAAAAAAATTTTTTTTTAAATGCCACGTCGCCTCGTCAAATCTGAACCTACCCACCAGAAACAGAATACTTTTTTTGGCCTAATTATTAGACCTAGTCTCCGTCGTCCTCCTTCTAAACAGGACGTAATACTACTTAAAGCATTTTTTCGCTCTGTATGGACAACGTTACTGCTAGATGTTTCAGTTAAGGAAGCTGTCAGTAATTCCACCAAGAAGGAAAAGTGCTGGGGCTACGAAAACATTTGGAAAACCTTTGATGCGCCATGAAACCTTTTTGATTAGTATCAAATGAAGTGATATTTGATTATACATAGGCCATTAGGCCATATACAATATACATAGGCCATTAGGATATAAATAATTTTTGTATATTATATTTTAGAAATATGAAGGGCCTCCAGGGAGAACTACCACTGATGGAGTTACCCTTCTCAAATAAAGCTTATTATTTATTATTATTATTAAATGTAATGGGAGAAAACAGATATTTATAACTGCATAGGAATTGATAAACGCTATGTAAGTCCAAGAAATATCCATATCACACCCAACGAAAAGTTGTTTTGAGAGCCCCTTGCCCCAGAAATTATGTACATGTATATAATATAGTTTGGATTTCAGTGGTTCGAGACTAAGAGTTCAGGAATGCGAAAACCCGGTTGAAAACAAAGTTGATTGTTTTCCTTGCTCTATATGGCAGACTACCCTCAGTTTCCATCACTCGTGTGTTGTCGGCATGAATGAAAATTGAAAATTTAAGATGTGGTGCGCCACGAAACTAAAATAAAACTTAACGTAAAGTTGGGTCATGAAACTATCCAGGGAAATTTGGTTGGATCACGAAACTTTAACAAGATTTATCAGTTTTCCTTCTCCCCCTTTCCAGGTGGAATTAATGACAGCTCGCTTATAGTTTAGTTGAAAATCCAACGATGTTATCCAACCGTTTCCGCTCTAGTTTGCTTAAGAACTTCCCTCTCTCTCTCCAAGAACTTGTATTAAATATTTCATCAATATATTTCCTTGCTAACTTTCTATTTTTTTTAACTTACAAAGTGAGGAAGCCCACCTGCCGCCTTTGGCCAAGGTTTCGGCTTTTGGAATACTTTTGGTAACTTTTTGCAACAGGGTTGTCATTCTGGTTTATGGCGTTGTTTGTGGACGCGGCTTTTTTAGACGTGTTTTTAGACCTTTATATAAAAAGAGTTTGTAGATCAGAAAATTGATTACATAATTAAGTATACATATAACATTTCTCAGGACGATCTTGAGTCCTTGGAGAATTCACTCCTAATGTTCGTAATGTCGACTGCGCGTTAAAATGACGCGTTCTGCGTCGGGATAAAACTTATTTCAATTCATAACATCAGGCTAAAACCACAATAGTCATTTGCATTTCTATTTACACTTGCAAATTCGTTATACTGAATTCCCCAACTTGATGTTATGAATTGAAATAAGTTTTATCCCGACGCAGAACGCATCATTTTGATGCGCAATCGACATTACGAACTGAATTGAATGAATAAATGATGAAAAGATATAAAAATAAAGAGGAAAGGATCAATCTGGGATGAAGGAAGTAAAGAATGGAGGAAAGAAAGAAACAAATAGATGGGAGGAAGGAATGAATGAATGAATGGGTGAAATAAATGAATGAACGGATAAAGAAATTAATGAATGAACGATAGAGGGAAGGAAGGAAAAAGGAAATAAGGAAAGAAGCAAGGATGGAAAAATGAACGAATAGATGTATGCAGGGGTGGATGGAAGTGATAGAGACAAAAAAATGTGAAGCAGCAAAAAAATTATTCATGTTCAAATTTATACGATGCAAGAAATATAACTTTCGTAACAAGATAATTCGAAAACTGCAAAGTCTTTGCAGTTTTCGAATTATCTTGTTACGAATCCTCTTGTTTTCGAATCCTCTTTTTGTGTTCTCTGCAACACTACATTTAATCTGCCTTCATATACTTACTTCGAAGTTGACTTATTATTGCACCGTTTTTTCTTCGACTGAAAAGATTTCTTTTTCCCAAACTTCGACTTTTTGTTGGTAATGGTCTGATTGAAACTCCCAGCTGACGCCCAGTATGGTGATTCACAGTCTCGATCATCACCGTCGGTGATATTGTTATCGGACGTAAAAAGCGCACTACCGTAGGTGATCGTTAACTGAAAACGATAATAGAAATGAGCATGTTTACTGATCTTTAATATGAAGAGAATTATTTTCAAAACAAAGGTGGGATTTCCTTCTTTTTAAACGTCGCAACAAAAACCGAATAATTTTATATACGAAGGAATGTTAAAATAGTCGATTTAAAAGATGATAACAAATAATTTCCCAACGCAACCAGGTGATAAATCAGACAGTTTGACGCTACTCTGGCTTTAAAATGATTTTTGAATGTAACTTTAAAAGTTACTATCCATGACCCAAATTCCAATGATCCAAATGCCATTATCCAAATTCCAAAATCATTACCACGCAATCCGCGGTACTATCAGAGACGTTGTCTTGAGGCTTGGCATATCAATAGCGTCCACGCCCCATTGAATCGCGATGACGATGGTTTATCACCAGAAGCTTATTTGCATCTTGTTAATAGATAACGTCATCATCGGTTCTAACTTCTATGAAGGTCCTAACTTTACAACGATCACCCCTGATGAAGACACAAGATTGGAGTGTCGAAACGTTGGGTCATGGACAGTAACTTTTAAAGTTACGTTCAAAAAATATTTTAAAGCCAGAGTAGCGTCAAACTATGTCAGGTTTAAAAGAAGATTTTGTGACGATTTAGACGGCGAATCGACGACACACAAACTAAAAACTAAACTTCCAATATTTAGACTGCATGACTCTGTCGGTTATATCTAAACATAGTCACTCTAGGTATATTGTCTGGATTCTGGAAACTTTGTTCTATGTTTTTGTTTATGTAAATCTAACTGTATGTACGGAGACTGTCACGGAACATTGTCACTGTTTTTGGTATAACAAAGTAGTCATCCAATAGAAACGTTAGGGTTCAATCGTTCGTGAACCGCAGCTCATTTGTTAGTTGCTTTGAAGTTTGCTGAGTTTCCAGTCCTTTCCTTAATTGACTAGTTTATGTATAAACGTAGAACCCTAGAGATCGATTAGCACGAGTATAGTTGCCATCTCTCACGGGCAGAGTATCACTACAGCGTGTATACAAGTTTTTGTATTTCAATATTTGATTTATATGCAAGTTAAAAGCTATCGTCGTACCGACCTGCAAGAATTGTTGGCCAAAATTGTCCATCTTATACTCGGTTACTCCTTCAATATCAAGCATTTCATCCCGTGTCATCGGCAGTTTGTCGGCCATTTGTCGGAGCGTAGAGTCTGCAAAGATGTGCTCTGGTTTCATCCTGTTATCCTCAGCCAAACATTTACAACATGACACCAACTGCTGGTAGCACTCGTTGTTCACATTCGTGGAAGTCGTGGTATCGTTTCTCGTGTTTGATCGCTGTTTGGACGACTTTGAATTTCTTATGAAAAATGGAGGAAGCTGAAATAGATAAGTGATAAAAAAAACCGAATAAATAAACAAACAAACAAACAAGTAATGAAATGGACGAATGGATAAACAGGTGAACGGATAGTGCTTCATGGTGAGTTTGACGGTTGGTTGTTTGTTTAGTTGGTTGGTCGTTTGATTCTTTGCTTGCTTGTTTGCCAATGGTTTAGTAGTTTGAATGTTTTGTTGTTGCTGTTGTTGGTTTGTTTGCATGCTTGTTTGTTTGTTTGCTTGGTAGTTGTTGGTTTGGTTATTTGTTTGTTTCGTTGGTTATGTTTCGTTGTTTGGTTACAGTCGTATGGATTTTTTAGTTGTTTTTGAATGTTGGTTGGTTGGTGGGTTGTTGGGTGGGTTGGTTGGTAAGTTGGTTAGTTGATTGGTTGGTGGATTAGTTGGTTGGTTGTGGATTGGTTAGTCGGATGGTTGGTTATAAGTTGGTTGGTTAGTTAGTTAGTTGGTAGATTAGTTGCAGGTTGGTATGTTGGTTGGTTAGTTGGTTCTGCCGTGCATGCTTACCTTGATTTGATTCTTGATCATATCCATGGCCTTAGATCCTAGTTTAGAGTAACATATGACCTGCTCATGTGGTCCAGCTGTTAAATCTTCGGACAAGATGTCTTGCATAACCAACATCCTAAACAACCTTTCGGCGTCGTTTCGATTGAACTTCGAATTACCTTTGCCGTACATTACACAACGATGGAGAGACTCCTTTTCGACTTTGGCATTCTGACTCCCCTGTAACGATAATGAGCGATAATGAGAAATTATGGATATTATCTTCGTGTACCGTACACACAATATGGACACGTAGTCTGCTACGTCATAGACACATCAACGTTATTTTCTAGAAAACGATATAAATTTTCTAAAAATTTTCCAAACACTCAAACAATTTAACAGCTGAAATTCTTCTTTATAACAAACATGCAGTTCGAAAATGAAGAACCATGTGTTTCTTTCGTACTATTTGATACATGCAGGACTTTCTTCACAACTTAATTTACACACTTTTTTTAACGTGTCCGAATTAAGGTTGACGCTAACTGCCACTCTCTTTCTACTTGCTAGAAATATATTATATTGAAAACTTAACCAAAAAGATAAACCAGAGACTTGGTTTACCATGAGTTATGTATTTATATGTCGTGTTGCAATGAAGATGCTTAGCTCTCTTTTATTTCCATCCAAATCAACTCAGAGATTTTCCCGCCAAAACATACCGATCTCAGTAACCAATAAGCGTGCGTTATTATATGGCACAAACTACTTCCGGTAAAATTGCGTGCTCTGATTGGCTGAGACACGTCACGTGCCGGTCCGTTACTTCCCGGTAATGGACCGGTCCGGATTACGAATTTTGTCAGCTATTTTGTTCACAACGATAGGAAATTTTGAAAAGAAGCAAAAATTGAACAAATTTAGTATAAATTAAGCGGCACTAAATCATGTACGAGTCGAACGACGAACAATCTAAAAGAGAGTCTTATTATCATGAAAGCAATAGAAGAACAAGAACATGATTGAAATTGACGATTCTGTCACTCAAAACGTATGTAAAGTATGTTGTTTAAAAAAGCTATGCCATATAATAAACCTCTTATTAACCTCGACCGCTTGGTAATTACGGGGAAAATATCAGACCTCGGCCTTTTATGTACGAACCTCGCCCTACGGGCTCGGTCCGTACTGTCAAGAGGTCAGTGCGCATACTCTCTCTGGCCCGTACTATAATTGGAGAATTACTGGGGAAGAACACTTTACCTTGAAGACATCCACCAGATGGTTCAACGTCAACTGTGCCACAGGCCGACGCCAGTTGCTATTCCCCCTGTGAATCAACGTGTTTACTGACTCAACAATCCACTTCACCTCCTGAGTGATGTCTACTTCGCCCATATCGCCAGCACTGGAACAGTTGTCGCAACTGGTCATCTTGTTTCGGCGACAGTCAGCGCGGTCGAAACCGGTTTCACCAAAGTATTCTAGAAGTTGGGCTCGTCTGCATTCAGACTGATTCTCGCAGTACTGAACAACACGGAAGAGATTGTTCATGTGAACGCTGGTGCTCTCTTTTGTTTGAGATTTGTCTGATAAAATCATCCTGAAGTTGAAGGAATAAATGAATCAGTGAAAAAACAAGTTAAGAGAGGGAGAAAAGAGATAAAAAAGAAGAAGAAAGAATCAATCTAGGTTGACGGCAGGAAAGGAAGAAACTAGGGAGGAGGGAACTACGGAAAACGAAGGGATGGATGGAGGAAATAGAAAGGAACTAGGAACTTAGGAAGAAAGGGTTGGATTGTAGAAGGCAATCAATGGAAACCATAAAAACAAAAAGGCAACTAGAAAGTTATGACCGTTCTCACCTTTTCAACCTATAAACATCGGAGTAACTATAAAATAATATGCACACAGCATTCTGTCCATCTCTGCCAGCACGACCGCACTCTTGAAAGTAACCTTCGAGGGACTTGGCCAAGGTATAATGAATCACAAACCTTACGTCAGCCTTATCAATACCCATACCAAAAGCGATGGTGGCACATATTACCTAGTATATAAAGAAACAAATGTGTGAAACTCGCAGCTGGATTCCGTCTTTGGAAGAAATCAATATCGTCTTTTTACGGCTTGTGAGAATCCGCAAAAAGAGAGATTAGGATTCAGCGCAATATTCTCATCCATCCATCCATCCGTCCGTCCGTCCGTCCATGCTTCCTTCCTTCCTTGCTTCCATCCCTCCCTCCCTCCTTCCTTCCTTCCTTCCTTCCTTCCTTCCTTCCTTCCTTCCTTCCTTCCTTCCTTCCTTCCTTCCTTCCTTCCTTCCTTGCTTCCTTGCTTCCTTGCTTCCTTGCTTCCCTCCCTCCCTCCCTCCCTCCTTCCTTCCTTCCTTCCTTCCTTGCTTCCTTCTTTCGTTCCCTCCCTCCCTCCGTCACTCCTTCCTTCCTTCCTTCCTTCCGTCCGTCCGTCCGTCCGTCCATCCTTCCTCGACGCCCAAAGACTGTTACCGATATACCAATAGTATATACTATACTTTTCTTTCCATTTTCCATTACCTTGCACCTGTCTCTTATCCAGTCTTCTTGAATTCGCACACGTATGGGATCATCAAGTCCGGCGTGGTATGCCATGGCCTGGATACCAGATTTACAAAGATCACCAGCAACCTTATCACATTCATATCTGTAGATAAAATAATTTCTTAAGTATTGAATTATCTGAAGAAAAATTTCATAACTATCACGAAGTCAACAAAACAACAGATTGCACGATGGTATACCTTGACAGGCAGTAAATTATTCCGGAATCATTGGCGTGATTTCGTTTGATTATTTCTGTTATTTCCTTCATAGTTAGCTTTTTTGGACGAAGGAGAAACTGAAGATTAGGTCGATCAAAGCTTTGACTGAACCTATGAAATTAAGACACAAACCATCAATCATGCAAGATCGATCTCCAGTACGCTTTGCGTTAGTGCGCATCGAACTGAGTGCAAAGATTGATCTCAGATCAATCGGATCCGTCAAATCAGATTGTGTGAACAGGCGTCGATAGAAAGATTAAACTTACCACATGGAATTACTCATTCTTAATTGAGTAACTATATCCTTGCGTACACGAGGCGTTGCCGTTGCCGTCAGGGCCATCATTGGCACCCCAGGAAATTTGTCTCTCAAAGCAGACAGCTTTTTATAATCGGGACGGAAATCGTGGCCCCACTGACTAACACAATGCGCTTCGTCGATGACGAACCTGCTGAGCTTTTGCCGTTCGTACAAACTACGTATTGCCGACAGCAGTTTCTCACTGGCACCGATCTTTTCAGGTGTAACGTAGAGTAGCTTGGTTTGAGGCCTTGTGGACGAAAGGTCTCTGTAAATTTCGTGTACTGCCTTTTCTGTGGTCTCACCCGTCAGTTGAAAAGCAGGTATCTGCAACGAGAAACAAAGAAATTGGTTTGTCAGGTGGACTAGTGAAAAAATAAATTCTGAAGAGGAGGATTCTGAACAGTGTGTTGCCTCCGCTCTGCCCGGGGACCATGTTGCTCAAAGGTTGCTCAATTTACATTTAATCGTCTTTGAATAAACTGACTGTATAAGATTACAAACATAGACGAACTACTCTCAGTAAGCACTTGGAAAACATTGTATAGTGAATGTGGGAGAGCTTGGAGTAGACAAACATGGACGATCGTCAAGCTCATATCCTCAGAAAAAATATTTCTGAGTTCCGGACAGGGATAACCTACCGAGATTCAGCACACTAATCTTGACTTGGCTCGTGCCCAGATCTCTTCGCGGAATTATGTAAGCCTTACGCTCGATTTTCAACGATGGACATATCCACAGATTTATGACGTTTTATGACGTAACTCGTAGTCGTAGATGTTCGTTTAATCGCCGGATGCGGAAACTATCCGAATCAAATGTTCGGAACTCGCTACCGGCGACGTATTCTACTTTATGCTGAACTTCTAGCTGTATTTTATGGCGCGTTTATAATGTCAAAAACGTTGAGGTTATGATGTCTCCTTGAATTAAGACGCTGTCGTTTGTTGCCGTGTTCTACTCGATAACAATCAAAACCACAATATTTACTCGAAACGAGCAAGCCTCGCGAAGTTATAAATTTTCTATTCAAGCGACACTTTTGCCAAATCGAACTTCACGTTTACGTTTGTAATATTTCTGAATTGAACGACTTATCTGGTGGTCCAGCGGTCATATTTCAAATATTTCAAATAAAAAAAAAGAAAAGGGGAATACCCTTCTAATATACCCATGCTGCTCCTGTGTATGTTCCGAGGCAGTATTTCACTTCTGATAAGAACTCCTATCAGGGGCGGCGTGGCTCAAAAATAGGGCCCGGGAAACAATGCGATAGGGGCCCACTGCTCACAGCGGGAGAACAAGGTGTGTCATTGTTTGGGGCCTGCTTGAGGCCCACCATCACCAGATTTGCGGGGGCCCACGCCACCCCTGACTCTATCATCTATGTTATCATATGTTGCGGTTATACTTACATGGTTTGACACCAATTTCGACACTTGGTCTTGAATTAATGATTTCAGGGGCGACACGACCACAGTGAGACCAGGAGAAATGATGGCAGGAAGTTGATAACAAAGACTCTTGCCTCCTCCTGTTGGCATCAGTATGAAACAATCTTTACTCAACAATATGGCGGTGATCGCTTCTTGCTGGTTGGCTCGAAAGCACTTCAGGCCAAACGACTGACGTAATGCCTTGTACATGTCCCGGGTGAAGTCGTAATCCGTCCTTTTGAATTCACCTGATGGTAAAACAAAGTGTTTCTTCTACAAATACACACGGTCGCACATATATATAATTTGCAACATCCTTTGTGGTTAATCGTAGGAAAAGATTCTCAGGCTATATGTTAGTCTACGTTTCCAATTTTCCACCATGGCGGTACCATATGAATATGGTATAAAATAATAACGGTTTGAAATGTTTGTTCTCCGCCTATATATACACGGTATATGTAATTGAAAAATTTACATTTTATCCGCTCCTCTGCATGTAGGCATAAAAACGGCTTATTTTGCGTTTGATATAGGTCTATCATACAGGTATCTCCCAATAGTTTAGCTTTGAAAATGGCTGGTTGGCATTGGCACAATAGAGTGAAGCAAAATGGAACATTCACTACAGCCCCAGTTTTTTGAGCTTTTCAAAACTTGAGTAACACGTTTAAGGCACAATTTTCCCAAGTGTCTCAGCCAGACAGATGTCGTTCTCTTTCGTGTTGCATACAGTTATTCTGAACTATAGTAGTAATAGTGCCGGTTCAAAGAGGGCTACTGGCTTTAATACAGCACTATACGGCTTTAAAAATATATAACTTACTTCTGTATCCGTCATCGGGCAACGAATTACCAGCCTTCTTCCCTGGTGCTATTCCGCTAGGTCCATTCGTTGGGGTAGATTTCCCGGTTGGTGTTACACTGCGATTACATGTCCTACTCGAAGACGCACTTTGTCTGACCGATGTTCCAGATGAAGTGCCGTCAAATGCGTTTATTCTCTTCGGTAGAGCATTCACCGGTGTCGAGGAATTACAAGGGCCGTTCCAAGATGTGCTAGAACAATGCGCAAGAGCTAGCCGTTCGTCATCAACTTCTTCAACATATAGATCAACGAACTCCGATCGGCTTGCGTTTGGAGGTTTGGTCGCGTTTCTTTGCCTCGATCCACTGGTGTCCACGGAGTGATTATTCGTAAGGTTGGTTGGGTGTAGCTGGAGGGTTGGGTGTAGCTGGAGGGGTGCTCGCGAGACGGGGGGTGACCTTTCAAAAAAGCTATCTCCACATGGTGGCAAAATGACGCTATCAGAAGTAGGATCATAATTGGAGGGGCGACCATGTGTAGCTCGACTCGTATCTAAACCATTCTCCATCAAAGAACCTGAACCACAAATGAAGAGTATTTTAGATTCTGTTGATTCGCATTGTACTTTGAGATAAGCCCTGATCAAATGAGGGTGAGAGTTGCAACTTTAGCTCTCTTTTGACTGCTAACTCTCATCAACTTAATACTCAATCATCAACTTAAAATCGGTTTGAAATTTTGATACGAGTCCAGAAGAGCTTGGGCTCAGAACACAAAAAGACCAGACGGAGTTCATAAACTCTCATCCTGTTTGATCAGGAGCAAGCTGGAGAGTCGAAATAACTCTCAATACAAACTCTTTTATCAGAATAATATGATGAAGTGTTGTATTGGAAGCACATTAGGAAGTACAGTATTTCTCAAAAGCGTAAAATCATTGCCTAACCTTTAACAGTTGAGCTGATCGTTTGCACATTAGACAGCTTTTCTTTAATTTTAGAGTTTAATCGTTTTTTCTCCGCCCTCAGCCTGTTTCTGAAATCGTGAAGAAAAAATTATCATCGTCTTCGTCTTCGTCTTCGTCTTCCTCCATCCATCCATCCCTTCGTCGTCATCATCATCATCATCACCATCATCATCACAACCACCATCGCCATCACCATCACCATCACAACGATCACAACCACCATCGCCATCATCATCACCATCATCATCACCACCATCATCATCATCACCATCGCCATCACTATCACCATCACTACCATCATCATCACCACCATCGCCATCACCACCACCATCGCCACAATCACAACCATCACCACCATCGCTACTATCATCACCATCATCACCACCACTATCATCATCATCATCGCCATCATCATCATCACCATCGCCATCATCACAACCACCACCACCATCGCTACTATCATCACCATCATCACCACCACCATCGCCACTATCATCATCACCACCATGACCATAGTACCATACCACCACCTTACCTCTCTATGTGATTAGTTTTCAGTGTCTTGTGTTTTTCATCGCCCAAGATGTTCGTCAGGAGATCATCGTCCAAACTCTTCAGGGCATCCGCGATTTCTTCCAAAACCTTGACATAATCTTCGCAAGTATTGCTGAGTTTTTGTTGAAGGTCGCCAACGGATAACTGGAAAAAGAGAGGATGTTACGGACCTATGCACCAGTCGTGAAGTGGAATCCCTTCGTTTCTTATTCTTTTATTCCTTAGATGTGTCTTCTTGGGGTCCATCTGCATGTTGTTATTGCTAATATCATTAGGGGTGCACCAGATTTAGTATCCGGCGGGATAGTGGATAATCTCACTATCCGGTCGGATATTTTCTATTATCCGGATAATTTGTTTTTGACAATTTTCCAAAGCGTGTTAAATTTGTGTTAATTCAAATATAATAAAAGTAGACATCAATACAACAAAACAGCAATATTGAGCTTGTTTACTGCTCAAACCCTGAATTGAAGCATGGGTTGGTGATTTTCAATGCATAGCCCAGAAACTACTCAAAATATGGCAATTTGACTATTCTACCCGAAAAGGACTGCGCCTTGTATTCAAAAATATCAGGTATACGGCCGGATATTTTTCAACTATCCGGCAAATCCGGTATCCGGCCGGATATTAAAAAGCACCCCCTAAATATCATATCTAGCCAAATTTTTCTCAAAATCTAGGCCAAACTCATTCATTTCTGTCACTCAATTTCCCTAATATTCTCGACTAGTTTAATTCTCACAGCTTGAATTACCTCGCTCGACAACGAAAGACGCGGTGTCTGGACAGTTTCTTGGATTGTTTGCTGGTTAGTTTCCAGGAGAAAATTTTGAAGTAGGGCCTCACTAAGAAAAGAGGATTTAGAATTATATTACTATATGACATTACAGTATTGTATGTCCAAGCAAGCAAGCAACTAAATAAATCAACCAACCAATCAACTAGGTTCAAACAAGCATACCAATCAACCTACAATTATATCAACCAGGCAAAACCAACAACCTGCAACCAACTACCTAATAAACCTGCGTATTAGCCTGCGTCGCAGTCCGACTTTCTATCCGGATTGGACTGCGACACAGGATAACCTGTCTACTTTACTTACCACTTTTCTATCTGTATAGGATATAAAAGTGCTGCGCTGCGCGGACAGTTTTACAATACAAATCCAGTTTTCAAGGGTTTTCGCTCGAAACGTTAGCTCCTACACACTATTTTTATTTTGGCACTACACAAACTTTTTCGATTTATCCATCCGTCCGTTCGTCTGTGATCATCTGTCAGTCTGTCTGCAGTAGTTGTAAGTCAAACTGCCTGTTCACTGAACTGTTTCCTCAATGGCACAACCAATGTTTCCGTATTAAATATAAAGATTGCTATACATGAAGGTAGTAAAAAAACAATTCTAATCTTGACTTACTTAGTGTTATCATCAATATCTGAAAATGGAATTGGCGAGTTGTTAGGGGATAAATACTCCGGAGGCGAAGGACTGGGAATGTTGAGTTCTGAATCAGACTAAAATAAAACAAGGCAATGAAACAATGTCAAATAGTTTAACTAACAACTAATAACAAAGACAACGTTTTTATGCTTTTCATGTTGACACACAGTGCCATATCGCAATCCAGTGTTGAAGCTTGAGTTCTTATGAAAGGGCGTGGTGTCATGATTAATCACTGGAAGGAACAATAGTAGCACACGCATAAATACACACAATTTACTAGGCAATCGGCATTCTTGACGTAAGTCTTTTCACTTTTTATGAGGATAGGAAAAATATATTTCTAGTACGCTGAACTACAATGGTCACGTGGAAAAGATGTCATAAAATAGAAAAGGACAATGACAGTATCAGGATAGGACACTGACAGTATCAGGAAAGGACAGTATCAGGAAAGGACACTGACAGTATCAGGAAAGAACACACTGACAGTATCAGGAAAGGACACTGACAGTATCAGGAAAGGACACTGACAGTATCAGGAAAGGACAGTATCAGGATAGGACACTGACAGTATCAGGAAAGGACAGTATCAGGAAAGGACACTGACAGTATCAGGAAAGAACACACTGACAGTATCAGGAAAGGACACTGACAGTATCAGGAAAGGACACTGACAGTATCAGGAAAGGACACTGACAGTATCTGGAAAGGACACTGACAGTATCTGGAAAGGACAGCTGACAGTATCAGGAAAGGACACTGACAGTATCAGGAAAGGACAGCTGACAGTATCAGGAAAGGACACTGACAGTATCTGGAAAGGACAGCTGACAGTATCAGGAAAGGACAGTATCAGGAAAGGACACTGACAGTATCAGGAAAGGACAGTATCAGGAAAGGACACTAACAGTATCAGGAAAGGACAGTATCAGGAAAGGACACTGACAGTATCAGGAAAGGACACTGACAGTATCAGGAAAGGACACTGACAGTATCAGGAAAGGACACTGACAGTATCAGGAAAGGACACTGACAGTATCAGGAAAGGACACTGACAGTATCAGCTGACAGTATCAGGAAAGGACAGTATCAGGAAAGGACAGTATCAGGAAAGGACACTGACAGTATCAGGAAAGGACACTGACAGTATCAGGAAAGGACAGTATCAGGAAAGGACACTGACAGTATCTGGAAAGGACAGCTGACAGTATCAGGAAAGGACACTGACAGTATCAGGAAAGGACAATATCAGGAAAGGACACTGACAGTATCAGGAAAAGACAGTATCAGGAAAGGACAGTATCAGGAAAGGACACTGACAGTATCAGGAAAGGACACTGACAGTATCAGGATCAGTAGGACACTCGGAACTTTTTCGCGCTCTTTTTCGTGATTGGCTTCAATCACGATTCAAGATCGCATACAGGCTGCCTGTATGCGATCTCGATTGGACGTATCATATTTTCACACGTACATCAAAATGCGTGTGAGCAGGCCTTTAGGTAACAAAATTATTGTGATAACACGGAATATATAAAATATGTCCTGAGTAACCTCCAGTTCTTGGTTAAAATCATCATTCTCATCAGCATTGAAGTATGGTTCATCATCACAATTAAAAAAGTCGTCTAGACAATATACAGAAACAAAACAAAAAATAAAAAAGATACTATCTAAGCTACAATGATTGGCACGTTAAAATTAATAAGATACAACTGTAGTCAAAGATATGTTATTTACCTGGTTCGTATGGAGAAATATTTCCCGAGGTCTCAAAAACAGACCGAGGTCGCAGTCCAAGGGACATTTTTGAGACCAAGGGAAATATTTCTCAATACCACTCACTTATATGTATCTCACTTTTTCACTTATATGTCTTTCAATATGTTCAATCTCGTTTGAGTTCATTTTCAAATGTTTTTAGAATAGTTTACGGCTTACAAAACACATTTAAAACTGAAATTGTGTCGAGCGGACACGCTCGTTAGCCAATCAGAAAGCAGTATTTGGTAGGATACGGACCGGAAAAATAAATTACTACATCACAAACCATGTTTCAGATCTTTTTCATTGTCATCACAGGTCATCTTCAGCCGTTTGATGTCATTAGATACAAAGTCAGTCTCACTTTCTCCAGCAGTATTAGCAAGGCCACTGAATGGTCTTTTAGATGGTATGTTCATGATGTCATTTGATGCAAAGTCGGAATCACTTTCTGCAGCAGTATTCAAAATAAGATTAGTGGAAGATCTTTTAGATGGCATTTTGATGGTGTCATTATATTGGAAATCAGAGTTACTTGCTACAGCAGAATTAACAAGGCCACTGGAAGTTTTTTTAGATGGCATTTTGACGATGTCGTTACATGCAAAGTCACCACTGGAAGGTTTTTTAGATGGCATTTTGACGATGTCATTACATGCAAAGTCAGAGTCACTTTCTACAGCAGTATTTAAAGTAAGCTCACTAGAAGGTCTTTTAGATAGCATTTCCATGTTCCCCTACATAATGCGATAAGAGTAAAAGACATGGTAAAGTGGTAAAATAAATTTAATTATGGTACAATACCAAGAAAAAGTACTGCAGCAGCGCCACTAAACTCAACATTTTTTATTGTCTGATTTGGAAGAACTTTTAAAATGATAAAGTAACTTATTTTGAAGATTTTCGTTTCTTCGCTTTCTTTTTGTGATATATCAATTTGTTTGATATGAAAAATGTCCGGAATTTACGTCACACATGCATAATGAGTTATCAGAGAATGTTATATATCTTTGCGTTCATCAAATAAAAATACTAAAGTGTGAATAACATGTGTGCATGTTTCTCCCACAACACCAAACCTCTCGATTTTAAAGGATTTCGTTCGAGAATGAAGGGATACATACATCTCTCCAATAAGTCATTATGCATGTGTGACGTACATTCCGGACATTTCTCATATCAAACAAACTGATATCTCAAAAAGAAAGCGAAGAAACGAAAATCTTCAAAAGAAGTTACTTTATCATTTTAAAAGAAGTTACTTTATCATTTTAAAAGTTCTTCCAAATCAGACAATAAAAAATTTTGAGTTTAGTGGCACTTTAACCTATAATGGACTGGACTGAGAAACAGGATGGTGGATTAATGTAGAGAAACCATAAATTAAAAGAGCATAAAATAAATTGACAATGCAAATATGTTCAGTTTAAAGAGTAAAACAGGAAATACAAGGTCCGAATTAGCGCTTCACAAATTGCGAAGCGATTTTGAAAATTTCGAAAATCTGCGGAGTGATTTTTCTGAGAATTGCGAAGCTGATTTTATGTAACCAAGTTCACCGTGGACGCAACGCAAGTGATGTAAACGTCAATTATAGGACTTAATGATGTTACACTACGTTGTAAGACGTCACGCTACGTTGTAAGACGTTACCAGTTACGCTACGTTGAAAGACTTTCCGCTACGTTTTAAGGCGTTACGTTACTTTCAAGAGGTTACGCAACGTTGTAAAACGTTACGCTAAGTTGTAAAACGCTACGCAACGTTCTAAGGCGCTACGCAACGTTGTACGACGCTACATAAAACTGTAAGACGTTACGCTACGCAACGTTGTAATATGCTACGCAACGTTGGGAGATGTTACGCTACATTGTGACACTAAAGAAAAATGCGAAGCTGTTTTGGAGCGCTAATTAGGAACCTGAGCTGATCAGAAACATAAAATACACACACTCACCACTCCCTTAAATGTTGAGTTTGTTGCATTGGTGGATATGCTGTTATGTTGGAGATCACCATCTTCATCCAATGTCGAATGAAAGGGGTCATCTGGGCAATTTTCTCTAATTGAAACAAGTGATAAAATATGTAGACAGTAGGGTATAATAAAATTAAGTTTGTCTAATATGAAAGAACTCGTAAACACCTTTTACAACTTTTCCGTATTTTACTTCGTTTTAGAGAATTTGCACTCATTAAAAAATGTCTTATATCTCAGTGATTGCCAAGTTTACAACGTTCATTAGGAGTTATTATATGAGGAGTTATTATACACACATTTTCAAGTAAATTTGTGGAACAAACTTGATTTTAACAAGACGCCCGCTAGGCGTTAACTCGGGCTACTTGCGGTTAATCGTGTTTTGTAAAACATACTATTAGACACAAATCAATGTTCTCTTTGCAAATTCCGCGATTTGTAACCCTAGGTAAGGTACAGCTAAGTAAAATACTGTGTAATATACTTATACCTGACAAGCTGTGATATTTGACTCTCAGCTAGTATATATTTACGACACGCTGAGCGTATACCTGAGTCGAGTTACTGGTGCTTAACTTAATTTACTTCAGATTTTATTTTTATTGCAGATGATCTTGCTTATAGAATGAGGCCTGCAATATATTTGATATTATCTGCAAAAATTCGTACGTTCGGAAACCAGAACATAGAGCGCGGTTTGAATAATAATATAGTCTGCGAGGCAGTATGTTGCCACTCGCTCGCAGTGGAGAGTCTGTGAGAGACTATTAATTCTAAATTTCTAGACACAGACGTACTTTCCTTTTCTCATTCGCCTTTTATCCTCCATCCGCCTTTTCGCATCTGCGTTTTACCCTTATACCCGACGCAATTGGCTTTATATTTCCGTTCGAAATCTCGGGAGAAATGTGAGACAAAATCTCACCCCGAAATATTTGCTCGAAATATTTTAAGATCACAAATGCTTGCAATGAAATTTTGTTTGTGATTAAGATTACTAGCCAGCTACATTCCTTATGAATCTTTGGAGTTTCCAAAGAAATGAGCACAGCGCCTGGTTTCGCAAAGCCTATCGGGATAATGCAATAATTGCAATTTGTCGACCCGAAAAATAAAAATAAATAAAAATACAGGTATGCCAACCTACCTTCTTACCTACATACCACCCTGCATCAAACAAACTGAAATAGTTGTAAAATGTGTTACTCTATCATTTTACGAGTTCTTTCATATTAACATTGAGTCGTAGACAAACTTAATTTTTGTTGCCAATGTTCTTTAAAATAAGGTTTCTAAAAGGGGAGACTGAGAACATGAAGGGTTAGGGGGAGAGCCAATTTACTACAAAGGGTGAGTATAACAGTTTGAGTTTGGGTTATTTTTCAAGCCTTTCAAGCCTTTAAACCTAATAACCTACAGTATGAGTAACTGGTTCTCAGTCTCCCAATGCAAGCCTTATTTTGAAGTATATTTCCTAGCAATTTTCATCATAAATTAACCATACTGTACTGCGCACATATAAATATATTAAAATGGATAGTAAATTTTCCCATCTTTCCTAATAACAATTATTAGTAATTCAAGGGATTGCATTACTTGTATTTTGGATAATACTATCAATGATATACAATGATGGAAAATAGTTATACTTACAGGTTCTTTCGTAAAATTGTTGCTTTCCCAACAGGAATATCATTTTTCTTTGTGGAAGATAGAAATGGAGTTGTAAAGTTAGTCTTGACAGTCGGTGATTTCCAATTTTCTGCATTGTTTGAAATCTTACTGATTGGTTTGAAGAAATTGGATATACTTGTTCTTGAAGTGTTACCGCATTCCTTGGCGCTCGAAGAAGAAGTGCTTATGAACAGGAAAGTAATAATAAAAAACAAGTTTGAACAGTTGACATAATATAAAAATACTGGATATGATATGAAAAGGAGAAATAGGAAAACTTCAATGTGTTGAAAAATACTTAATAGAGTCAAACACAGCCATACTCAGTACTATCGAGATGTTGTCTGGAGGCTTGGCATATCAATAGCGCCCACACCTCATTGAATCGTGATGACGGTGGTTTATTACCAGTCTAAGCTTATTTGCATCTTGTTGATAGATAACATCATCATTGGTTCTATGAGGGTATAAATAGGGATCCTAACTTTACAATGATCACCCCTGTTGTTTAAGTACTTATTAGTAAAAAATACTTGAGTAAGAAAAATACTTAACTAAGAGTGCTTACTTAAGAATACTTAATAAGAATACTTAAGTAAGAGTACGCATAATGTGTCTACTAGAATTTGACAAATTGACTTGCAATAGGTAAGCCATCCAGAATCACACAGATTGCAAGTGATTAACTAAGTCCATACATCTAACCATACATCTGCATTTATAGGTTAGGATACAATCTTTATTTAAGGAGGGTTACACTAAATAGTACAAAGTACTAACAAACTTGTGGCCCAAAATGAAAATGTATATATATATATGTGTATATATATATATATATATATATATATATATATATATATATATATATATATATATATATATATATATATATATATATATATATATATATATATGATGAGATGAAATGTTCTTGAGTGAATGAGCCCAAACCGTGTAAGCAGAAAACTGCTTGCCGTGGCATCATATTACCGAGTGACAATATCACAACATCATATATATATATATGTATAATATGTATATGTATATGACACAAAAGTATAAAAATATAAAAATTAACGACTAAATTACATGAAAACGTTAATATTATGATACAATATGAAGTCCTAATTACTGTACACAACAGTTGAAATACACTGTGTAAAGTTAAAATCAGGAAAACATATAAATTGCTTAAATTCTTTCTGGTAATATACGAAAACATCTCAGGGCATTTTTAACGTTATAACTACTGGGGCATTTACCCCAGTACTCAGTAGGCCCTTTGCTTGCCCCAGTAGTGAAGTAAATTTTTGGTTTTTGCCCCAGTAGACTGGGCCCTTTTCATCATTAATAAAGGTTTCAGGCTTTCAGCTGCCTGCCTTGCCTATAATAATCCCTGGAAGTCGTCAAATCTCTGTCTTCTGGAAAGACACAGTCCACAGACCATCTCCCGCTGGTCAGCTGGTGTTAGAATAACTGTTGTCTGTGTATTTGTGCCTGTTATTTACTTTTGTTTTATCGTGTTTAAATCAAAAGTCAGAAATAATGGTCTTAGTGTACAGTACTGTCAGTTTGCGATTTATGGGCATCAGATTACTTTTAAAAAATTGCCTCAGAATGCAGGAAATGGTGTTTCAGAGACTCTAGAAATCCAAAATTTCCCTGGGGAGCATGCCCCCCCTCTAGAAAACTAGCACCTTGAATATCCCCCCCCCCCAAGCATAGACCCTGGCTACGCCACTGAGTACTGTACACTAAATTCAGTAAATTGCGTAAGGAAAAGGGCCCCCTTACATACTTTGCCCCAGCAGTCATAATTCCTTAAAAAATGCACTGAAACATCTATACAAAGACTGCTTAAAGAAATTAAGGGTGCCAGATTAATGCAGACTGAGGCCATGTCCACACGTATGCGTTTTCATAGCGTTTTTATATTGCTCTCATGAGTCCTCAAGGGAGCAGAAAACAATGGTCACATCACCTGAAACAATATGAAAATGCTATAGGAAAATGTATATGTGTGGATGAGGTCTAAATTGCACTTAATTAAATATAAGCTTACTTGAAAGCTGGTGAATAATTAGTTCCAGAATTGGAATTCTTTGTGCTTGCATCACTATTTCCCTGATATTAAAAAATACATTTATATTTGATGAAGTTTTGGAAAAAAAGTTTGGAGATACTATAAATTTAAGGATAAAATTAATTTTATATTATTTCTTGATTAAATGTAATGCTCATTTATCTTTTACACATAGTAAATAAAGAATATACTATAGGCATGCAAGGCAAGGGGGCTGGCCAGGAGGCAGCCTGCCCAAGCATGCACAGGCCCCTGGCCCACCTTGTACCCAGGCTCTTTTACTCCCGGGGGTGAAGGCATGAAGTGGAGATAAGAACCTGGGTATGAGGTTGCTGGCGCATTTGCGGTTGCCTCACTCCTGCCCCCCACCCCGAAGAAAAGAAAACAAGTCAGAGAGATGCTAGAAATATCTGGGGAAATTAACCAAAAAATACACGTACAGTAGCTGTATATAATCTTTGGTTTGGCCATTCATTGCATGAGTTGTATTAAAAGGTGGGGGCTGCGGGGCCCCACTACACGTGTCCCACAAGAAGCCAGAAAACATGGGGTCCCTAAATTAGAAACACAAGGCCCTAAATAAACGTGAGGCACAAAAAAACTGTGGGGTCTCACAAAAGCATGGGGCCCCTGGCACTTGCCTGTATATTCGGATCAGTACCTGCGTCCATTTTTCATGCAACATTTAATTTATTTTTACCAGGGCTAGCCTATGCATAGACGTTTGGAAATCCACAGACTATACTAGGTACATGTATTTAAAACAAATTCATTTGATCGGTTTGTATGTCTTAATTGTTACACGGCTGGAAGACTTAATAGAAATGTAAGAGTCACATGAACCAACTAATGCTTTTAATTTTGAAGAAAGAGACTCAGTGCTGCTATTAAAATAGCAAAATTATTACATGCATCTTTCATGATTACAATCAAAATATCTACTTCCATTTCCATTTCCTGTCTGTTGTGCCAAAACATGCGCATCAGGCCTGCACAATGACAATGCAAAATTGCTGCCCGCGCTCACCTTTTCAGAAAATAACTTAAAGGTGCTGTCATGTCCGTCCTGCGCATGTCCATGTTTCTGTTTACATTGTTTGTTTACATTGCATTATATAAACATTGAACATGAAGTACAGTATTGTGGATTTGTTTTCCCCACTTGAGTTTCTCTTCCTAAAAAAGTGTTATAAGAAGCTGTTCTGTTCCTAAATGTGGGTAATATATCAAACTACCACTCGCACCTTCACCACCTTTGACGAATACTGTCGCAAATCTATTCCGTTAAAGTTTGTTGACATATGGAGTCCCCCATGTTTGAAATATCACACATGCGCAGAACGGACTTGACGGCACCTTTAAGAAGACTTAGGGCCTGTTTATATACATAGAGAAAAGTTGTCCCTGCAAAAGGGCCTGGAGGAAAGTTGTCCCTGGCAGGGGTGACTCTACTGTATATACCTCCAGCTGTAGGACAAGCAAACTTTATTTATAAATTGCTGTGAAACATTTACCCTTGGGATAGAGTCACTTGCTTTGAAAGCAAGATAACTGCATAGATGGCGGTTTTTTAGTGGTTGGGGTATGGCATTGGGGTCTTGTAACATGGAATCAGGAATGACAATCCACCTTTGCTTATCCCTGCCAGCTATGCAGGTTACAAGGAAGGGTGTTCATGCGACACAACTAAATTTCATGTAAACACATTGCTTTTGCTAGTCATTTTTTTATGAATTATTTTATGTCAGTGGTTTAATACGAAGGGGAAAGCCTTCATGAAATAACAATATATATCTATCAATATCGTAATAGTCACTTAATTCTCACTAGTACAAAATTACGATCAAAATTATACGACATATTAGTAAACAATATTCAGTAATTATTCAATCTTACGACTAATAGTCTTAACTAACATCCAACCTTGTTCTTAGGCGTATAAACCACGGTAGAACCAGCCTTCACATCATAAAAACGAAATTTTCTGCAGCAAAATTGAATAACAATGATAAACAGATGTAAAAAGGCTTGTGTTCAGTCAGTCTTCAATGACTTCTGACCTCGCTTCTGACTACGATGTCACAAACTGAACATTGACAAAATTATTAAAAAACCGTCTATGTTTAACACCACTTACTTCTTTGATCCTGAGCTGCTTTTTCTAAGTGAGACAGATGGTTTCATAGCGAAATAACTCCATAATCAACGAGAGTTGACTTTGTTTATCCACATTTTCTAACAGAGGTCATTGAAATTCCCGCCGATTCGCCTTAGCCTGCAACGCGGGCGTTCTGCGGGAGTAGAGAAAATAAGGAGTGCGCCATATCATATTTTGTGTAACTGTAATCGGCGCACTCGGCCGCAAAAAAAAAATGTATCTATTTATTTATTGCCCTGTCCGCATTTTGAGCTAATTTGTAATACTTTGTGAGTCAAATTTGGTTTGTTTGTCCGCATTTTGAGCTATTAATAACAGCCAGACGCTAGCTATTATAGTTAAGACTATTACTGTTATATATGGGTCAGCGGAACACGCCCATCGTGGAAATCTGCTTTTGTTGACGCGTGTTTAAATAAAGTTATCTATCTATCTATCTAGCCTGCTCGCAGCCCGAAATTTCTAAAATATCGGGCTGCGAGCAGGCTATATTGCCGTGACGTAATATATATATGGTGGACACCGCTGACTGTTTCCACTCCCGCGATGAAAAAAAGGCGCGTGTTTCGAAAATGATTTCGAATCGTTTTTCTCAAAACAATTATAATTTTTGTTATAATTTCTAACATCAGAGGGCATTGGCAATTTGTCGTTGCCACGATATAGATGTAAGCAACAAAACATTATTATGCAGCAAGTAAGAAAAAAGTTTGTTGCAGTCGATCAAACTTCCGGTCCTGAAAAATATTTGGGGATGCTACAGCCCCCTGGGGATTTCAAATCGGATTAAGTTTGATATGAAATTACATCAAAACTAGTCTTCAGTTTCCCCATAACCTTATATAATATGAAAAAGAGAAATAAGAGAACTTCAATATCGGTCAAAAATCATAGATGATGTTTCGAACAATGTGTCCTTCAGGTCCTATGGAGATGTGACCAAAGAAGGACACACATCGTCTGAAAAGTCGTCCATAAAAATACTTACAGTATTTTTCGACATATTTGAGTTCTCTTATTTCTCTTTTTCAGTTAGATCTTATATGCAGTAATTCTTTTGAGAACTTAGTAGCTTTCATATGCAGTTCAGCGTCTCACCGTCCAGCAGAAGGTTTGGTTGGATTCCCATCTGCAGCTACTTAAGCACGTAGCGTTTTCTTTTGTGTCAAAGTTATTAGTTTTGCTCTAGTGCTCACGAAACAAAGAAATACGCTACGTTTCGGTGCGATTGAAGTGGAAAACGGCCGCTTAAAGCCTGGTCCACACGAACATAAGAATAATGATCTGAATACGAAAACAAAGTATGACTTCTCCTCTAGGACTCAGGGCCTTTTTAAAGGATTTTCCCGTGGGGGGACATTTTCCTAAAAGGGACCTTCGTGGCCAAAATATTTGTTTACTGTTTCTGAGGCAGGCTTTTTCGTTTATATATATATATATCAATATATCAGTGGCAGGGTTGCTCAAAAGGGGATGCCCCCAGGAAAATTTTTAATTTTGCAAAGCCCAGAAGTGCTTTTCCGGCGATTTCTGATAAGAATTTTTGCTAAATTAAGGCACCACGCCGTTGCTAAAAATGCACGATTACAAAGGGGCATCAAGATTATGAAACACACGTTAATATAAACTCAGAAGTAGTACGGAACCAATATATACACTTAATTTAGCCTTTAGGCATCTTCATAAGCTACCAAAACATTGTGCTTATAATCGGTCATATAATATATTATTGCGTTTACTTTATTATTGCGTTTATATTATTGCGTTCACTTCGACTTCTTCGTCTTGACATGGTGAAAAACAAAAAACACTAGCTTGTTTGCGGGATTTTAAATGGGGGACGCGTGCCGCGTAGGTCAACATAATAACTTAAGTAAGTCTAAGTTGTTAATTAAGGGCTAAAACTTATTTTCCATTTGTTTAATTTTTATTCCTTGCTTATTGGTTGATTAAATTTAAGAAAAAGGGACTTTTCCTGGGGGGGGCAAACATTTATTAGTGGGGGCACAAGGGGGGCATTTGCCAGGACTTGCGTAGACAAAACAACGAGAATTTTTATTTGTTTCGTCTTTTGTTCTGTTCTGTTCTGTTCTTGGCTTAAATGTTTGGACTAATATCGCAGGCTTGACTTCATTCCTTTGTTTTGTTCTTATGCTCATGCTCACGTGTGAACCAGACTTTATAAGATACTTTTTCTGAGTAATATCCGGCAGCTCGAAATTGTTCAACTCATGCATGTTAATTTAGTTGTACTTTAGATTGCACAAACGCTTCTTAAGTTGTTCAAATAATTCGGGCGTCCATTTCTGAACCTCGTCAAAGTACACAGAGCCATTCCTATAAAGTCGTTCCAAGCCATCCTTCCTATAATGATATAAAACTGCTGTGTCGAGATCCACGCGTTTCCTTCGTTTGTACTCGAACAATGCCTTGTCATCCACGTCGTGAACTCGTATCCTCCACATGTCCAGCGGTTTCACGATCAGTTTACTTCGCCCAATCGCACTAATCACGGAGCGCTGTGTGAAGGATAAAACTCGTGGGATTCTCAATGCCGGGATAATATCCCCTGGGTGACATCTCCCGTGCTCAAGGAGACGCATTTTGGCGATACTAATATTTTTTATGTTATGAAATGTAGCAATGTGACAAAATGTAAAACAGCCGGTCCTAGGGTAGAGTCGTTCTAACTCGTTCATCATTTCTTGCCAGTTGGGATGTTTTTTAGGAAATATCAACTCATCTAAATCTGTATATACTAAGTATTTCACTTTGTACATGTTGCGGTACAAGCAGTCTTGGATGCTTAGGTCTTGACCCTTGTAGTGCATCACATGCTCTGGGAGTCCATTTGACCAGTTGTCGACCAGCTCAACGATCCCATCCTCTTGGTAATTCCTCAACAGCTTTCTGGTTAATGCCGAGATAGAGTGGATGTAAAACGTGAACCATTTAGCTCCCAAAAGTCTGTTCATTTCGACATACTCGGCAACCAATTGATGGTCATTCATGTTAAACAAGGGCGAATGCACACACACCCCAAAATCCTTCAAAGGAGACCATCCCTCAAAGACAACCTTGGTTAGTGGTTGCTTATTCATTTCGTTAGCGCAATGCTTATCTGTCATCAGACCAACGGCCTGTGGTACTTCGAAACTAGGCAGATAACACGAATACATGGTTGTTCTGTAATATTGAATCCAATGCCGATCTTTAAAAACTGTTGTCATGTCAGCGGCATTTTTCAAGCAAATGGTCCGTTCCTTATAGACGAGAAAACAGTATAATGAAGAGTTGAAGGCACTTGGTTGTATGGCCATTACTTGGACCATTCCGAACGTATTTTTACCAATCCTTCGGTCGTTGTAAGCCGAAAAGACGTGCACTTCTTCTGACTCTATTTTCATCCAACCGTTCCGAACCTCCCAGCGGTTTTCATGATACTCGGAAATGCCATTCGTTTTTCTCCAGGACAATGGCGGCCCTGCTTTGCGGTGAACGAACGTACTCACAAAAAATGTCCACACAACCATTGCCATAAACAATGTTTTGTAAAAAAACACTTTGCCTTTAATTATTCCTCGCATTTTCCAAACGAATCTTGCGCTTTGGCATTGATTTTCACATCAGCTTGGATTAAATAAAGTCGACGTTAAATTCTAGACATCCCTATAACTTTTCCAAACAGAAGCTCCATGCATTACGTCCTGTTGAGTTAATTATACATATCGTTTTATATTTTATAACCCGTTTCATTTCTGAATAAGAACACCTTTTATAATTATATGTGTGACCTTAAAGAACTCATTCAAATTAAAAGAAAGCATTGTCTATAATTACTTGTAAATGACGGATACAAAATCACTCTTATTTACATAGATTTTTATTTTGATCATTAAAATCGCTAAATGGAACTCGATAAAGACGATATTGATGTTAAAAAACAGGACATTTATAAAACATTATTATACAATATATGGCTTGGAATTCGTGAGAGGTCTTAACGCAGTTTTTGTCTGATCGGTTCCGGAGTGCAGCTCCTTCGTCGCTAGCCGATCTTTACTGAAAGCGAACCCTAGAGAGTCCTTATTATCCGTGTGATTGCGGATTATAGATTAACGTACGTTAGGTTATCGATTTATTATATACATTCACAGATACGTTACCAATGTAGACGGTCTACATTAAATAAACAAACAGTTTCGAAAAGCTAAAATCAATCGCCTACGCGGCTCACATTTTTGTTACACATCAGACGCACTCACGAACCCAATATACAGAAATACTGAGAGTTCTTTTTCATACGAGTGTTGACGGAACTGCACCTTCACAACTGAATATCTTGACCTAAAATTAGACGAAGAGCCTGTCAAAGACTCAAAGAACTTGTTTATTATACTGGCCGTCTTTGTAAAGAATTTAGTAGAGAGAACATGAGATAATACATTAATTTAGGGAAAATTTAAACTGACAATTGAAAACAAAGTCATCAGAATCATGGATGTGTACAAGGCAGCGTCGCACCAACACTGTCTTAAATTATATGGCCATGTCAAGTCTTGGTCGTGCGTAGAAGACTTGCAAACTTGTTACATTGCATTTCTATGGCGAAACGAAAATGTTTGTTGCAGTTTCAGTTGAGTGTTCAATTTGTACATTTAGAACATATGGAACAGAAAAATATCTTAAAAACGTTATGTCACTAAAATAGGCTATGTGACCTAAAACAGGCAAAATGTGATCACTTCCAGCCTGCGCAGCTAAATACCACGTTACTTAGCTTATTGTTGGTGTGAATTCAAGGTGTTTACAAGTAGTGGAAAGAGGGCAGAAGTTAGTGAGAAAGCTACATGGTATATTGCGTTTCTGGCGCTCCTAACACCAATATATAACTTGCCGATCAATCGCTTGACATTTATAGAGGGGAATTCGACGAAAATTACCCCGAGGGATGATATATCCCGTGGGCGAAGCCGGAGATATATCATCCCGAGGGGTAATATTTCGACAAATTCCCCGAGCGGAGGGTCTATAAATGATATATTATACCGAAACAGACGTACGTTTCAAGACAGCATTCAAGATTAGTAAACGCTTGGTTTACGCGCGTGTTATTTGGTTTTTACGTGGTATTTGGTTTCGCGCGTGATATACCGCTCCAATTATACCCCGCCACAGCGGGGAATTCGAGTTTTGGTCACGTGGTACAAATCTAGCTCTTTGGTTGGACAATTTATAGTTGAGGTATAATATTGCTCGATATTTTACCACGAATCTCGTTATGACCAGTTATGAGCATGTGTTCCCGAGAAATTACAAACTTGTTTATTCTCATGAAAGATCTCGTCGTCATCTCAGTAACAGCTAGAAATTTATTAATTCCCTGCAGACTCATGCAGGAGTCGGAAATGACGGGAGAACGCGGGACTCGTGTGTATCACTTAGTACATTTGATTTGTCATAATTGTCCTTTTCTCACACAGCAGTCCCCTTCATTTCTAACACGTCAGCTGGGATGGTTGTGGATACAGGTATGACGAGTTTGACCACCTGGTTCTCACGTCTCCATTTGTGCCACATGTTCAGGTGGTAGCGCATGCTCAGAACCAACCAGACGAAATACACAAGAATTAGGAAGGCGCAAAGGAAGATGAGACCGAAGGCTATGAGGAATTGGCCAAAAGAAATGTAGTACCATGAGCCCTCGCCACACAAGGCTGCACTCGTGAAGGTCAGCGGAGTTAAGATAAGAAAGCACAGAATATCTCCGTACACGTAACGACTTTGGGAACTTCTTCGAAGACAACGTACCCACTAGCAAGAAAAATATTTCACTGATTAGACAGCAATTACATGTTTTAATTAAAAAACACACACACTGTAAACATCCCTCCCCCCAGGGATGGCGCCAGGAATTCCCCGACGCAGGGGCTAAGGTCCCCGACAAGGGGGTCTGGGGGCATGCTCCCGGGGGAATTTGGTTTCTAAGCCTCTGAAACGCTATTTCCTGCATTTTGGTGGCAGTTTTAACAAAAAAAAATAAAATCAAAAACAGCGATACTCATGATTTTATAGTCAGTATTTCCTTACTAACTCTAACAATAATATTCACGCAAAAACTAGATGACAGTAAGTGCGCAAAACAACACAGAGGTGATAGATTTGTGCAAGAGATGAAAGTTGATTACCTTTGATGTTGTTTAGCGAAACGTTTGTTAATGCGTAAAAATACTTTTACGATTCTAAGAAAGCAAAAGACGAACTTTTCATCTTTTTTTCTTCTTTTTTCCTTCCAGCTCGTTCCCCGACGAATTATTAATTTTTCCCGACAGGGGGCTAAGGTTCTCCGATGGGGGCTGTATAGCCCCGCTCTGGCGCCACCCCTGCCTCCCTCGCATTATCCCTTTCTCCCATTTCAACCATCGCTCTATCCCTCCTTCCTATTGTACTCATAGTTTACCTCTACAAATGGCTTCGCTTTCCTTTTGGTCTGAAAACGTCCATGACAAAGTTCACAAACATCGGACTTGGACACACTCAACCATTGCTCCAAGCACGTCACGTGGTACTTTGCAATACTTCCGCTGCAGTTACATAACGTCAAAAGATCTCGTATGCTCTCAGCGTCCTGGCAAATACGGCAAACAGTCGAGGAATCGCCGCTTGAACACGATTGCTTGCTTTCAATGGCATCGTCTTTTGATCTATGTGTTCCACTGGTACATGTAGCACAGTCAGTGGCGCCCGAGGTATTCGGTAGGCGCCAACTATCCTAGATTGATGGAGGAGTTTCAAGATACGTCAGAAGCTAAATGCTTATCTACACGATACAATTTGTCGCATACGATTGTCTTTATTGGCTACACCGTGTATGTGATCAAACTGTACACGCGTGTCAACATCACTGGTCAACATTCGCCCTCGGAATCATAAGAACTACTGTGGTGTCGCACGCAAACAATTGCATACGCCAGTACGACAATGTACGCCAGAATGACAATAGATGGGCCTTAATAATCCTAATTTGTACGATTTTCCAGAGGACGAAGGAAGATGAAGGGAGGTTTAATATAGTCACACTTAATAATTATCAAGAATTGTACATTATAGAATTTATGTTAAAAATCAGTAAAAAGTCAGTAAACGAGTGCAGGAATACCAACGACACGACATTACATTCCAACACAGGAACTTCTTTACTGTACCTTATTTTCCGAAGTCTGTTCTTCTTGGCTAGTGCACGATGTTTTATTCAAGTCTGTCGAGGTTTCCATGGCAAAACGCGCACCGCATGTCTTGTGACGTCATAATTACGTCGTGACGAAACCACACGATTTTGCGCCATTTTTAAACAAGCTTGTTACAAAGTTACGAAATTGCAGCTTGGTCTATGTAAGTTGTTATTACGGTATATAAGATGTTGATGATTTAAATTCTAGAGGGGAATCAAACCCGTAACGAACCCGTTGCTGGAACGAGTTGAAAACGGCGCTAAAAAGTCACAAAAGGCCGTTGCGTTCACCCGATCGAAATTGTGTGAAAACGTCACTTTAACCAGAGCGATTTGAAAACGATTTCTTAAACGGTGCGAAATAATAATAATAATAATAAAGACGTATTAGGAGCATTATACAATAGTCTCAATGCTCTTACAACAATATATATATTCTTAAAGTTGCTTTTAAAGCTAATTACAGTTTCATTATAAGATAAAGCCTACTACATATATTAACACTATGAACAATAACTATTAATTTTAAAAAAGAAAAGTCTTAACTGCAGACTTAAAATTACTTAACATTTCAAAGCTTCTAATTTCCTGTGGTAATGAATTCCACAGTTTTGGCGCTGCAACCGAGAATGCTCTGTCTCCATGAGTCACCGTTTTGGATTTTGGCTCGAGTAGCAGATTTTGCTCAGATGATCTCAAAGTACGAGTAGGTTTATATTTAGTTAGCAAATCAGTAATATAAACAGGCGCCTGGCCATGCAAAGCCTTGAAAGTAATTATTAGTATCTTAAAAACAATCCGTGATCTCACCGGCAACCAGTGAAGATTACGTAGCGCAGGGGAGATATGCTCCGATTTTTTAACCCCTGCAACAAGTCTAGCAGCTGTATTTTGAATTCGCTGTAACTTGCTCAATTCAGTATCTGGTAAGCCATATAGGATGCTATTACAGCTGTCAAGTTTTGATGTTATGAATGCATGCACCAACTTCTCACAGTCCTTTTTACTCAAATATTTCCTGATCTTGCCAATATTTCTGATAGCCAAAGTGGCCGATTTACAAATGTTATTTACATGAGTATTTAATTTTAAATGTCTATCAACAGCAACACCGAGATCACGTGCAACCGGAGCTGGTTGGATTATCACATCATTGACACATATTTCTGGTATTGGTTCGCAATGCATAAAACGTGATGATAGATGGACAATCTCGGTTTTACTTGGATTGCATATAAGACCATTCATAGTACACCAGATGGTGATGTCCTTAATACATAACTCAAGTTTAGCTAGAGCAGCAGGTCGATCACATGGAGATTTTATAGGCATATACAGCTGTGTGTCATCAGCGTACATTATGCAATCAAGGCCGTGGGCTTTGATCACATCTTCCAATGGCGCAAAGAAGAGTGAAAACAGAAGTGGACCCAGTACAGAACCCTGAGGTACACCATATTGCAATGGTTTATTTGAGGAATGCGTATTCTTCACCGTAACTGACTGTACCCGATCAGAAAGGTATGAGCGATACCAGGCTAGTACAGTTCCACTAAACCCATAACGATGTTTAAGTCTCTCCAATAGAACAGTGTGGTCAATGGTGTCGAACGCAGATGATAAGTCCAACAGTACCAACACTACTTCCTGATTTTCATCAAGTGCATTAAGGATGTCATTGAAAACACGCAGAACTGCTGTCTCTGTGCTATGAAAGAGTCTATAAGCAGATTGCATTTTTGCAAGGTTATTCTCAATAAGATAGTCTGTTGTCTGTCTGGCAGCATTCCGCTCTAATACTTTTGACAAGAAAGCCACGTTAGTAATAGGTCTATAGTTAGGGAATTGCTCTTTATCACTAGTAGGTTTTTTAATAGATGGGCAGATGAGACCTTTCTTAAATGACAGAGGAAATACTCCTGAGGATAAAGATGAATTGATGTCAGTAATTGGGGCAGCTAACACGTCAAGAGATTCCTTTAGCAGATGTGTATGGGATCTAAGGCACAGGATTTAGAACTGTTTGATTGTGTTACAGACAAAGCTTTCAGATACAGTAGTAAATTCACTGAGAGAGCTTTTACAACAAGGAGAGTCAACTGCTATAGATAACTTCTTAACTGACCCATGTGTACTACTACTAGTAAGTTTATCTCGAAGTAACTGAATCTTAGTTGAAAAATAACAACTAAAAGCATCAGCCAGGTCATACGAAGAATCATGTGATGGCAATAAAGGAATAGATTTTACTCGGAACATCCCCTCAATCATGTGAAATAGCTGATTCTGATTAGAGTTAGATATCTTAGCCTTATAATAATCTGTTTTTGCAAAATCAATTGCCTTTGCGTATTTACGACATTGTTCCTTGTACAATTGATGATGAACCTGAAGTCGTGTAGAGAGAAATTTACGCTCAAACTGTCGTTTTTGTTTCTTCATAACTCTTAAGCTATCATTAAACCATGGAGCATTTGGGCGTAGGGTAATTGTGCGTGTACGCTTGGGTGCGTGTTTGTCCAAAAGCTCAGACAATACACAATTGAACTGTTCAGTAGCAGTGTTTACATCAGATACGGATGAACAAATTAATTGCGACTCAAGGATATCTTTGGTAGGTAATATATAATATATATTAATAATAATTAATAATTAATAGCGGTGTCAGAGCACAAATGACGTTCCGCTTTAGTTGCTAACCTCTCTTACCCAAAAACAGTAATCTAAGCTGATTTTTATTCACATATTTCCACTTTGGTATTATTATTTTGTGCCATTTTAATTCGAAATTATCTAATGTTTTTGAAAAAATGTCAGCTGCCACGCGAAAACACTTTGTGTACAGCGCGCCATGCAACCGCAAACCCACCCTGTTCATACCGAGCAAACATACCAATAAGATTCACTACTTTGCCAAAAGCTGAGTAACTCAGCCTATATTTATGTGATCGCTCTGTGTTCACGCCTATATAAACAACGCTTCGGCATAGTTGTCAACGATTTCCCTCTCTCTCCCGAGACCGAAGTATAAATCAACAATACAAAGTAAGACTGTGAGAACATCCCCACAAACTGAGCAGTATATTCTAACACTCAACATCAACACAGCGCAGCAGACGCCCGCCTACGAATCGTGACGTAATCGTTTACACAACGTCAGCCGTGACGTGTCCAGCGGAGATCTACGTTCGGACCACTTCCGCGAGAGTGACGAGGGCTGTTGGGTTGGAGAGTCATAGGATTGGGAGCTAGGATGATTCAATACGGGCGACTCTTCGAGGTGTTTCAGACTCCTAGATGATAAAGTCATCGGAGTAAAATGTGGCTGCAGAGAGCAAGATCGAGATGAGTTGGGGCTGACGTACAGTTTGTTGCGATCAAACTGAGAGCTAGAAGATCTCATCTTCTCCAAAGATCTTGTCTCATTGGAACTGCAATCCAATGGCACATTAGTTCGACAACTATTAGGAAAGTCCGCATCTTCGGAGCTCTCTTTATTTCCTTGAAATTCACAGTCCATTGGAAGAGGGAACTTGATTTTAACTGGATTCCTTTTACGGTCAATATCGTGATACGAAGACGAAGCTGCATCGGTCTCTGTCGAAGGCCTGTTTGAGCGATGTTTTTTAACCACTTCGCGGGATGTTCCTTTGGAGGGATAACAAAAATTAGAAATGTTTAAGAAACTAGTAAGTATAATATTTAAGAAATATTTAATAAGAAATATTTAATATTTAATAAATCCATTAATGTTAAAAAATATATTCCTCTCGAGTAAACTTTTTTGAATTCGCCGCCGTAACATTCCATATCTTACTCACTATATTCCATACAGTATACCTCCATACGGTATAACACTTCGGTTCGTCCCAACACCTCCATTCATTCAATCACATATCAAAAGGCTGGTGTATTGCCGAAATAGTGAATAGTAGGTCACTTTGTAAAACAAGAACTTTCCAAGCGTAGTCAAATTATGGAATGTCTGCAAATTAGCCAATCCAAGTAATTTCACCAGTTCTATGTCATATAAGACATATACTATCTAGTGTATAGTTGTTTCTACTTTTGATATAGATTGGCCGTGTACCTGGACACTGGTACGCGATCGTCCTGTGATAGAGCCTCTATGATATAGAGCAAGTTTTACATGTATATTTTAATCTAAGAGGGCGGCGCCTCGCATGGGACTTTTAGTCCTGTTTGCGCTTTCTCTTTTGGATCTCTTGTTGTTGTCTTTTTCATGGCAAGTTATTATCCAATAAAATTATTAAAGGACATTGGCAACAAAAATTAAGTTTGTCTAATATGAAAGAACTCGTAAAATGATAGAGTAACACCTTTTACAACTTTTCCGTATTTTACTTCGTTTTTGAAATATCTCAGTTTGTTTGATATGTAAATGAGATGGTCTCTGACGTCAGGTGTGGGGTAGAGATTTTTCACTCACTAAAAAATGTATTATATCTCAGTGATTGTTCATTATCATGGGGAGTTGTTATACGCACATTTTCAAGTAAATTTGTGGAACAAACTTGAAGATGTAACTAATATTTTAATGAGTGAAAATTCTCCACCCAACACCTGACGTCAGACATCATCTCATTTACATATCAAACAAACTGAAATATTTCAAAAACGAAGTAAAATACGGGAAAGTTGTAAAAGGTGTTACTCCATCATTTTATGAGTTCTTTCATATTAGACAAACTTAATTTTTGTTGCCAATGTCCTTTAAGGGGCCTTCGCTCAAAACGTTATACCTCTTACTCATGATTACGGCAGTACTACACCAACACTATAGTGTTTTTATGTTAACACTGTCTAGTGGCGTAACTGCTATAACCCTCAATGGGGGCCCCCAGGCAGAAACGAAAAACGCACGCGCACGTAAGAGCAAAATATCCATGTGTTAGTGTGATACTAACATTTTTTGTAAAATTTTACATGTTATATGTCATTTTCTGACCATCAGAATTCTGTAAAATCTTCCCCCAAAGTGCATGAAATGGCATTTCAGAGACTCTAGATTTCAAAATTTTCTGGGGGGAACCCCGGACCCCCCAGGGCCAACGTTACGCCACTGACACTGTCTGCAGTATACTATTTTTATAATCTCATGTCAGATTTCTAGAAACGTTTCTTACAATTTTCTTACCAGAAGGAATATTTCGATGATTCTTTCGCTGTTTCAAAATCTGGTTCAGCGGACTCACGCTGCCGGATGTATGCTCGCGTTTCGACGACACACGCCTACGTTTCGTAGCAACAGGACTCGTGAAAACCTCGGAGAGTTCTCGAGTACCGAGAGGATCTGGATCCGGGTTTTGTTTGAGAGTCTCGTACCCAGACGTCTGTCCACCAGCACTCATGACATTTGGACATCCGCCATTTGTCTCGTTCATTGTCACTCTTTCAGTCGAATCATCAATGAACTCCACCTTTTTGAAAACTTCAACGTTTTTCGAACTGAGATCCGTTTTATAAGTGGAAGCCTCGGCACTTGACAGCAACAACCGTTTTCGATCGAGTAGCGGCAAAGCTCCCACGACACTGTCCGAATCGGTGTCGTCATCATTGATTTGGTTAGCCAATTTTAGTTGACCCAACGGAACGTTCTGACTGACGGTCGGACGTTTTGCCCTGGGAGACGGACTACATTCCTGAGGAGGGTTTCGCTCGTCGAACGAGGTGGGACATTGTACCGATCTAATGTCGGCGGTCGTCGCCAGTACCGGTGTTAGAGGAATGGAAATGTCAAGTATTTCTCGTGATTGTAACTTGAAAACTGGCGATGTGAAACGCTTCGAAGCATTCAAAGGACGCTTGGGGTCAGAAGGGGACTGGCGGGACGCCATATGTGAAGATCGTGACAGAGACGGCGATGATTTAGATCGACGAGTTAATGCCGTTATTGAGTTAGATGGGAACCTGGATGGACGCAGAGAAGACGTTGTTGCTTCGTTGGTGTCCAAGAATACATCCAAAAACTGTTCGTCAACCTGAACGTCGTCAGAAACCAATGACGCTGGCTGCTTTAAGCTGAAAGATCGTTGAAATCCTCGCCTGCATGAACTTGATTCACCATTGACGGTTATCTTTTCAGCCGCTCTGGAAGAAAGAGAAGGGGACCCACTGTTTTTGGACTCTTCGTTCGATGGATTCCCGGAGTCGGATTTAGTGGAATCCTCGCTGCACTGCTCCGCAGCCGTTGACGTGGTTGCCAGGGAGGTTCGGGAAGAAGAGCAGTAGAACGTTGCCGCTCTTCTTCGTGGGCTTTTGCGAGGAAATGGACGAACGACTAAAAGGAAAACAAATGGGGAAAAGAAAGAGAAACAATGAATTCAATGTGTATACTAACTGAGACTGCAAACTAGCTGATCAGCAGTTATTGTAAAATAGGAACATTAATCACATTTGTTTTCATGACTGATTGCTGCATCTCAAATTCATGAATAATTCATGAGTTAATTAACCAATCAGAGTAGGCGAATTAATCAGGTGATTGCGGTTGGATACCCCGGTGAACCATGCCAACACAATACGCGTGACCTGGATATTAGATGAACAACGTTGTTCATCTAATATCTTAATTACGCATGCAAATAATCTTCAAAATTGTAAACTGCAATTTAAATTATAACTAATTACTATTGTGTTCAATTGAGATGCTATATGAACAACTCGAGCTCGTGTCCCACCGGGATATCCAAACACTCGAAAACAATTAACAAAAACACTCGCGCTTCGCGCTCGTGTTTTCATACATTGTTTTCTCGTGTTTGGATATCCCGGTGAAACACTCGCTCTCGTTGTTCATATATAACATGACTAACTGCTCACTGTCTAACTATAGACAAACAGTGAGGCCATTGGGACATATACTCACCTTCTTGGTCTTTTAATGGGGACTCTCCCACTACGGTCACATCGGTAGCAGTCTTTGCACGACGTCTGAAACATGACAATACATTTGGAATATCAAAATCACAAAACAAGAGCGAGGTGAAGGGAAAATTATTAAAACAGAGGAGGGAAGGAAGCATACACATACCTAGCCGACTCTTGACGACATAGCATTCGTTTGGAGACCTGTTTACATACTGGTGTATCATTGACTTTTTTGGGACGAGAGAGACCTTGAAAGAAATTAAAATAACATACCACGGATTCCGATGTAAAGTGGCTCGGTATACTCAGAATTAAGAGTGGCGCGTGCTGCGAATAGGGTTAAAATACGAATAAAAAATACCAATGTTGGTGATCTGTCGAAATATTGAATAGAAAGTCTAACAAAGGCTCTTCGTCAGAGAGTGAAAGTGAAGTCCGTCTCTATCTTTCTGTCTGATGAAGGACCTTCGCTCGAAACACGTTGGACCACCTATTCACCATTTCGACAGTTCATCAACCTTTTGGTTTTTTATTCTCACGAGAGGCCTCGCAACCAATGTCGCACCTGATTGGTCAGTTCACTTCTTGCCTAGCAACGGGTAGCAACCGGGAAAGACCGACTAATTTAAATGAACAAAACAATCTCCGTGATTGAACTTTGATTGAGTTTTGGTATCCAGAAGTACCAGACCACGAGATTTGGTATCCAGAAGTATCAGACCACGAGTTTTGGTATCCAGAAGTACCAGACCACGAGTGTTGGTATCCAGAAGTACCAGACCACGAGTTTTGGTATCCAGAAGTATCAGACCACGAGTTTTGGTATCCAGAAATACCAGACCACGAGTTTTGGTATCCAGAAGTATCAGACCACGAGTTTTGGTATCCAGAAGTACCAGACCACGAGTGTTGGTATCCAGAAGTACCAGACCACGAGTTTTGGTATCCAGAAGTATCAGACCACGAGTTTTGGTATACAGAAATACCAGACCACGAGTTTGTTGGTACTCAGAAGTACCAGAACGATGCAGGTTTTTTGAATAAATATGAAAAAACGTTATTCTACATCTTTGTGTACAAAACGTTATCTTACAGAAGCGTTATTTAATAACAACAGACTAGTTTCACAAGTGGTAACTTGGCGTGCCGCTCAGTAGACCCTTGTAAACTTGAAGAGTAATGGATAATGCCTATTTTCCAAACTATTTGTGTAGTTCTTGAAGAATCTGAGTATTCCCCTCAATGTTATAACCTCCTTTAAGCCTGGTTTCCATATGGTCGCTACGCTGTCTTGACGGTCGCGGAAGTGAAGCAGTGAAGTGTGTTTCTTTTGTCATAACAAAATAAACACACTTCACTTCTGCGACCGTAAAGACAGCGCAGCGACCATATGGAAACCAGGCTTTACCTGCAGCTTTGGTTTATTTTTGACAAAACAACCAGAATTTGAAGAATTTAAATGACCACAAATATAGTGGTAAGGCATAATGCAGAATAACTTTTTTCATGTTTATTCAAAATACCTCCATCGTTCTGGATACTCGTGCAAACTTGTAAGAAAACAAAGATGAAGTTTAATCACGAAGATTGTTTTGTTCATCACTCGGTCTTTCCCGATTGTTGCGCCATTGCCAGGCAGGACGTGAAGGCGTATAGACTACAAGGCGTGCGCGTCTACAATCATTGACAATATTTGTTGAAACGATTGAACAAAAGTGCATGACCCCATACAAATAATTAAATATTTAAATAAGTAACGTTTCATTAACCCCTCTCCCCCCAAATCAATGTTGAATTGATATTGGTAAAGCTAAGCACATACTTGCCCGATCTTTACACGCATTTGCCGATATTTACACGCATACAACATTGTTTGGGGAGAGGAAGGTAAACTTCTCTCATGATTGTAGTGTACTGAATGTATTTTCTTCTAAACATGACTGTAAACCTACTTGCAATAGAATGACGCCGCGAAAGTTTATCTTTCTCTGATGTAGACGCGCTCATTTGTTGTGCTTTCCGCGGTGACATACGCCTTCCTTCACCCTCGGCGTCCTTTCTGAACAAATTCCGTCGGACTTTTTTAACGGGAGTTACAGACTTCACTGGAGCAGGAGCTTAAAGATGATCAAAGGAGCAATGTTACTGATCGTTATAGCGTGCAAGCAGAAATATACATATAATAAAGAATATGGATGAGTGAAAAAAGGGTGTTTATATATTCAGGCGCAGTTTGCTATACCTTTCCTCGAGCTCTCCTTCCTCCCGCTACTCGTTGACAGTCTTTCATTCTCGGAACTGTTCGTGTATGATTTCACCTTCACGGGAACAACGATCTCGCGGCGTTTATCAGGAACACCCATCACACTATGACGACGAATCAAAGTACGTGGGTTTCTGCAACAAAATTATGTTATCCATTTAACCTAGTTAATTTGTTGCGCGACATGGTGCAATGCGTACAACTTCACTCTGCAACTTGAGCTGTCAACAAGCTGCAGAAATATGTTGTTTGTATTAACTTATCTTTATGCAATAATTTTATTATCATTTTAAAATACTCTACAAGCTCCCACCTCACTGACCTGCCCCGTTTCTAAACTAGTTTTTTCAAACCACCACCCCCCTCTCGAAACTAAACAGAGACAGATTTAACAGAGCAAAATGGAGGACGTACTTTGTTTCTTCAACACTTTCAGACTTGCTGGATACTGAAGAAATTTTACGAGATTTCAAAGGAGTCTCTTCTTCGCTAGAAATCTGCGACGGAGACAGGATTTCCTTGGGAGGTCTCTGCATCAAACCGTCGTAGACATGACGTAATAGCTCGGACAGATTGCCGGCATACCTGATGAAAATAAAAAAATATTCGTGAAGTAAAACTGCGATGAAAAGTTTAGAAACATCACCTATTTGGAGCATATCGAGCAAGAGATGGTTGTTTTAATTATAGATCTTAAACAAACCTTGTTATGACGCTGTTTTTCAAAAACAAACTGAGGTAATTTGGATCCTTTTGAAATGAGATGGCACGAAGCATCTCTGTTATCTAAAAAAACAATTTAAAATCACGTTACGCTGACCGGTAAGGAACGCGGATAAATGGGACCATCTTGAAACCTACATTGTCATGGCTAGATGGTATACTCGTAGTTCAGGTGACCGTGAGGTACTAGGTCTGAGTCGTCTTCTTGACGATCCTTTTATTACTATTGTTAGTATTAGAAAACCATTAGGCGGGGGTATCTAAGTTGTTTTGGGGTTAGCAGTTCCATGATGTATTTCATGTCCAACCTCTCGTGGATACTAAAAAAAGATCGTCCAGAAGACGACTCACACCTAGTACCTCACGGTCACCTCAACTGCGAGTATATCATCTAGCCACGACCAACCTACATCTCGCGGATACTAAACAAATCGTACCAAAAACCACTCGGACCTAATACTAGCCCAGCGGTTAAGCCCGAAATTTTGCCTTAATCGTTCGTTTTGTGATAAAAGCATGAAACTTGGCAAGTAGATAAAGTTACTAGTGCTGATGACTTTCTGATATAGGGCCAATGCAGATTTCTTCCTGGTTGCCAAAAATCGAGTTTTTCTTCCAATTTACCTATCAAAGTATATATATTATAAAAAAGTGAAAATTCAAAGTTCACTTTTAGTGAATATCACCTATATCATCAGAAAGTTCGCGAAAAACTATATGAAGGACATTCAAGCGGGTACGACGATTTTCTAAGCCTATTTTGAGATATTAACGCTCAAACATGTGGAAAATGCCGCAAAATGCTACAAAATGCTTGTTTTTAGTGGGTTTAGCCTTCTGTAACTCAAAATGAGCTTGGAAAATCGTACAACCCACTTGAATGTCCTTCATATAGTTGTTTGCGAACTTTCTAATGGTATGGGTGATATTCGCTAAAAGTGAACTTTGAATTTTCACTTTTTTATAATATAGTACTTTGATAGGTAAATTGGAAGAAAAACTCGATTTTGTGGCAACCAGGAAGAAATCTGCATTGGCCCTATATCAGGAAGTCATGAGCACTAGTAACTCTATCTACTTGCCAAGTTTAATGCTTTTATCATAAAACGCACAATTCACCCCTTTAACAGCTGGACTATACTTCACGGTTACTTCAACTACTAGCAGTATAGTATATAGTATCGCATCTAGCCACGACCTGATATCAGTAAGGCAAGAAATACAAACAAGCATAAAAGGCAGGTCACGTGGCATGATGCCCACGATCTCTCTCCTAAAACTACAGCTTAAAAAACCCCAACCTTAATCTATGTCAAGTACCTCATCAGCCAGGCGTTCCTCATCCAGTCCTTCCATTTTATCCGCCAACTCTAAACGAAGATATACCTGCAATTTATACCTAATGGAAATAACAAATAAACTACAATCAGTGGTAAAAATATTGAGACACATGGTGTCGTAATACAACATTTCTCCGGGGTCCTTGCCTGCCTTCCCCCATTTAACGTTGGTGACTATGTGGATACCTTGTTTTAAAAGGGAAGCGAGGCAGGGACGGAAACGTAAGAAACTCGCAGCTCGCTGCGATCATTCGCAAGCTCGCTGCGAGTGTTTTAGCCCTTGTGGCAGATAGTTGGAAATGTTGAACTATTTTTTACTCGCGGCAAGTACTCGAAGTAAATATAACCAATCAAAACAAATTATGTCAACATTTCAAATCATTAGTAATTCAAAACTGCACAAAGGAAATCATTACCGTGTCGGTGGTGAACTTGCATAGATATTGAAGGAAGAAATTACATAAATTAATCCAACTTTCACCGCGATTTTCTCGTAAATACCGATTTGTTTGAGGTGCTATATCTGAAACACTCAGAAGAGTGCTTTATCAGGATATCCAAACACCTCGAAGTTTGTTAAAAAAACTCGGCTATCGCTTCATCAATCTTGAAACCCCACGAGTTATCGCAACGAGCTGCATGTGGTGGAAATACAGTGGAAACCATGCGAGTACCAGCAGCGAGCTGCGAGTTGCTTTTCTGCCTTTAATCATATGCAGTCGCTTGCACTTACTCTTGCACAATTTTATCTTTATCTGCGACGTCTTCACGTTTCTGAATCATTTCACGTATACTTTTGTTGTCACGCAGCACGCAAGACTTCAAAATCGTCATTATCTGATCCTAAACGAAAACCAGAAAACTCGGTTGCGAAGATTTTCTTTGACAATGAATGAAGGTAGAAGCAAACACGGTTTTTAAAAACGGTATAAGCATACTGTATAGGCAGAAGCAAAATCGCATTTGAAGAAGCAAAATGTTGCAAAAACCAACAAAAAATTACCTGCACATCATTCAATTGACAAGAAGACTTCAAATGGTCTATCATAGCAAAAGCGTGGGTTACAAATATCACTGCAGAGTGATCCTGAAAAATGTCGAGTAAAAACACCATCATCAATAACCTCACTATTACCATAACCATACACATCATCATCACTATTACATCGTGGTCGTCACAATCATTACAATTATTATCACAATCACTATCACAATAATTATCACAATCATTATCACCACCATAACCATCGTCACTATCACCATCACCACCAAGTCCACCATCATCACAACCACCATCGCCACCATCACAACCATCACCACTATAATCATCACCATCATCACCACCACCATCATAACCAGCACCATCGCCACTATCACCATCATCACCATCGCCACTATCATCATCACCATCATCATCACCATCATAACCATCGCCACTATCATCATCACCATCATCACCACCATCATCATCATCATCATCATCATCACCATCATCATCACCACCATCATCACCATCATAACCACCACCATCGGCACTATCACCATCATCACCATCACCACCACCACCATTACCACTATCATCATTACCATCACCACCAGTATCATAACCATTACCACCATCACGACACCATCATCGCCACCACCATCATAACCACCACCATCGCCACTATCATCATCACCATCATCACCACCACCATCACCATCGCCACTATCATCAACCACCACCATCATAACCATCGCCACTATCATCATCACCATCATCATCACCACCATCACCACCATCATCATCACCATCATCACCACCACCATCATCACCATCATAACCACCACCATCGGCACTATCACCATCGGCACTATCACCATCATCACAACCACCACCACCACCATTACCACTATCATCATCACCATCACCACCAGTATCATAACCATCACCACCATCACCATCATCGCCACAACCATCATAACCACCACCATTGCCACTATCATCATCACCACCAGCATCATAACCATTACCACCATCACGACACCATCGCCACCATCATCGCCACTATCATCACCACCATCATCACCATCGCCACTATCATCACTACCATCACCATCATAATCACCACCACCACCATCATCACCATATATCGTCATTGTACTATTAATGTAAAACACATGACAAAGACATTGGTCAAAAAACGATAATGATGATGATCATAATGATCATAATGATAACAATGATGAAATTGACGATAAAAAGAACGTATTTAACACGAAGTTCGTAGTTTTATCAATCATTAGTTTTACATTATTAAAAAACCTTACTAGGTTTACACATTTCTGGTAACCTTTTTCGAGACAGGCTTTGAAATCATCAACTGTTTTAATATCTAAACAAAAAAATCATCATTTGATGTAAAAGATGCGTAATATATTTCAAATTAGAGTTTATCTAAATTACCTGTAATATTCCGAGGATTTTCGTCAATTTCCATGTCATCCATCAACTCTGAATCCAAACCAGAGCTGAGCATATGAGCTTCGGGTTCCTCTCGTTTTTCAGGTTTGCTGTTAGATTCTTGACTAAGAAAACACAGTGAATGAACAGATGAAGAGGTTAGAATGAAGTGGTTTAAGGGACCGGTCATTATTAATGGCCGGGGGTGGGACCGAAGAGAAACTCCCAAAGTCCCCAAAAAAAATTTTACCCACCCATTCAACATCTATAAATTTTCCCTGACCCACCCAACAATCTTTCAGGTTTTTTCTTGACCCACCCCACCGATTTTTCTTTAAAATATATACAACATCACAAAAAAGTGGTAAACAAGTTTTCCTGTCAATGTTCCAGATATTAACTGGTCGAGAAGCACGTTTATGTTCAGTATTAAAATACAAAGTTGGCAAGAGATTTAAGCAAACATCAAGCATTATCTGTTCATGTGCATCTGTTGATGAGCATCATCGAATAATTCAATATAAACATTCCAATTGTTAGTTTTGTTCCAAGCCCAAGGTTTTCAGGCTCAAATATACAATGAAAGTTATAAATCCAAGTAACGTGTGCAATAATAACTTATATACTCTTCAATTATTCCATTTGGAACAAGTTCCAATTGCCAGCATAACGTCCATAACGTGTCTTCACAACTAGTGGCAGGGGGTTGTCTGTAGACATTTCATTGTCATCTAGTTCATTTCCAGAACTGTCAGTTCCAATCTCGCCAATCACAAGATCCTCATCACTGCTGTCACTACTTTCTCCTTCTGATGGTACCACCTTCTCTAATGCTGTCTCAACAACGTTGGCCTGGTTTGTTCTCAACACATTCGCTGTAATTGCATTAACTTTGTCTGACTTCCGTCCCTTCAAATTTAGCTTATGCTTCTTCAAGTACTTATCTAATTCCAAAATTGTTAGTTTGCTAAGTTCACCTTGCAGAACAAGTTTCAGCCAATCATACTCCTCGTAACTCCTCTCTTTCCGCCTGGCCTGCTCTAAGATTCTCTCGTTCTGGCGGATCTTCTTAGCAGTTGAAAGATTAGTGAGATGCAATAGATAACTTACAACATACTCTTTGTTTGCAATATACTTCTCGGAAAATTCTATAATTCTATCCTCTTTTTCCAGAGAAAGTTCACCAGAGGCGAACAACTTCGTTATGTTGGCTCTCGGTTGCCAATCATCAACTTCTCTCTCAGTTCCATTCTCATGAGATGGAGTGGTTGAAACATTCTGGTAATGTCCAGGCCTTGTATGGTCAGGGACAGGCTGAGGTACTCTCTTTACAGGGATGCCACTCCAAGTATGGCAGAAATTGCATTCATCATCTTTGTGTTCCAGTTTCACAAACTCCATAAACAATTCACCAATCCTGTAGTGTGAATGGAAAAACTCAAGTATTTTGGTAAAGTATGCAGCTCCAGGAACTGCCTTCTTGGTGTCTTGACCTGTTGCAGCATGGTACTGCAAAAGATATTCCTGGTTGAAAAAGAACAGTTTGTCTTGTTCTTCAGATAAATATGCTGTTATTCTATCACTGAGGACAGGGGCACCATCAATTCTTTCCACCAATATTTTGGAAACATGCCATGCATTTTTTTCCATTCTTCTTTTCTCTAACTCTTCAAACTCTTTGACACTCAAAGCCTCTTTTTCATTAGGACTCAAGCCTTCAAACTGTTTATACTTCTCCCATTCTATTGTTGATCCATCAACCACTGAATCACCAATTGCTGAATTTGTCCTTTCAGCTTCATTTTGGCCGCTGTCTCCCCTTGACCGGTGAACACGGACACGATGATCTGAGTTGAAAACACGACATAACTCTGCATCTCGGAACTTGACTTCAAAATTTGAAACACCAACACCTGGCCCAGCATCAGTCAAATCACACCACCTCGGTCGTACAATAGGTAGCTTCAGGTCTTCCAACACCAACAATATCCCTTGACAGCAGGTTGCAACTTCTCTGACCAATTGATGTAGCTCTTCTGCATTTTCAGCTTCTTTCTCATCTCCAAATTCACGAACACACCTATCAATTAGTGTGAGAAGAAATTCCAGCTTCTTCACAATTCTCCCAGAGAAGATGCGTTGTTCTGCTTGATCTTTCATTCTATTCTCTTCTGCAACAACTGGAGATAATTCCTGCTTGAGATGGTTTAACCTAAAATGACAACAACAAACATATTTATAACAATTGAAAGTTATTTATATCTATATACAAATAAAAAATATAACCAACCATTCAGGTACAATTTTGAAATCTGTGTTGTCCCCTTCTTAATTATACTGTGCTCTATATAACATTTGTTTCATAGGCCACTAGCATTGCTATCAGATATATATAAAAACAAAAGTGAATAGACTTTTGAAATTACAGTACAGGGGTACCTTGCACAGAAACCTTGTACTATTTAAAACTGCTATTGAACATACATGTGTGCTTTTACTTATTAAAATATTACCTTTCACATTCGTAACTTGTATAAGCACAATCTTTTTGACAGGTTGCTTTAAGAAGATCTTCCTCCTCGGTCATGTCTTTGTAAAGAAAACATGAACTCTGTATCACTGAACATGCTTGTCTGAATTGATCACTATAGTTGGATCCATTATCTACTTCAAATAAGGATGGGTTGTGCTGCCTCAGACGGATGGTTTCACTTGCCCAGGTAGATCCACTTGACCCAATAATAGCTTTAGGCCGGATAAATACAAAATGATTATCGTCATCTGTCAATAGCTTCTCCTCATTGCTTCCTTCAGACATATCAGATATCTTGGTGAATATGCGATGGGAACCAGGCGTTTGGTAGACAAGTTTTTCTGGCCAGTCATACTTCGGCAGTTGTTTTGCTTTTGCAACATCTGTCAATGTTAAAATATTTTGATTTCGAGTGTTCTGGAAACCTTCTGATGTCCCAGGCCTTAGATATGCCTTGTCATCAATGCTACGCATAAAGCAAAGATGGGAATTGGCTGCAACATCTTTCCCAAAAAAGGCAGATTTAATATTCTTCACATGTGCCCGTTGGTAATGTGTATTTTCATTGTCAATGTCTTCTGCTTTTGGTGGCTTTTTTGTGCAAAACAGTCCTTTTCCTTTGTGTCTCTTTGCTTGGACTGATCTGGATGATTTTGGCTTACACCTATTGTACACAGTTGTGGCACTCTTGATTAGTTTCTTGTTTTTACTTGCTAGTCTGTAGTTAGCAATATTTAAGAGGTCTCTCTTTTTAACTCTTCTATTTGTGTACATGACTAAATCATGTCTTCGACCATGATATGTAGCCTTATCTTCGATGCTCTTAGCAATAAACTCTTCATCTTCGCTGTCTATTAAAGTTTTATTGCCTTGTGTTGTCTTTGCTCTCTTTTTTACTCTGGTTTCTTCAAAAATCTTGCTAGCTTTTCTTTTCTTCATCTGATAAAACTTTCGGTGATGTTCTGTTGATCTTCCTCCTGCTGGAGGTGAGATGATCCCTTCGATGGATGTCAGCCTGTCTTGCTTTTGCCTAAGTTCTTCCTCCATATCCATGATAGGCATGCTGCCCCACTTTCCTCTCTTGGCTGAGATCCTTTGCATATCAGCATCTATTTCAGTGGTCAACTTCCTTTTCTTTTCATTTAGTTGTTCCACCACCATGTCAGATGCTGTGATATTAGCATCGTCCCAGGCTTTTACAACATCTTGCACCTTCAACATAAAATGTATTTATTACATTTAAGTCCTATATACCTATACAACCAGTTAGTTTATAGCACCAGGTATTAAATCATGGTATAATGGTAAATAATAAATAAATACCATTTTACCATAAATAAATACCATGACATGTTGGGTATGTGAAAGTCCTTTAAGCATTGCCCTAAATAATAAAATTGCCATAATAAAACAAACAATATAGATACTAACCTTCAATGTATCCGACCTTATGTTGTCAGGATCAATTCCAAGTTCACTGATTTTTGATCTTGATCGTTCTGATGCTAGCAAAACCCGAGCAACCTTTCGGTCCCATTCTGTGTCAACAGTAGCCAGTATTTCATGAACATTTTCAGCATGCAGTTGCAATGTGTCTTCTAGCATGCTACTAGGCCGCAGCTTTGGATAACATATCAAGGAATGTATCTAGATTGCACGAGTCCGGTCTTAATACGACGAGCCTTTGATTTAAATATTCCACAAACACGATGTAAACACAGAGACCCCATTCTTCATGTAAAAGGGCATACAAAAACTTATCCTTGTCCGTATTAATGAACGTAAAAAACTGTTATCGTAGGCCCGCCAATGTGTTCGCATTCTTCCTCTCATCATTCGATGGGCTTGTTTGTTGTACTATATGCTGCAGAACATGACGGTTATTCCTTAAAGAACAAGGTTGCAGAGATTTTAGAACATGTCTTGTCTCACCACAAGTAACACGAGCCTTCGCTGTCAACTCTGCTCGAGCATCATTTTTCCCGCGAAGCTCCGTCTCCTTTAGTCTTGGTCGTCCTTCCATGCTGTTTCTTACATCGAACCACGATCGATCGAACTGACTTTCGTTTGCTTTTATATATCCGTTTTCAATCACAATATTAAAAGAGAAACTCAGCGCGCCAAGAGTTGAATTTCCACAAGCAGCGCTATGTTAATATGCCGAGTGTAATATGTAAATCAATATGCAGATTTGTGCAAAGCGGAAATTGACCCGATCTTACATCATCGGAATTAATCGGAATTATAACGAATATCATGTCTAACCAGAAATCCCCAGTTGTCCTGTTTTGAAGGATATCTAGCGAATATTTCGAGATGGATGAGAATTTAACGTTCGAAAATTTTATATCTTCATAATTCAAGAAAGCTTTCTAATCTTCAAAAGCCATCGATTGACATCATTGAAGGCACCAATGGTATACATATGAATACAACACCAACGACGACTAAGCCGGCTTGTGTTAAACAAGGAAAGGCTCAAAGTAGTATTTCTCTTCGGTCCCACCCCCGGCCATTAATAATGACCGGTCCCTGAAATATTTCCACAATGACATCATTTTTTTCAGTTGTCGACCAATGCAAACGGGAAAAAAAATATGTCATCGGCGAAATGTTTCTCTAGCGGTGAGCGAAATGGTGAAGTGGAAAATGGGCTTTAGAGTGCTTGTCAAACATCCAGGTACCCTATAATTGAATTTTCACAACTGGTCTTGGTTGGGAGTGGATGCATGCATCGATGGACGAATGAATGAATGGAAAAATTACGAACGAAAGGAAGCTGGCTGGATTTTAAATCCTTAGGATGATACAGTATACACGAGGGAGAAAACACTAGACGTACTTGCTTGCTGCTTTATTCTTTAGTGAGGTATCCTGACATAACCTTCCCCTAGTCAGTGCTTGATTTACTGTTATTTCCTCATTCCGTTCATGAGCTTGTCTGCCCTGCTTTTTAGCATAGTAATCTCTCAACTTTAGAAGTAATTCTTTACCATCCTTTCTTTTACTCTGTTGTTTGGAAACAACATTACTGTGGAGGAAAAGGACAATAAAGCTGGTGACCATATATTATTCAGTGCTCTGGTAAAACACCTCATATCAACCTGAAAATACTCACCGAACGAAAGAATCAAGAATGTTCTCCTTCGAACTCACGCTCACATTATTCTTCTGTGTTTCCTGTGTGTTTCCTGTATTCTGGTTACTTTGTCTCGAATCTCTTTTCACAATTGGATCAATTTGTAGTCCAGTTGAAGGCAATTGCACATTCTCACGTACCTCCACTGGAATTGTCGGCGGGTTAGTGACGTCATTTGTAGTGACGTCACGCGATATTACGGTGACGTCGCGTAGGATTAAAGTAGAACCGTGTGACTTCTGATTTAAAAGAAGCTTCTCTATCATTAACAGCATTCCCGTCTTAACCACACTGAGAATACCACAGACTGACGTCACTGGTTGCAACAGACCAATCACAGGGGCACATGTTTCAGGATCGCGGAACTCGACCACCTAGCGATGACAAAAATAGGTAAGCAATGCGTACATGCATCTACGTTTGGGATGGGTCGTAATTACTATCGTGGCACAGATGTACAGTAGGTGTGAATGAAGAGCATTCGCAATGATAAACACGAATCGTAATACAATGTGTATTGTGTATGTGTTAGAGATATACCATAGGACACAAAACTATACACGAGAAATCAAGCCAGATTTATCATTATTCTGGACGCTGCACTAATTGACAACATCAACTCTTCGAAGATGGAGGCTAATATTATTTTATGTTTAGTCTCTCAGTGAGGTTCAACTTTATTTACACAATATTTACCCCAGAAAGCCTCACCACCAAAATATCAGGGAGATTTAGCTTCATGTTTGAGGACTACGGTGAACTGATCCTGAGCACGTCAATACTTGAATTGAAATGAAATTATTTTCAAACACAGATATACACGTCTGCACCTACCATATTTAAACCTTTGGTGCTAATCAGCAACAACAGTTGTTCTAACAAGCCTGAAGAGCAGAGTGAATAAGAATCTGCAGGACAATCTTTCCCAGGAGGTTCTCCACATTCCAAACATGAATACAGCTTGGTTGGATGGAGCCAGGTCGGAGGAACACTACCACGAGAAATCACACCTTTTATATAAAACGCATTTTCGCAGTCCTGTTCCGTAGCTTCACTTTCAGATTTTCTGTCCATTTCAATACAAAAATCAATACTTCTCATGGATTGACAAGGAATTAGAGGGTTGTCCACAGCTGCGACTGACAATGATTTCTTTGGATTGGCTAAATTGTTCTTGGAAACATTCACGTTAAGATAACAAGGTTGTTGAGAGTTGGCATTAGCAGCGGGTGACTGTTTCCTTTTTTCAGTTATAATTTGTGTCAGCTTTATGTGGCAAATCCTTTCATCCCCTAACGAAAACAATGATATATTATATAGAGATAGATAGTTTTATTAAAATTTCACATCGCAGCCTAATAGATGAATTGCGTGATTTACAGTTTAAAATATTAACTATTAAATATGATATTTACATTACAATATTTACAGATATATTGGAAACGTTAACAATAGAATTTTAAACTAAACTAAACTATTGCACATGGCAGGAATAAATGTATTTTGAAATCTATTCGTATTTATTTGAAACATATTAAACATGCTGTTACTTCTAAGATCGTACAAGCCTTATGTTTAAATGAATCATTAATATTGTTAAAACGTTTGGAGCACATTTCTTCACGTCTTTGAAACAGTGTGGGGGAGACTAAAATGATCTAATATTTGATTATATGACTCTCCAGGCGAGATAATTTTTAACGCGCATTTCTGTACAACTTCAAGATCCTCAGACAGGAACTTCGGGAGTGAATGATGGAAAACCTGTGCGCAATACTCTAAAATAGGCCTGATAACTGTACAATAAAAATCCACAATGTCTTTAGCTCTTACGTTTGCACGCTTTAGTAATACGATAAAGTAAAAGGGCTTATTTGCCTTTTTTATGATTTCGTTGATGTGCTCATTCCATTGAAGGGTACTTGAAATAACGAGGCCTAATATCTTGGCATTTTTGATGATGGGTAGATTTTTCCCATTAACCATCACAGAATAACTAAACTAAGCCTATAAACCCATCATATGGATGTGCATCGGGTTCCTGCTCAGCTTGAACATGCTTGATGAATGATGTTTATTTACAATCTAGTTCATTATGATTACAGAAGTTGCCTGTCCTAATCACATTCACTGAATTACACAATGATTCAACTTTTTGTGAAAGTAAAACATTTTTGTTTTGAATGGACTGCGTTTAGATTTCGCATTGTACAATCTCAGATGAGAGACATTACGCTAAGTTTTGAGACATTGTGCTAAATTTGGAGACATTGCGCTAAGTTTAGAGACATTGCGCTAAGTTTGGAGACATTATTGACATTATGTTACACTTAGTTTTTAGACATTACGCTAAGTTATACCGTGACAGGTACAATCTTTTGTGTGTCCTTTACAAATTCATTTGTACTGGTCATTCTGACAGGTACAGCAAAAATAATTATTTCCATGCTTGCATACTTCCAATATTTTGACAATATATGATATCTGTCAATATACAGTACTCTTCACTCAAAACATTATCTAGACAACTTACACGCTATTTCAGCAGTACATCAACCTGTTCAATAGCTAGCTAAATTAGCAATAAAAAAAAACATTATTGCGCAATTTTGTGTTTTTAGAAACTTCGTCAATATTAGCCCGATTTGAAAACTTTCAATGGTTATAGGTAATAGACGACCCCCTGATTCATTTGCTTATTATGATATTCAGAAAATACCCCCCTTCTAATTTTAATAAATTATATTAAATTAAAACACATCAAAACGAGGCAAATTCTCCCTAGTCACCTTGAGCTTGTTCGGTTGCTGTTGTCGGAAAATTAAAAAGCAAAAACACGAAAATTCTTGGAAATCGTAAGAAAGGTATGTTCTATAAGTTCTTTCTACTCAAAAATACCAAAATCTTTCATGTTTTTAGCTTTATTTCTTTGTAATTTAAAAAAATGTTTATATCAAGTTACATCGGTTATAAATATTCATGAATTTTAAAATGTTTTCACTTTTATTTCACCTATTAATCGTTTCTAACCAAGAAAAAATCATCACAAAACCTTCTTTGTATGTCTATTCTCATATAACCAACATTTTTTTTGGTAAAAACGGCTTTTTCCATCATTAAAATTGAAAATTATAATTTATCTTGAAATTCACTTCACTTGACTTCTTCTTCATCCGCCATCTTGATCCGCCATTTTGAAAAAAATAATAAAAATCAATATTTTTTCTATATTTTTTTATGATTTTCTACTACCTTATTTTCCTTTCTTTTTCCCCCCCTTTTTTTTCTTTTTTATAATTAATTTTACATTTTTTTTCCTTTAAGGATCGTTTTTCCTTTAAGATGGATACGATGTTTGGGAACGAGTTCGAAACTTTAAAACAACAAATTGACAAAACAACAAATCACATAATTGCCAGACATCCCCCTCCAGAATGGCGCAACACCACAAGGATATCCATGCAACCGATGGGATATCTCCATAAGTTGCCATATCCCCTACCTATTTGCCTGCAGAGTCCAGTTGGTACACAACCTACCAGAAGGAGCTATACTGGATAAGTATGTAACCCTGACGCCACTAGATCAACGAGCACGACCATATCGAAACCATGGTGGATGTTTCACAATAAGATGTCACTGAAGAAGAAAACGAAGTCACGCAGCTCAAGGTAATAATAAAAATAATATTCTCATATACCATTTGCTGCGTGCTTCGTCGGAGATAAAGTTCCCACCTCCCACAAACGTCAGAAAAGGAAGACGCCAACTGAATCAGTTGATTCAACTGAAAGACACCTTGCAAGAAAATCCTGATTCTGTCAGTGGAATAAGAATAAAAGCGAGAATTAATGCCACGACATTGACCCAAAATATATGTACTGTACTGTACCATACAAGACACTCAATAATGTCTGAAATTTATGATATCATGGTTATTTGATAATTTAATATATTATCACTATATAGTAGAAAGATTATAATTTCTTACCTTGAAAGTACAGAAATCCATACAACAGCCCATTCCTCTTTGGAACTGATAAGATTGCATCACTCAGGATATCCATCCCGGTCAAATCTCTGCCTCTGAGAAATGCCTGAACTATTCCACCAAAAGAAAAACTAAATGCAGCTTGCAAAACTTTGTTATAAAGCTCTGATTGACTGCAATTCACAAGAGTCTTGTCACATGGTTTGTTTGCTGTGGCACTATCTGGTTCAAGATTGTTCTGTGAATTTATAAATTTCAAGGGATTACCAGTGAACACAGTTCCATAATCTTGTGTGAGGGAAGAAATTGGAATCATGTTGCCGTTAAGCTGCTTGGTGACTGCGGTCATTAGTTTACATCCACTCCATTCCTTGAAGCCAAATATTTGAAATTAATTAAGCTTACTTTGAAGTAATTAAGTTAATTCTAATTAACAAAGGTGTCAAAATTATCTACTGTAGATAGATGGTCACATGCTGTAAAATGGTTGATATTGCAAATTGTAGAATGTTTGAACAATTTCAATATTTCTAGTTCTTCTGGAGAAGTTAGTCTCTTCCGCAGGCAACTCTGTGGCCAAAACAGCCTTGGAAGCTATATGACTCGGGAAAAATAACCCACAGAGTTGGCTGCGGAGGGCCAGAAGCATCGAGTTTTATTATTTTATTGGATGGTCTGATCACATATAGGCACTTAGAAACTTGATGAACCTATAGGAGTTTAAGTTATGTAAGTTTGTGTGATAATTGTTGTGGTTGCCTATACTAGTTATGCTACTACCAGACATTATTATGTCTGTATTTGTTTGTACTGTATAATAAATATATAAACTGCTAATAAATATATAAATATTTGGCTATAAAGTGTACATTGTACACTGTACAGCAGAAAAGCAACTTATTTTGCAGATCTTACAAGAATGCTTCTTCATTATGTATAACCGGAATGGCCATGGGTCTTTCACCGTACCTAATACAATTGAGATTATTGTGATGTATTGTATGGTATTGCACATTAAGCCATAGCATTTTGGCTCAGGCATATCTGCAACATACAGCTCAAATATAATAGACTTCTACACTCTGGTTTTTCCTTACAATTATCATATGAATGACACACAACTATCGGCCCTTTCTCAATATATGAGCAACCGAAATTTAAAATTATTATAACATCAACCCAAGTCAGTTTTAGGGTTAGGATTTGGGTTAGGATTAGCGATTGTTTGAATTTCGGTTTGTTCATATATCGAGAAAGTGCCCAACTATCCTTAATGTTGCAAAACATACTCTTGTGAGTGAAATATCACATATACAGGCCTACAGGGGCCTCGGAGCACTTTTTAGAGGGGGTGGGCAATTGATTGGGGGTGCAAAAAAAGATGTGTAATTTCGTACTGTATTTCAATTTTATTTTACAACCCAATTTAAGAAAATTAATATCAGGAAAAAGTGGGGGGGGGGGCAATTGCCCCCTAAGCCCCCCGGCTCTGCAGCCCCTGATATAGGGGTTAAAATACAATTCACACCTTCAAAACATCCAACTTTTCTTGAGCCAAACACCATAATCCTGTGTCAATCCAGTAAAACGACAAATTACAAGTGTTTCTGAATTCTTCATAGAGATCATTAGAAAAGATCTCCTGCATCAAAACCTCTTCATTAGTACAATCTACCTTTCGGCCAAGGAAATACAGCAGGTCACTATTATTGTCTTGAGGACAATCCCCAACAACAAACAAAAGGTTCGTAGGCTTTCTAAGTACATCATTCAAGTGGTCGTTCTTTCCACTTCTAAACGGTGAACTAATGTCCGGTGTTATCCAGTTAAAATCATGAAGAATTTCTGTAAAAGAACATGACAGGGCCTTTGCTCCAGTACAAGTCTGTTTTGATCCAGTTTCTTGGCTATTGTAAACGTTTTCACACCTTTCCTTGAACTCTTCCTCGAATTTATCAAACGACTGACTGTCCAAGTCGTAGAACCTTCGCCGTTTATATTCAAAATTCAAAATTCTAGAGTTGAAAAACTTGAAACCCCATGAAAACGTTTTCTTTCGGTTTGAATGCCCGACAGAAGCGTTGAAATGCAATAATAAACGCAAAACACAAAGGGAAATAGCTTTACATCTTCGTTGACAGATTTCCTCTAACTCCTGAGGTTTCGTACCGACCTGTTGGAAGAATACATCGACAAGAAAAACAATTTGAACTTTCCCTCCGTTTGTTTCAGCCATTTTGATTGCTGGCTTGGCCTTGTACCCAGGCTCCTTAACGGTTGGATAAAGAGTTGAAAGCTGCTTATAAAGTTCTCAAAAAAACTGGATATACGTCCGTTCTGCGCATGTCCACGTTTCTGTTTACATCGTTTGTTTACATTGCGTTATATAAACATTGAACATGAAGTATTGCGGATTTTTTTCCACACGCTTGGCTTTTCCGCCTAAAAAGTGTGCTATAAGAAGCTGTTTGGTTCCTAAATATGGATAATATATCAAACTACCACTCATGCATTCGCCACATTTAACGAATACTCGCTTTCGAACTGTCGCAAATCTATTCCGTTAAAGTTTGTTGACAAGTGGGGTCCCCAACGTTTGAAATATCACACATGCGCAGAACGGACTGGACTGCACCTTTAAGGTTATAAGCCTATGTTGCGAGTCACGAAGTGAATCAGCAAATTAAACTCCAGTCTGTCTCGTTGAAGGATAACGCAGCAATCGCAATGGTCTATAGCTCAATTGTTCTAGTTCTACGGTTCTTCTTTAATTTTTTCTTCGTTTTATCTACTTTTTCATATCAGGTAGCTGCGTCTTGGAACAAAATTCCCCTAGACATACAAAACAAATTTAAAGAAATTTGAAATAGCTCATAAAATGGCAAAGTGACATCTTTTGCATTTTTTTGTTTCCTTGCTTCGTTTTCGAGTTATTTCAAGTTGATTGATATGGAAAATAAACAACTTGACGTCAACACATACATAACAACTTATCGGAGAAGGTTATATGAAAATTTACATGTTGGTGTTGTGGAAGAAACACGCGCACATGCTATTGCTTCCTTCGAATTAATTACTTCTCCGATAGGTCATTATGCACGTGTGACGTGAGTTGTTTAATTTACATATCAAACAAATTGAAATATCTCAAAAACGAAGGAAGGAAACGAAAAATTGCCAATGTTACTTTGTCATTTTAAGTGTTCTTTCCATTAAGACAAAATTAATTTTCGCTTCAATATACAGAAATTTCTATCACTTCTTTTCTCAATCTAATAACTCTGGTAAATATAGAGGAAATTACACGACAGAAAACCTAGTATTTCGTCGATATTTCTATAACAAATCAGTGCGTAGCCTCCAGAGTTCCCCAGAGTTGCCTGCGGAGGAGGCTCAACACACTTCAGAGAGCTGGTATAAATAGCCTAGTTCGGATCGCAGAAATCATTAACGGTTACCTGGCCTTTATCACTTTTGTTATAAGGGTTACCACCATGTTAGGGCACAATGTTTGGCAGCCATGTGTACATAGACTTCCAAACCATGTACTGTAACTTTGACTAGCCGGGTGCACCATTGGTATAATGTTAAAATTTAAAACCATAATGAAATCATACTTTACTAATATTGTATTTTACTTTCAATACTGCACACTTTCACATTGGATAAAGTTACGAAATTCCTAGTACTACAATGTTTCGGTGAGCACTAATCCCAGGAAACTTTGTCGGTTTTTCAATGATAATACACAATACGGTTTTTGCTTACAATTAAATAAAACTATTTGTTACAGGGCTTATTTTAGTGTGCTTGCACACTTTATGCACTATTGATTGGAAAGTGTGCTGTGCAATATACATTAGCACAAGGTGGTGAGTGGCGGAAGCTGCAGATGGCAGATGCTGATGGCGTCACAAATAACGAATCTCGTATACCACATTAGATTATGAGAAATTAGGACATTTCACATTTCTATTGGAGGTATAGCTAATTTTAAACAAATAATGGCTATACTTACGTCATATGTATTAAACAATAAGTTTTAATATCAATGTGTGCGTCATATGGTCGATGTGCGCGCAACAGTATGCGTTTCCTTTTATTGCGTATTTTTTACAAAAGGATATTCTCTGTCAGATTTCAGTTTGGTACACATTTGAACTTGTTTTGACCGACTTGGACTGCGATTTTTACGTGCGATTTTGAACCACTCGCGTTGTAAACTACCAGTGATTTCATTCGTGTGATTCAAAGATTTTTATCAAATATTTCTCCTGGAAGGAAATATTTCTTTGGAGCTGAATGAAAACCAATATTGAAGCTATGTGATCAACTTAAAGTGCCCCTAACCTCAAAATTTTGTATTGTCTTATTTGGAAGAACTTTTAAAATGATAAAGTAACTTCTTTTGAAGATTTTCGTTTCTTAACTTTCTTTTGGAGATATATCAGTTTGTTTGATATGCAAATGTCCGGAATTTACGTCACACATGCATGACTTATTGGAGAAATGTGTGTATCTCTTCATTCTCGAACGAAATCCTTTAATTAAATCGAGAGGTTTGGTGTTGTGGGAGAAACACGCACACGTGTTATTCACACTTTAGTGTTTTTATTTAACTCATTATGCATGTGTGACGCAAATTCCGGACATTTGCATATCAAACAAACTGATATATCTCAAAAAGAAAGCGAAGAAACGAAAATCTTCAAAAGAAGTTACTTTATCATTTTAAAAGTTCTTCCAAATAAGACAATAAAAAATGTTGAGGCTAGGGGCACTTTAAACGTTACACACGTGCGATTTTAAATCTCGTATATAGTCACAACTAAAATCGCAGTCAAAATCACATAACAGGTCGGCCTTAATACACTCATGGTTGTACTTCTTTTTCTCAGTCAATATAGAGGTTCATGCAGCTACTAGTTCTTAGGCACAGCTCTCTCACATGATCTTATTGCATGTCATGTTGGAATTCTTCCGTCAGTTCCGAGAATGCCTCATCACACAAGCAGAACGGCGTTGATGCAACCATCGTTTTCTGGGTTGTTTGTGACTTGTGCATATTTTCCTAAAGTAGAAGAACACAATAAATGAAGATGAGATTAAGCTTGTGTCCTTTTTGGTTCGTTTGGTTGATCAACCTTTCCAACCGACCCGAAACTATCCTTATATCCTTAAGCTCGTTCATACGGGCGATTTTTGCTGCGATTTGATTGCGATTTTAACTGCGACTTTTATCGCGCTAGCACTGCGATTTCAAACCGCGCGTTTGAACAGCCGGAGATTTCGCTGCGATTTTTCGCTGCACCAAAATACGCTAGAGCCGACCCCCTCTCACACACAAAGGCTGATTTCGAACGCAAACATGGCGGCCGCAAAATCTGGCAAAGGCGCTCCAAGAATGAGCGCGCGGTTTGAAATCGCAGCGCGAGCGCGATAAAAGTCGCAACTAAAATCGCAATAAAATCGCAGCAAAACGAAGGACCTTTGCATGAGCAATAAACCAACTTCTTACTGTGTCTCTCATTCCTATTCTAACACCGCATACAAAGCACACCACTTAGACGATAATAATATAATGCTCCTAAAACGTCTTTACTTTTATCATATACATGTCTTACCCCAAACAACTTTTCCTCCTTGTGTTACAAGACCCAGTTCACTCACGTTCACCTAAAAGAACAAGAAACAATTTCAACAGGATCCAGGAAGGAACAAGCTGATGCCAAACTGGTTTGCTCAACATTACCTCAATCACGGTTCCCTTGGTGATGACGCCCAGTGACGTGTACATTGGAGACTGGGGATTCTTTTTTAGTCCAATGATTGGCAAACAGAAAGTGGCTTTTAACTGTTGACCAAAGAAAATATATGCACATGAGGTAGTACATAAAGAAGATATTTTTTATAATTTCAGCAACCTAGCTAGTAATTGTCAAATGAAAAATCAAATGACTGGAGCGGGATTTTTCTAATTGAAATTACCACAGCGCGAAATAACAGCAGTCAATTTTAGCTCGGACATGCCGCTTTTATGCCGAACAAATTATTCAGCTAAAGCCTGAAAAAAAAGCCTTAATTCCGTAATCGCCATCGGTAAATTCCTTCATGTAAAATGCATTACGCTTTAGCATATGTGAGCCATTGCGTTTACACATGATACAAGACTGAAAATGTGCGAAACCCGATCACCTAATTATCTGGAGCAATTTGAAAATCATTTCTAAGCGGTGGTGCGAGACACTCAGCCTTGGTATCATGTCAACACAAATGAAATGCCGATACTTTTCAGCTTGTTAGTGAATGAAATCCGTCTGTCGTCAATAAATTCAAACTTCATTTGATTGATATAGTAAAGAAACATAACATAACATAACAGTGTTAGTTTTGACAGTTGCACCGCTCGCAATTGAATTTATTTCCACTTCGTCTGGTCTTTTGAGCAATTAGTTTGTTCTTTTGCTTACGCAGACTAAATGTTATAATGTGACATTAATGTCATAATATGACAAGGCGAGAGTTTGACCGGACACCTCAATTTGGCCGGACATTGTCCGTTGTCCGGCCGTTATTTAGCGCCGACGTTATTCCTGTTCCTATCACAGTAAAGAGACAGGTAAACAATTTACCTCTGGATGTGTTACATGTGCCTTCTTGAAACGCAATCCCTAACGAACAGATATTAAGCAATCAATTAAAAATTAATTAATTAAGAAATTCATTAAGAAAATAAATTTATTAAAAATATAATTAATTAAAAAGTTAATTAAGTGGAAATATGAAAAGTCGAATATTTTCTGACAACATTCAACATTGATGGGGGAGGACTTGCAACTTACCATTCCAGTAACATAAATTAGGGAAAAGTTCAAAAATAACAGGCATGGTCTCAAATATTTTTGGCCATGATTGTAGGTTTATATAGTTTAATGTTGTTTACCCCCTGGAGACATTTCATATGTAGCTTACCATTGGTCGAATAAACCTCTCGTACTTTGGTGGTTTTCGTGTGAATCCTTCACCAACATAACAAACTTTAGTCACCATTCGTTTCCAGCCTTTTCCTTTAATTAAAAAATTCAATTGAATTGAACACACACAAGACTCATTAAATAACAGTTAAAGTGGCACTACGATGAAAATAATAATCCACCCCCCCCGTTTTTTATATTTTCTTTAGCATAGAATAGTGTTTCAGGGTCGAAAGTGATCATCAATATAAAAAAAATAAAAAATGGTATTTTGAAGTACTGTAAGTATTTTGAGCTCTGAGATCACTATTATTTAGGCATAGTGTTTGTGATGTAAGATTCTTAATGCTGCGCCTGAATTTCAGTCGAGGTTACTTGTTTTCTTGTTTTCTCCGAGAAGTAGACAAAATTTCCATCCTTTCAGACGAAAAATTTGAAAAAAGGACCTTGATCACTATGGATTTACTTGAAGAATTAGCCATGTGGAGTCTTCGCGTTAAGAGTCTGACGTCACTTCCTTATGCTGGTCAGGAATATGAATGATTAATGGCGGACATAACAACTCCAGATTTGGAGTAAGAAAAATAATACTTGCCATCGTCGAATTGCAAAACGGTTTCGACCCAGTAAATTTAGCAGCTCTGCTTTATAAATGCGTAAAAATATCGATAGGTAAAAATTTGATCATAGTACCACAGACTTTAACAGCCTAACAAATACATTAGTGTCAAACTAGCTAGATGTCTCCATAATAAGTTCTGCTTGGCAACTGGCAAGCAAAGTATCCTTGAAAATTCATGAAATAAGACTTGAGTGCTAAATATTTCTTACATTCAAGACAATGATTTAATTTTTGGGGCAGGGTCCGATTGTTTAAAAAACAAATTGTGGGGGATAAAAAGAAAAACCTTACATAAGATTGTAATGTTTGCTTACTTCTTGTTTTTCCAGTTCTCACAACCTTAAACACTTCATTTTCTCCAACTGCTCTTACTTTGGGTAAAGGAACTTCCCATTTACCCTATAGAACAACATAGAAAACACTAATGAATGATTTCAGGGCTATAGTTTTTAGCTCAAATTAGTGTAAAGCCTGGTTTCCATTTGGTCGCCACGATCGCAACGGTGTCATAGTGGTCGATGTAATAGAGTGTTGATCTATCTTGTCTTTTGTCTGCTGTATGCAAAGCAGTCTTTACTGATTGCAGAGATAGATGGACACTCTATTACATCGACACTATGACACCGTTGCGATTGTGGCGACCAAATGGAAATGCAGTTTCCTTTGGAAGAGTGTTATATCAATGTTTTTTTTAGGTAAGATCAAGTGGTTAATTTACAGCATAACACATTCAATTTTTGCTGTTTGAAAGCATATTGAAGTGTTAAGATTTACATTTTTTATATCCAAAGGAATACAATCACACCCTGTTCCTGACCTCAATATTCAATAACACTATAACTCACTGCTTTCTCTTTTCTCTTTTGTTTAATCATATTGCTGAGAACTTTGGCTCTAGATTGTCCCTCTCGGTCTAATAGATATGCTGGAACAGCTCCATCTGGAACCTTCTCAGGATTTCTTGTCTTGGTTTTTTTTTCTTGGTGCATTTTTATTCTAAAGCAACATTGAAGAAATACAATCAGTCATAATTTGAACAAAAAATCAGTCCGCCTTTAAATTCTTAAAGCCACAAAATCCAACCAGTGGTTACAAGCTGTGATGTCGCCAACTCAACACAAACACACCAAAGTTATTGAATTGTGAATAATGTCTTCAAATTCTTATACAAGTATGTAATGGCAAAAGTAAACTTCATATGCACGTGGAAGTACTGTAGATGACGTCACCAGTGACTTGTCTCAGTTTTCATATATAAGCCAAATTAATGGTGGCTGTAAAGTATTTTGAGAAGAAATTAATTCAACCTCGATAAATTAGGAAATGTATCTTACTGAGCCATTAAACTTTGTTCAACTTACGTTTTCTTCATTTGTATTTTCTCAGCATGTCGCTTTTTGTTGTATAGCTTTGCTCTAAATTTTAAAAAAATGTTCACAATGGTCAGAACCATTGTTCCAAATCATATGAAGGTTCACACATATGCCCTGAGACCTACTGTAGTTGGATTAATCCATATTCCTATACAATACCAATTAACAAATTTTTTTTTTAATTTTCACTAAACCTTGCTATTAAATGCAAGTTCAAAAGTGGGTACTGTAGTGTATAAGTCAGCCACAATGAAAGCAGAAGACGCAAGACAATAGAAGCAATGACATGATACTTCACCTGAGACCATGAAGCTTTTTAGCCTGCTCTGCCCGCGTATGCACCTCACGGCCTTCTTTCTTACGTCTAAAAAATGGATGGGAATTATTCACTGGATAAATTATCCACATTAATTGAATGTAAACAACAAGGACTATTGCACTTACTTTTTTTCAAAATGGTCCAATCGATACCCATGTCTCTTACGAGAAAGCTCAATGTACTCATTCTGAGGCTGAATTTAAAAAACCGAATACACTTTAATACTTATTTTAAAAGATCTTGACACTTCCTCAATATATGAAATGAAATACTAGCCCAATACTAACCCAAAAACTATATGATCCCCACCTTTAACATGCAACTTTAATGCTAAACCTAATACTAACCCTAATACTAACATGGGTTAGTATTAGGTTTTGAAAAGGGGCCTTTAGGCCAAGTAAAAAAATTAAGTAGTTTATCGTCCCCGCCTGCATTCTTTTTTCCGGCCGCATCAAATTTTTTAATTTTATTTGCATCGAAAATCTGTCTTGTTTTTGGGGCCTATTGCACAAACTTTCGGCCATTTTCGTGCGTTTCGGTATCTTCCGTTACCTTTCGGTTCATATCTGGTTTTACATGCCACAATTTGTTTTGGTGCAATCTTGTATCGAAACAGTTGTAGAGAAATCCATTCAATTCTTGTTTGTGCTTGTAATACCATGTTAAAAAGATTTAATATCCATTTCGGAGAAGCCATTTTGAAAAAAGAAAAAAAAAAAGTGCCCGCATTCTCCTTTTTTTCCAAAGTTAGGACGATAAACTACTATATTTTTTTACTAAGCCTTATAATATAATGGTATCAACTGCAACTTGTAATTGAACAATTTGAACCCAAGGTTTGAGCTATTGAGAAATGGCAGGGCACTTATCGGGGTAGGCTACAGCCCCCAGCTGCCCAGCACTGGTTGATACTGTACATTGATAGTTCACTTTAATAGGCCTAACTAGTGACTAGTTCTCATATAACCCCCTCTACTGCATTGGAAGTCTCTGCGGAGGAGAGAGTCTCTAGTCAATGTTTAGCCTATGGCTATTGAAGTGAATTACTTATTCATTATTGATGCCAAATCATTCACATTATAGCATCTGGAAAATAATGCAGGCAGGTGCAGTGACGGTAAACTGAATCCAATACTCAAATGTATATACGTACAACTACTATACTACGTATTCATTTTAATATATTTCAGTGTTTCTTGCCTGTGTATGATTTTGATATTGAAATATATAAACTGAACAAATAAGCACGTCTTACCATTTTTGAATTATGTAGCTGCAAAATATCCTGTTTGAAATATCAATAGACTTTTGAAAAAACTGGAAAAAACTGAAGAAAACGAATTTCACCAAGATGCGGCCATATTGAAAGGAAATATTCACCCTCATTGCCATCTTTAAACCCCAATTATCCCTAGTGACGTCATAATCAACTACGCATGCGTGGTTAGAAAAATGCTAAAATAACAAAATTACAAAACAAAAGGCAAAACAACATAACAGTGGTATAATATCTGACAATATATTTAGCCACACGATGATGAACATTCAATGGAAATAAGAAAGGAGAGTTTATTTTGTTCGCCAGAAAAGGTAAGGTTCTTGCTATCAATCAATCATCGTTGTAGAAAGAAACTTAGAAAGTCACGTATTTTTGTGTGATAATTTATACTGATTGTCCTCATGTGTCCAAGATACCCTAAAAAACTATTACACTAGCTATACTATATTAGTTTATCTCCTGTTATATCATTGTTAATGATAATTTCGCGACTGGTTTTCTAGAAGTTATGAACACCTTACACTTATCCCGCCGACTGATACCAAAGACGAGAAATTTGAGAATTTATAGAATAGAACGTGAGTACGGTATTATAATATTATATTCAGAATTCCTTTCTTAATAGATCGACTAGAGTCTGGAACATAGTTCCTGAAGAATTAAGATACAACTCTAAACTACAGTATATTACTATTAACCAATTTAAGTAATAGCCATGTCTTAGATACTGTATACCTTCTCCATTTATTTTTATGCTGTGACTATATGACCGGCAGCCGGTCACTGTTTATGAAAAACTAAATAACCAGCAGTGAGTAATCATAACAATAATTCTAAAATAAACCCTAATCATAACAACCCAAATCCTAACCCTAGAAAAAAATAACAAAAAGTCAAAAAGGATGTCCATTGTGGGAATTGAACTCACCAGATTCAGCATCACAACCCTGGAAACTAACAACTACACTAGACAGCATGCTCAACGGAAAGTAAAATAAAAATGTATTTAAAGTCATTCGCTTAGGTGGTAAACTGAGGTGGTAAAAGGTGTTAAACTGCCAAGAATTTAGTGATAAAATACTGATGTTTCGAGCGGAGCCCTTCATCAGAGTAAGACCAAGGGCTCCGCTCGAAACGTCAGTATTTAGTCACTAAATTCTTGACAGTTTACCACCTTTTCATTTCCTGTCACATAGTCACTTCCTGCCAGATGAATCAGCATACCGTAGACCTCTTTCAATGGCACTCAAATTAAATATTCTTTTCTATTCATTTAAATTAGCCTTTCTGACCTCGTTTGTGTGTCTGTAATTCCAAAGAATCTTTGCTTTGTAACGAGGCCAGAAAGGCTAATTTGCATGAATCGAAAAGAATATTTAGACTGGCCGCCATTATGAAAGAGGTCTAATTCTAACACAAGTACAAGGCAAGGAGACAAATACCATACAGATAAAACTGAGGCAAAAATATTAAAATTAAATGTCAAGTGTTATAGCTATAAATAAGGATGTCCTAGAATGGTGTTGTAAAAATAACGAAGTGATTATATGACCTGTCAGTGTGGATATATTGTAATATGAAAATGAAAAATAAGGCCACACCAATTTAATTGTTTGGGGCACGGATCCGACCGACCCTGTTTTTGTGAAACCAAACTAAATAAAATTTGTACCTATTATTTACTTTGATCCGACATTAAGGCCCGCACTAAACGACACACAATAGACAAATTAAATTTATAATTCACAAATTAAATTTTATTTCCATTTTTTCCCCAACCGACCGACCCTAAAATTGTGGAAAAAATCTGTGCCCCAAAGTATTAAATTGGTGTGGCCAAAGAGAACTTCAATGTGTCGAAAAATACACAAGTAAAAGTACTTACGTACTTATGTGTAATCTAAAGTAGCATTTGACAATTACCGATTATTGGTAATCTGGGATGACCTGCTTATTTCATACTAACCATTTCAACTAGAAGAGAATGATTGTTAGATTCTCCTATCAGATATTTGGATAAAACTGTGAACCAATCAAATTTAATTGTTGTTCAAGAATGCAACGTGCAGTCGTGTTTACTGGTACCTGCCACTCATGTGGTGAAATATGCACACCTTCCAACTATTTGTTTCACAATTTGTAGTTTTGTGAACAATATCTGTGGCTTGATATCTGGAAATTGTCGGGGGGGGGGGTGTGCTTGGCCATACTAGGTTAGATCAACATTTTCACTCATTTTCAAGTCACCAAGTTGGAAGGTCTGAATATGTGATGGTGATTTTTACTTTATTTAGGATCTTATATCAACCAGAGCATTTCAAACAGGCTTCCAATTCATAGTTTTCAATGTACACAGCATTATACAAAGCGAAGCATTTACACAAGTGCTTCCTTATGGGATGAGAAGAGCGACCCACCTGGACCAGAAAATGGTGGCGAGATTGACAAGAAGTCAAAGGAATCTAAGCAAATAGATAAGGGGAAAGGAGGGAAAGATGGCGGAGATAATTTGCAATGTCCTAAATGTGGTAGCCCATGTACACACGTGGAGACATTTGTTTGTGAGTATGGTTCATTAAGGTGGGGATGGTTAGTATACTGTAGCCTCCTCTGCAGGCAACTCTGTGGCTTCTTTTTCCCTTGTCAAATAGCTTCCAAGGCTGTTTTGGCCATTTTTGGCCGAGAAAATGTGCCAGGGGAGTTCCCCAATCCTTTACTGTCCCCTCTTCGTCAATCAATCCCTTCACAATCCCTATACTTCCCTGCAATCCCAACGAAAACATTGCTTGTACAGCCTTATAGCTTGATAAGACTCGGATAAAAGAAGCCACAGAGTTGCCTGCGGAGGAGGCTAAGTATACTGATGATATAAGTGTTAAATCACACAGCGATATTTTGGGATGTTCAGTACATGATGCCCCTGAACTGATACTGGTACAATGTATTTCCTGTATTGCCTATATATATATATATAGGTGCTATCGTCATGTTTCATGCACCAATTGGTAAAACTTCATGTTATATTAAAATAGACACGTAACCCTAATCCGACCCTTAATCCTAACCCTAACCCCCACCTTAAGTGTTTTCCTAACCCTAACCCCCCATCTTCAATTGGTGTGCAAAACATAACAATATAACTATATACAGTATATATATTATATATATGTATACACTGAGGGTTATATAGCATACAGTGTCTGAAATTTAAATTTTTTTCCAGTATCCCACTTGGATACCAGGGACCAAAGTTTTAGTATCCCCCCTGAGAATCCAGTATCCCACTTCTGGATACTAGTTACCTGATTTTCAGTATCCCACCTATTTGTCGGTGTGTAAGTACATTCACTCTAGCCCAGTCACCATGCATCTACATGTAAGCTTATTGCAAGACCAAATGATGTTTAATACAATAATATTAACTTGCACACCACAAGTCATCATGATTCACAACTGGAAAACATTAATCATAAGTGTATACACACAGTTTAATTTAACACTAATCACTAAAAGCCATCAAAGTCACTTTCAGAGTCAGACTCTGGATACAGTAAAAAAATTTCCGATGGAAGTTGGTACATCCATCAGTTTTACAAACTTAGCTTCGAGTCCTTATCACACAAAGTTGGATATGCCAAGCATACTTCACAAAACATCTTATCGTCTGTCAACTTGACCCACGGAAAAGCTTTTTTCCAACTTGCTGAATATTTTCTATAACGTTTTTCAAGTTCGTATTTACGTTTTATCTCCGCCTGGCGCTTTTCTCTGCGATCATTTTCTGCACTTCGTCGATCAATTCGCCGTACATCTTCATCATCTCTGGCGACTACAACGTCTTCTACGGGATATTCTGCAGGCGCTTTTGATTTTTTTATTAAATATTTTAACATATTCACGGCCGTAATTAAGACTGCCTCTTTAAATATTTCATGGCGCTCCCAACCCCAGGGAAGATATCACCCGATTCGTTGACTGATATACAGTAAGCTAACAAAGCTATCGGGAGACCACCGGAGGCATTTACCGCTATCCCGATTTTTGAAATTTCGTGGTATCTCGTCGGGATACAAGTAAAACTGAAGTTAGTACCCAAAATGAAATTTTGGTATCCCGTGGATATCGAGATACCGCAAATTTCAGACCCTGGCATACACTCAGACCCTTTATACCCCAGGAGTGATCAGCATCTAACTTCTCCTAATAATATCAATGCTTGACTAAGTATTGAAGGACAAATAAGGATAATTTGTATGTTGATATAGGGGAGTAAAGGATAAAGGATTAGTGTTTACTGTCACTGTGGTGTTTACTGTCACTGTGGTGTTAAATGTTACTTGACTGTCACCACTAATAACAATTGGGACACAAACAACTGAGATGGACTGGATATTAATTCATTAAAGTTCTAGGAATGTTAAGCTGTTTCTTCCCAGCTTTGTTAGCCTGTGCACATCAGGCAGTATCTGACTCGTCCCCAGCCATTCGCCTATTACGAGAGCCGGCAGGCGGGCGCATGGAAACTTGAGAGAAAGGCACACGAGGAACCTCTATTGCTAGCCTGTGCTACCCCGCCTGCAAACACCCGATTAAGAAGAGCCTGTGGCAGTATAGCATTCAAGTACCTGTATATCATCAATGTTTATTATAATTACATCAAATTTATCTAGGAGCAGAATATTATATCCAAAATTATGACTGGGTTGATGTCACAGTTACTTTTGGAAAAACAAACCTTTATAAAACATCAACACATTACTGTAAAGCTCAAATCAGAAAACATTTTTGAATTCAATCATTCACTCCATGTAGAATACTAGAATCTAGTGTATATTAGTATTATCATATCTGGTGTTAAACTAATTCACACTAATATCTCTTTCAAAACTTGTACTGTAATTATAATTCTCTCTTTCTTTCTCAAAAAGCTTCCACACGATTTGTGAAATGCGACAAGTGTCATCATTTCTTTGTGGTCTTATCTGATGTGGATACAAAGAAGACAACACAATCTGAAACAAAAAGTAGCGCTCCTGAGAGTGAACATAAAGTTTCAAAACCAAAGAAGAAGCTACCATATCCAAGAAAAGTGAGTGATTGACATTTTCACTACTTTCATTACTCCATGATCATAAGTCATAACATTCAACAGAGTCAAATTCATGTATTTTTTATGATAGTGCCAAAGAAAGGCCTTCATGTGCAACGTTAGACTATTTTGGCACTACAGTACATCAATATTTTATAATATTTGATTTGCCAAAGATTATAAATATATAAAAAGCCAAAATATAAGACACACATAAGCCATTGTCCTATTTTGCTTTAACTTTTTGGATATGCAGATGTATAAATATTACCTTTTACTCGGACAGGTATTCTACAACAAATTCCCTTCAGCTGTTGGGACATTCCAAGTGTCTATTGTTATATATTAATTCCACACCAATCTTTAATTTTGATGTTTTCACTTAGATTTTTGAGTTTCTGAATAACTATGTGATTGGTCAAGAATCAGCCAAGAAAGTCCTGTCAGTTGCTGTGTACAATCACTACAAAAGATTGGCAGTGAATATCTTGGATGAGCCCAGCAAACAAGCCCAGCAAACTAGTGTAGTGAAACCTATTATTACAGTGACACCCGCACCTTCAAATCCTCCAAGAGGTACTGCAGTTCTCCCTTAGTTATATCCATTCACACAACTCTTGGTCTTCATTCATTTCAAATACAAATTCTCTTATTTTGTATTTCTTGTTATAATTATAGAGCTTCTTAAAATGGCTATCAATATGCATCATAATTCACCTTTGGGTGCATCTTCCAAACTAAGCTCAGAAACATTAAGAGGAAGTGAAGTCTTGGAAGGAAAGAGGGAGAAAGTGAAATTGGATAAGAGTAATATACTAATGCTTGGTCCAACTGGCTCAGGTGTGCTTGCTACAGAAATTCCATTCCTAATGCTCCCCCTCTTCCCCATAACTTTTTCCTTCTCTTTCTAGGTAAAACTCTCCTTGCCCAAACTATAGCCAAATGCCTCGATGTCCCGTTTGCCATATGCGACTGCACAACACTCACTCAAGCTGGTTATGTCGGGGAAGACATAGAGTCAGTCATAGCAAAGTTACTCCAAGTATGTAAATAGCTGTTAAGATATACATTATATAATTAATTATGTTACCATCATCATATACATGTATTCTGAACTTGTGTTCAAGCTCACAGGAACTGCTTCTGTAGTTCAGTTGGTTAGAGTGCTGGTCTAGAAATCTAGAGAAAAAATGCAGCAATAGACCGATTGCAAAACTCCCTGAAAGCGAGGCTTTGCAGTGGTTACCGTTGCTAGGGCCCGATTCACGTTTGTTCATTGGCCATTGTTATATGTCAGACAATTTTCACCCAATAAAATATCGTGAATCGGGCCCTAGCAATGGTAACCACCGAGAAGCCTCGCTTCCAGGGCGTTTTGCAATCGGTCTATGGTTGTAGTGGTGATTCTCTACAGCGTATTGTCTTTTTGCCTGGTTCAAAAATACCCTCCTACAATAGAATAATTCAATTATTCTAATAAAATAGAAATACTGGTACGCGACTGTCCCTGTCATATAGCCTCTATGATATAGAGCAAGTTTTACATGTATATATTTTAATCTAAGAGGGCGGCGCCTCGCATGGGACTTTTAGTCCCGTTTGCGCTTTCCCTTTTGGATCTCTTGTTGTTTTTTTCATGGCAAGTTGTTATCCAATGAAATTATTAAAATTAAATAAAAATTAAAAAATAAAATACAACATTTCTCTTTGTTTTAGGAAGCTAACTTCAATGTGGAGAAAGCACAGCAGGGTAAGAAAGGATTTTGGTGGAGAAAGAAACTATACAATGAATTTATTTCTTGAATAATGCAAGCTTAGAGTTAGGGACTATTTACCGTACATGACCTGCTGGCTGACTCATTTTGATTAAGATCTTATCATATGGCAAGAAAAAGATGCCAAAAATGAATTTGAAAAGTAGAACTGGTTTAGTTTGGTAATATAGGAACAACCCAAAGTTATAATTCAGATTATCTTTCATGGGCAAGGAAAAAGCTATAACCATTGGATCCTACAGGTATATGGACTCAGATGGTAGAGCTATTTGAACCATGGTTAGAACAATGGTTAGAGCGCTTCACTGGCGATCAGAAGGTTGCGGGTTTGAGTCCCATCAGACTGTTTTCTGAGAATATAAGCTCGACGAACGTACACTTGAGTCTACATGACTATCAACTTTTTGTTTCAGGAATCGTGTTCCTAGATGAAGTAGACAAAATCAGTTCTGTTCCTGGATTTCACCAACTTCGTGACGTTGGTGGCGAGGGTGTACAACAGGTAAACATAGACAGGAAAAAGCACACAGAGTGATGAGGGGACTCATTTGTAATCAACCTTAAATATTATTACATATTAGGGAGTTTGAGCTTCAGATTGGAAAGACAGGAAAAGGTAAAATTGTTGTTTAAAAGAAGATAAGATGAAAAGGGTTTTCTCAGGTTAAACTAAAACGTGAAATAACAGTTAGGTCGTGAAAAGGCAAAACACAGACTAACGACTTTAACGTAGCCTGCGTGGCGGGAGCGCTCCCCCAAACGTAACGCCTCATGCAGGCTAACTTTAACGAGACTCTAAGCCTCTTATCAAGTCATCGCAAGAACGTGCACGCAACTCGCGGCGAGTGGGTCAACAAAATCGAGAGGCCTAAGAACGAAGCCTGTCTGAGTGGAGCGAGATGCGAGTTTGCAGTTAATAACCTCGAAATTTAATGAATAATATTTTTTCATTGTTTTAAAAAACTACATACGCTAAAAAGAAGTCTCAAGGGGTGTTTACATGGATGTAACGTTGTCCCTATAGTAGGAGGGTCACCTTGTCCCCCGAGACAACTTTGTCGTGCGTTTATATGAAGAAAACTTGTCCCTGTTACCAGAGTGACCTAATGACCTTTGATTCAAGGGCAAACGTTTTGCAACCACGCAGCACAATACTTTTATATGGCTCCTTCGTCAGAGACGCCTGACGAAGGGCCTTCGCTCGAAACGTCAGATCACCTTGCCCGTTTTCTCTCGCCCGCCGCATACAACAATTTGTTGTTGAAACCAAAACATAAAAACCCGTCTCAAATAAAGGCTGTGTGCAAGGTGTTGGTTTACAATATGGAGGACCGACAAATTCCATGTTTGTAGGCTAAAATATTCAACTAAGTACACTATATGCTGCTCAAAATTTATCTGACAGAATGGTTTTGTCCGTATTAATTCAAACTTGATGCTTGCAAATACTTCAGTAATGAAGCAGAAATTTAAAAAAACAGCGACAATCTCGTTAATTTGTGATTGTTGGCGTAACAAATCACCGACGCTTACCGAAATCATGCTTGTAAAATTTAAGGAAATGTATTTTCATGGCAGAATTTTTGTTCACAGCAATGACAAAATGACATACTCGTTTCTCGCATTTTTCCTCGCCGGCGGCCGGCTCGGAAAAATACTTAAGAAACTCGTAAAATACCCGGCCGTATTATATGCCAAACCATTCAATAAGATATAAGTATTCAACCATAAACCATTTGTCCAACACACGAGGTGGAGGAGCACAAATCAACAATTATTCCATGATGCGTAGATAAGATAGTACAAATTAGCCTTCTTACCCAGAACGCGCAAGGCCTGTAGGCACGGTCCGGTATAAAAACCCATCAAATAGGCACGGTTTAGGCACGGTAAGGGTTTATGTCAGTCGTCAGGTACGTCAATACATTATCTATATGGCGAGGCGTTTGTGTAATTAGTAGACTGATTCAATTACATGTTTCTAACTATATGATCGAAATGCTGTATTTTCGCACGTATTTTCGTTTATTTTTCGTGTATTTTCTAGATTTTAGAATGCGCGTTGATTTCCATGTCGTTTTTGTTAACTCTTTTCAAACAAATAATCCAGACGGCGTGCCTACTTTGTGTATTCCAAGCCTATAATGTACCTTATATAATGAGTAAAGTATAATAGCATTATTTATTTTGACACAATTCACAGTTTCCCCCAAATGTTAGCATAAAAAGAGACTTGTTTATTCACGCGTTCGCCGTGCGTATAGAGTTTACCGGCGTGCCTACAGTACTAGTACTAGCCACTGCGCTTAATGCTTAGGCACGGCGTGCTTAATGCTTAGACACGGCGTGCTTAATGCTTAGGCACGGCGTGCTTAATGCTTAGGCACGCTGTGCCAAGTGTTTAGGCACGCCGTGCCAAGTGATTTATACTATTCAGTATCATACTATTCGTTACGAAACTGTTCACACGGTACCGATATGACTTCACGCCGTCGCAGCGTTGAGCAAACAAGAGTTGTTTATTTCCTGTTGGTAAAAACGTGCGGGTAATGTTTCAAGTTTCAACGATGCCGCGATGAAGCAGTCATTCTGTTTCGGTTTCATATCGTTAATACTGTTGGCGTTATGGACTCAAATCATTCTGGTTATTGTGTGAACGCAAGTAAGAGTAAGGCAGCGTTCACACTACATCTTTGGACTAGATTTATAAGGAAATCGAAACTGTATTATTTTGTTTTGTTAATGACTTAATGCTTTCGTATATTGAAAAATATACATATGTTCACATTCCGTCGTACTGGTAAAAATACGTATTAATATAACGCAAGAAGTCGCACTCTACGCAAACGACACGCAATTTGATAAAACAAAATTCCGTACAAGCGTTTCAATCCGCACTAAAACACCATCAACTAATTTTACTCATGTTTATAATTGCATAAATGATAAATTGCTGTGGTCTTCTTGCATTTTTGTGCCAAGCAGGCACGGTCGGCAAATGTTCACCGGATAATATTCATTAGCCGCCGTGCCTCGCATCATTTCTATGCTGGTGTTAGGCACGGCCCACTTAATTAGCAGCGTGCCTAATTAGTGTTACGCACGGTCTACGCACGGTCTAGGCACCGTAGAGCGTGCCTTACGCACGGTTAGGCACGGTAGAGCGTGCCTGTTACGGCTTTGGGTATCAACATCGTGCACACAGCCTAAACATAAACCCGTCTCAAAACAAAACCCGTCTCAAATAAACCCGTCTCGAAACAAACTCGTCTCGAAACAAACTCGTCTCGAAACACCAAGAGCCAGACTTGGAGCAAGTCTACAACAGTTAGTACTTTGATTAGAAATCTGTTTGCGCTATTTCGGTAGGTTACTAATAAGACGTACCTCCCTTTCCCGGCAGTTATTAGGGTTAAGATGTTATTAATTATCTCACCAAGCCATCAATAAAGGAACGTTGAGACAGACACTCGAACCCTGCCCCCTGCAAGATAGACAACTATTATTTGGAGCGGGCTGACCCGGTAAGCCGGGATAAGTTTTGAGTACAGCCCAAAATTCACAATTATCAAATAATAAATTGAGAAATATCGCTTCATTTGCACAGAGTTACGTTACCTTTTCCTCAATTTTGCACTGTTATGTCGATGGAATTATTTGTAAGTATTGTCAATAAAAACAAGTGTTCACTGTCGTACTCGTAGCTTGCGAATGCCTCTTAACAGAAAATAAGCCATGACAAAACAACCATGAAACACAAAAACAATGTTTTAACAAACGAGTATCGGCATACATCAAACAGTTTTCAGCCTGCTTTACCGAGATGAAACGATTATGAGCAATTTCATCCCGCTTATACCGGCTAACCGGGCCAGCCCGGTCCATGTAGTCATCCCCTTAAACAGCAATTTAATTTTTGCTTGCCGTTGGGTGTAAAACTGACTTCGTAGCCTCTGCGATCCGATTTTTTAAGTGCTTACCTTGGTCACATGCGAGGTTTTTCTACCAGCATTTTGGTTTCCTTGGGTAGTGATGGATCCATAAAGGCTCTTGCTCGACTTTTATATAGTAAGATCAGTTTGTGTATATAATAACGTGGATTATAATAAATAAAAATAATAATAACTGATTCGAGTGCAATTTTGGATTAACAACACGAATATGTTTCTGAAGACTATTTACTTCTTGGTAGATAACATCAACAACAACTTTGTGAGGGTTGAATACGTGAATCCGTTTTCAGATAGATCAGCCCTGATGAAGACACTAGATTGGAGTGGCGAAAGTTGAAACGTTGGGTCGTAAATTATAACTTTTAAGTTATCAATATTTATAAGTTTAAAAGTCAGAGTAGCATCAAACTATATCTGATGTTTATTACCTGTTAATCATCTACAGGAGTGTAATTTTAGTGTTATTTGCGCAAATTAACGTAAGAAATTGAACGAAATAAGGATATTGAACTGCTATTAATGCAAGAATCGTACTCTGGTGAACCAATAAGGTTTCAACATTCAAGAGATATTACACAAAGGGGCTATAATTAACGATAACATTACACTCCTGCATTATATGATTAACAGGTAATAACTTCCCTTTCTCGTGCAATTTGGGATAAATACATCCTCTTGTGTTTTACAAATTATACAAAAGGACTCAAATTCTGCTCTATAGTAATCAAACTGACCTTGCATTGTTGTTTGTTTCAGGGATTACTCAAGATTCTCGAAGGAACGGTAGTAAATGTGCCAGAAAGAAGCTCACGGAAAATGCGTGGAGAGACCATACCAGTTGATACAACAAATATTTTGTTTATTGCCTCCGGGGCGTTTAATGGTTTAGACAAGATTGTTGGCAGAAGGAAACAAGATAAGGTATTGCAAACACTAAAAAATAAAGTAAAGTATGCATTGCTATACCATATATAGTGTGGTGTGGTGCAGTGGTATATGATGATATGGTGTGGTGTTGTGTAATATGGTGTAGTGTTGTGTGGTATGGTGTGGTGTGGTATAGTATGGTATAATATGGTGTGGTATAGTATATGGTGTGGTATGGTATGGTATAGTATAATATGGTGTGGTAGTATGGTGCGGTATGATATATGGTGCGGTATGATATATGGTGCGGTATGATATATGGTGCGGTATGGTGTGGTATATGATGTGGTATGTTATGGTATGGTATGATATGGTGTGGTATGTAATATATGAAACACGAGGAAGAGTGTTTCATCAGGATATCCAAACACCGAGAAGTTTATTGAAAACCAAGGCGAAGCTAAGGTTTTTTAACAAACTTCGAGGTGTTTGGATATCCTGATGAAACACTGGTATGACTGCCGGTTAGTTCTCAATTTGTGAACTCTTACCTTCACAGGTCATGGGCTTTCAAATGAAACCAGCAAGTAGTTCATCTTCGTTGACCGAAGAAACAATCGACATCTTTAATTATAAGGTTAGCCCAGAGGCGGAATGCGCTGAAAGGGATGCTCTTCTTCACGGTGTGGAAGCCAGTGATCTCATCGGGTTCGGAATGATCCCGGAATTCGTTGGTCGCATGCCAATCATCGTGAGCCTGCAGTCACTGTCCAAAGACATGCTGGTGAGGATACTACAGGAACCCAGGAACGCTTTGGTCCCACAGTTTCAGACCTTATTTGAAATGGACAAGGTAATATCTTGGTACATCTTATGGTGAGCCAACGCTCCTGCTGTGTGCGTAGAGGCCCGACTACATGCTACGATATTTTACTTGCGAATGTCATACTTATGAATTCGATTGACAAAAGGACTGACCACAATATATAACTGCACTGCAGTGCAGACTCTCCCCACTGACCACCATATATAACTGGACTGCGGGATCTCCCCAAAAAGTGTCGTAAAAAGATGGCGTCAGCTGGAATCCTCTTCCTTTAAATTGTAGTGCCTATCTGGCGTTTGTGGATTTTACGTATTTGTGATCTTTGGAATCTCTTGAGAAGAATTGTAAAATATCTTGTCGTGCGAAAATTTCATCTTCATACTTTTTACTCCTGCTAAAATGATTTATTATTCACAGGAAATGACGTCAAAGAAGGGACACGCAAAAACATTACACATTGATTCAGCAGTGAAATACAATAAAAGTTTGGGAATTGAGCGAAATTTGTCTAAACAGGTGTGTTTAAAGTTCAGAGCCAAACTTTCTTTGTATTTCACTGTTGAATTAATGTACAATGACTTCGCGTCTCTGCTTTGACATCATTTCCTGTGAATAGTAAATCAACTTTAGCAGGAAAAAAGGCATGAAGATGAAATTTTCGAACGACAAGATATATTACATTTCTTCTTGGCAGAACCCAAAGATTACGAATATGTAAAATCCCCAAACCCGTGAGAAATAGCTTTGTGTAAAGACCGCTGACCTCTGACAAACTTGTTAATCCTTAATTTGCAAGTGTCAACTTGTCTGCAAATGAATTGACCTCTTATAATGGCACCCAAATTAAATATTCTTTTATATTCATTTAAATTAGCCTTTCTGACCTCGTTCGTGTGTCTGTAATTCCAAAGAATCTTTGCTTTGTAACGAGGCAGAAAGGCTAATTTGCATGCATATAAAAGAATATTTAGACTGGCCGCCATTATGAAAGGTTTATATAACATTTCCCTTTGACAACGTTTCAAATGACGTGTCAGGTTCAGAGCAGGTTAAGATAAGTAAAAGGTTAACGTTTATATTCTAATCCACGTATATATTCTAATCCACGTATATATAGGTGGAACTTCAAATTACCCAAGACGCATTGTCTTCAATTGCGCAACAGGCGCTGGAAAGAAATACTGGCGCGAGAGGACTGAGGTCAATATTGGTAAGTTACCAGTCTAGTATGACGGTGGTATTGTATGATTTGGTGAAGGCTAAAAGGGTGACTCAAAAGGACCTTCACATTTTCTAGAACTACTAATCTCAATCCTAATCCTTACTCCAATCCTCACCCTAACCCTAACCGTAGCTAACCCTAACCTAACGAAAAATAAAGACCAGAGAAAAACAGAAAGTACCTTTTGAGTCATCCCTTTTAGTCATCCCCGTATGATTATTTATCGCAAATTGCATCGTTGCATTCGTTGGTAACTAATTCATGTCATTATCTTTCAAGGAAAAGCTTCTCCTTGAACCAATGTTCGACGTACCAGATTCCGAGATAAACTTAGTGTGCATCAACGAGGAGGTGGTGAAAGGAACGACGACACCTATTTACACCACGATACCAAAGAATAACGAAACAGACAAAGAAGAAGAGAGAGAGCAAGAGACAGAAGCTGGAGATGACACCGAACATCTACCCGAAGACGCCACCTCTACCGGATGAACTTAGAATGAGGAATGCTTAAAGAACATGTTCAAATTTTTATGTATTTTATTAATCGATCAGAAACAGTGGTATGAGAAATCGAACAAAACTTCTTTGACTTGTGTGTAAACGACGTTTTATTAGGATCACGCGTACAACGTGACGATTTGTGTCGAGGTCTTTGACTTTTCTTTTAATTTTTTTCTTGGTTAGGGTTAGCATTTGGGTTATGATTAGGGTACGATTACTGACTCATGCCAGTCATATAGTTCTTTCAAAACTGTGACCAGCCGGGTGCTGCCAATTATTTACAGTCGCCAAGGACTACATGTACCTAATTACGAGCTTCGAGTCTTCGGTAAAGACGATTATTTACCTACTTTTCATCAACGCTATATATATTTAGGTACTGTATGCCTAGAAAACGAGAATGATCTATTCCGTCTATTCCGACTATTCCGTATTCGGCTGGGGAAAGGAATCGGTTTCATGTGACGTGTTTTTTCAGTGCTACTGTACTGTAGTGATTACTTCTCCTGACTTTTTTTGTTGTATAGGAGCGTAGACAAGGTTTATCGTTTTGAGAAGTAGTATTCATATTTTTTATGCAAATTGTTTGGAAACATGCCTGTATGATGAGATGCTAGATTAATATACAAATAGCATGAAAAAGAGTTTCATGTATGATGATAATGATGGTGCATCTATATGGAAGAAATTAGGGAGAGCAAGTCTCCGTCTTTAACTTTGAAATAAAATTGCTCATGTCATAAAATGATGCTTGTGTCATAAAAAATGTAAATATAGACATTCAATTTTGTATTAGCTTTTTACTATCTATTAACCTTTCTACTTAGTTAGTATTGTAACTCTAATTGTTCTATTTGTATTAATTGTTGTACACGCCCTTCGTGGAAACCAGCTTTTGTTGACGTTGTAACTTGCAAGCGTGTTTAAATAAATTGATCTATCTATCATCATAGTAAACGAGAAACTATGTCCCACGTTCCCAGAGCCTGCGTTCCTTTTGGCCCGAACACAGGCTGATTGTCACACAAAGAAAATTATCAAACAAATGACAAATCAGATAGAGAAATTTATGAACATTTGAATGTAGAATGTCTTGCGTTCTTGAAATGCTTACACTTTGATGTTGTTAACAGTAATTATTTATCTGTTATTCTGAAACTAAGTATTGTCTAGAAGCAGTGTATGCTGGAAAAGAAAAGAACTTGCAGCGGGTTCTACCGACCGGCTACGGAAGGTCGATGATATTTCATCTTCTATCCTCGTTGTTGTCCGAAAAAACAGTAGATCTATAGCTCGAAATGCAGTTACAAGTTCCAAATTCCGTGGTATGATGGTATTCCACGCAAAGCATCGTCCTGCACCATTTTTGAGCGATATTAAAGCATCCAATACATCTGTTGGGCTATCGAATTCTGCAGAGGAATATTTGACACAACTATCTTTGGACAGACATGTTATGCAAATTTGTAAATCTTCGTTTTATGCCATTAGGAATATATCTAAGCGTAGATGTGGCTAAGATTCTGGTTCATGCATTCGTTACGTCAAAGCTTGACAATTGCAATTCTTTGCTATATGGAATTCCAAAGAAACTGTTGCAGCGCCTACAATATGTTTTAAATTCAGCGGCAAGGCTAGTTACTATGTCGCGCAAGTCAGACCATGTTACTCCACTTATTATGGAATTACACTGGTTGCCTATAGAGCAGCGTATAGAATTTAAGGCGTTGCTATTTACTTATAAGGTAATGAATGCCACTGCTCCTCAGTATTTGTGCGATTTATTAGAACCTTATGTTCCAAAACGTAACTTGAGATCGACATCGAAACTAATGTTAGAAGTGCCAAAATATAATCTTAAATCATACGGCTATAGAGTCTTCTCTGTATGTGCATCAAATCTATGGAACTCTTTACCTTTCCATATAAAGGATAGTCCTTCAACTGAACTATTTAAGAAGAACATTAAGACACATCTTTTTAAGAAAGCATATTATTGATTTCTTGGATATTGATACACTGTAATTCGCACTGATAGTTTTCAGCTTAATATTTAGGATTTTTTATTTATTGTATTTTTAACTATGCATATAGAATTTTAAATCTTATGTATCTTTTACTGGTTGTAAAGCGCTTTGGGACTTTCTGGAAAAAGCGCTATATAAATTTGTAATTATTATTAATTATTACTCTCACTGGCTTTAAAAAGGTTTTTGAACGTAGTTGTCGTTTCTCCTTTGAATTCGCTCATACACCGTAATCAATTTATTCCCGTGCGTTCCTGATTAGAAAACCATTAGGCGGTAGGGTTAGGATCTAAGTTGTTTTGGGGCAGTTCTATGATGTATTTCATCATACAGGCATGTCCGATCGTATGATAGCTTTCGTCCCACCTCTCGCGGATACTAAAAAAGATCGTGCAGAAGACGATTGCTTGCGGGAGGGGGTCACAGAACACCCGAGATAAATTGACTACTCTCAACACAATCACGCTGGAGGCCTCCCAGCGAGTCCGGCGAGAAGCCTGGGTACGAGGTTGGGCATAGAGACAGTGTGACCAGATTTGGTAAAATATTTTACTTTTGGTAAAATTTCGTCAATTTTGGAGAAAGTTTAGTAATGAAATTTTTTTAGTAAAATTTTGGTAAAATTTTATTAATTTTAATGATTCAGTAATTTTTTTGGTAAATGTTCTGTTGTGCAATAGAGATGCTAAAAGCCTGCGATGAACGATGAATGAAACTATCTAGCCTGCTAATTTCAAACATGGAATGGAAATTAACGGGTTTCAGGCTAACCTTGTCGGAGCCATGACGTCACTATTGTATTTGGCGGGAATTGTAGAAACACACGTTTCTACGTCGACCTACTTCATGTCTGCCTATTATTTCTTATCAAACCCGCAAACCGGGGGTGGCGAAATTTGGTAAATTTTTTCTCGATTTAGTAAAATTTGAACACAAATTTAGTAATAACCGCTGGGAAAATCTGGTCACACTACATAGAGATCATAAATAAAACTAGAGGGGGCACTTTGAGGAAAATCGGGTAGCCAATTGGCCGCCGCCATTGCTCAGTTGGACATAGAGATCATAAAAAAAACTTTTAATAAAAGTTTTATTTATGATCTCTATGATAGCCCGCCCGGATGTTCAATTACCGGAGGAGAATTTTAATGTTTCTAACATTACGTCTGACGTTTATAATATATAACTGAACAGACAACGGCAAAATGGAATCAATTTGTTTTATACAATAAAAATTGGAAACAAACCATTCAAAAGGCTTATTAGCTCTGGCTGAGCTGACGTGACTGACGTGTCCGTGCATCTGTCCTCCATTCTCCTGTCTACCTGTCTGAGCAGTCTACAAACGAGCATGAATTTACCATGGCTGGTTTGATTTCCGAAAAAAAGGTGGATTAGCACATGAGCAGTTTCAACACAACTTGCAAAAAACCTCGAAAAAACAACACAGTTTTCGTTTTCTACATGTCAAAAAACATGAAAAACAGCGAGCGACCTTTGACCTCACGACAATCACCGGAATTTTTACATCCGGGTGTGCTATTTTGCCCACCAATTTATCCAAGATGGCGGCGTTCAATTGGTTACCCAGGATTTACCGAAATGAAGATTGGATGCCTCACTGATCTCTATATACCTTTATACATTGAGACTATTATATAATGCTCCTAATACGTCTTTTATTATTCTTATTATATAGAGATCAGGTATATAGAGATCAGTGAGATGCCTCCTCTTGTTTTATTTATGATCTCTATGGGGAGGGGGGTGAGCACAATCTCGTTCACAGAGCCTGTGTTCCCTTCCTCGCAGGCGAGAATGGGGTGAGCGGAGATAAGACCCTAGGATGAGTCGTAATGTAAGGGCAACCTGTCAGTAAACACAAAAAGTATTATACTTAGTGCCCGTCAAGTTGATAAGAGAAAGTTGTTCTTCGTGTGTTTGCACTCCTTTAAATTTGGATTAAGGCCCGGGGATACTTAATCGAAGAAGTACAGTGTAGCGAAATGTGGGTTAGCGTTCTTTGTTTCGCACCTCCATTTGATAGATGGTAACTAGTGTCAACTGGTCACATAAGCGCTCCAGGAGACTGGTAACTGACGAGACAATATGGCGGACGAGACTGAAGAAGCGAAGTTGAGCCAAGAAAATCTTCAGTTATTTAGTCCACCGAGACCGACCAGAATGATTCAGATAAAAGCACCAATGGCACCACAAGCCTCGAATTCCAGTGACAATCCGTCTAGTTTACCAGCACTCACCGGACAGGTCGCATTGGCTCAAAAAAAACATATGCAAAGACTCGAAAAAAGAGTAGAAATTCTTGAGAAAGTGAAGGTACAGTTCGTTCTGCTTATCATTGAATTGACATTTTCATTAAATGACACTGTTTCTTTTCTATACAGGAAAATTATCACAAAGGTGAGGGAAAAGTGGCGATAAACAAACTCAAGTAGATGGTGACCTACGTCAACTAAAAAACTAGACATTGACGTTGTTTATCACATGGCTGGGTCGCTAAATTATTTTTTGTACCCTATTTAAAGATGAAACATCTGTAAAAAAAGTAGTTCATGTTTATATATGACATTTTTAACCGACGGTGGGTGGAGTATGGCTTATTCACTGCCCTATTCACTCGAGTTGTTCCCCTCCGTCTATGAATGTTGAAATGTATACAGTTCTATTCTACGTGTTCGTGTGTTAGACGACGGCTCTACATCAAGCTAAATCATTTTTTGTGGGTCAACCTGTACTTACAGATCTCCAAAAGAAAGCTTTAGTTGAAAGGGACGCGCAAGCTGTGTCAAGAAAGTCTAATCTGCTGCAAGATGATATCGAATCGAATCAAACGAGCTGCGAGAAGATACAAAAAGGTACACAGGCCATTTGATTTCTGATCATTTGACTTGTGGCCATTTGCCTTGTGATCATCGTCGTCATCACAGGCACAGAATAAATACTCAACATTGAGTATTTATTCTGTGTCACAGGCACGAAATAACGGTCGGACAACGGACAATGTCTGGTCAAATTGAGGAGCTGTCCGGTCAAACTCTCGCCTGTCGGTCATTTTGACCGGTCACATTATCATACATTAAGCAAAAGAACAAACTAATTGCTCAAAAGGCGAAGTGCAAATAAATTCAATTGCGAGCGAAGCAGCACTGTACAGTTATGTTTCTTTTACTATATTAATAACCAAATGAGGCGATCGCCCAACTTGTTTGAATTTATTGACGACAGACGGATTTCATTAATTAACAAGCGTCGCATAATTTCGAAACTTTCCAGAGAGGAGTCGACAAAGAACATCTACTTTAATATAGAGTAAAATGAATCTGGACTGCTAATTAAGTTAATAAAAGCTGAAAAGTATCGGCATTTCATTTGTGTTGACACGATACCAAGGCTGAGCGTGCCGTTTTCATCTCGCACCACCGCTTAGAAATTATTTTCAAATTGCTCCAGATAATTAGGTGACGGTTTCGCACATTTTCAGTCTTGTATCGCGTGTAAACGCAATGGCTAACATAAGCTAAAGCGCAATGCATTTTACGTGAAGGAGTTTACCGATGCTTTAAGACTTTTTTTCAGGCTTTAGGTGAATAATTTGTCCGGTCATAAAAGCGGCATGTCAGAGCTAAAATTGACTTGGCCGGTCATCTTGGCCAACGACTAGCTAGCAGTTATTTCGCGCCCTGTCATCATCACTGCAATCATTCCACATTATCATCGTGGACATAGTGATCGTCACCTGCATTATTACATCATCATCATCACATGTCATCATGTCACTACGCTCCTTACCCGCTATATCATATTATCAATGTCAAATGCTAAGTTAGATTTTCTTTAACGCACGTCGTTGAAATGAAAGAAATCGAGGTTTTGGTGTACGATACAGAAACACTTAAACAAGACATCGAATCGACAGAAATGGAGTTAACAAGGGAGAAACGGTAAAATACCTTATATTTTACTCAAAAAGACGTTGTTATGTCTTGGTCGGTGGAACCAAATACAATCATGGATCTTAGGGAACGTTCTCTACCTTTTCAGCAACTACGAGAAGTACAGGACAAAAATGAAGAATCACGAAAAACTAGTGGAGAACGCTGAGAGTTCAAGCGAGGCGAACAGAAATATAGAAACAGTGACACAGGAATTTGAACTCCTGAAAAAGGAAAGTAAGTCCTGACAGCATAACAACGTCACTGATCTATGTTTGTACTAAAGCTTTATACTAACAGAGAACGAGGTGTGTATGGGAAAGTATTTGCTTGAAGTTTGCGTATACAGAGTGAGCGAGATCTGTGCGATAAATAAAGGAATTTATTATATGGATTTTGGTTCATTTTCTTCTGTTTTTAACGGTGTTCGTCTTCTGCAGATGCTACCGTTTACTCTACCTTTTCGTTAGTACGTTTCATTTATACACCAGGTAGCAACAATATTTCCATTTGCTATAATATTTCAGAGGAAAGTTCGCTAGAAGGCACTGATTTCGAAAAACTTTTATCCGGTGATGGGAAAGAAATAGTTATAGCAGCATTGGTCACGTTGCAAGAGACGACAGGTGAACTAGAAGGGTCTTTGAAAACGAACATCCAGGTAAGTTGGAGTAATGTTGAGACAATTGGAGAGATGTATCGTCCCATCATCTTCAGGCGTCATAGTTACGCATGCGAGGATTACTTCGGCAAAGGAACTTTCACGTGGTTAAATACTCTACGAGAGGTTGATATAATGGAGAAATAGTGTGTAGGAGGTCTCTTTCGAACGAAGGCCTTCGTCAGAGAATGAAACGTAGATTCGCAGATCATATATGGAGACAAACTCAGCGGGAACCGTGACCAGGCTTCCGCGCGACAATGGCCAGCCCCAGAGTGTTGGAGTGTTGAAGTAAAACGTTACGCCTTTATGCAGGTGTGTAGTCATGTTACGAGTACAGAGTTTGAAGTTTGTGTTTTCCACGATGATTCAATGAACTACTGAAGTATTTTAAAAACTCAATAAATTGCTGACTCCGTGAACGGAATCTTCTGATCGCCAGAGTGAAAGTTGTTTTCATAGTAGTGTTTCGACTTTCCTCTCCTTCATTGCTATACTTATTAAAACAGATTACTTTTGCAGATCGATGGAGAGAAAGCGAAACAGAAGAAATTGAAAAGGGAAATTGAATTACTGCAGGTTCGGATGCATATCTCTTAACTCCAATAACAGTTGTTTCCATCGCCCTTCGAGGACCACCAACCTGGTTGTACATTACCGTAGTTCTGATGATACTGTGATTTTAACAAACTCTATTCATATTTATTAGAAAAAGTATCAAGCTCAGTTGACATGGACAAGAAAACAACTGCAAGAGACCATTGCAAGGAACAAACAATGGAGCGAGGAGTCATCGCAGACAGAGACGAACATCCGAGAAATGAAAGAAAAACTTGATCAGTATTGAGATATTGTTCTTGTAAACGGCTTGAGACTAACGGCTAGTTTCCACTCAGGAAAATCTTCCACAGGACCGGAACGGACAGGAAAGTTTTCTTTGTCTTGTGGGCTCTTGGTTGGAACTAACGACTTTAACACAAAGGAAACTTTCCTGTCCGTTCCGGTCCTGCGGAAGATTTTCCTGAGTGGAAACTAGCCTTAAGACGTATATATAAGAAGTATATTTAAATATATTGAAGTTGAGATATTGTGACTGGAGACGGCTTGAGATTCCAATAAAAAAGTGCTGTATATAGAAAGCTAAAATCTCATTAAAAAATGTTGTGTAGTTAATAAAGAAGGCTCAAAACTAACTATAAAGTTCATGAGTTAATTAAAGTTCATGATTGGGTTGTTATGCAAATATGTGTGATTTTCATCAGAAGATTCCATCGAAAAATTTGTTTTTATAGAGTTGTATAATAAATAACTCAACATTTGTACTTTTGAGGCGACCAATCATGGTTCTCCAAAATACGGCATGACAACAAAAGTCGTATACTGCACATTCACTGCTGTCTAACAAGGTGCATGCACTCTTTGTTCGTGATGGGATCGGACGCCATTTTGTTTAGAAGATCCCTTGTGAAGGAGGCAGTCACCTACCAACCACCTTTATTCCACTTACCATTTCTCTCTTTCTTGCTTGCTCCTTCCCTCCTTACTCTCCTCTCTTCCTTCTCATTAGCTTCTACCACGTGACGTCAGTTCTACAGTTTTATTTATTTTTTGCACTATCACATTAAATACGTCCTATTTTACTAAACCAGAACTCTCACTTTTTGCGACATTATATACATATGATACAGTACACTACAGTATTTGTTTAACTATATTTAAGTTATATAATTATGCAGGCATATATTGCATTATTTATATATTGTTGTTGTCTCTATGTTGCTACATACCAAATATTAGAGATAAGCCGATCACCAAAAATTGCCGATCGATTAATCGGCCGATCATACACATATCGGCCAAAGGCGATTACAGTAAAACCCTCTAAAGGCCGATCTACACGATACGATTTGTCGTATACGATTGTGATCTTGGTGTATGTAATCAAACTTTATCTAATGACACGCCCACAACTCATTGTTTCCAAACACGTTAAATCTCATATTCAACTGTATAAAAAACCTTCAAGTGGGCAGGGCTTTGAAGAGAGGGAAATTGCGGGGTAAAATAGCTCATTAATTAAGAAATAAAAAACGTGTCGCGTGTGATTATCAAGTTATAATGGCACGAGAGATGCGTGTAAAACACGAGGCGATAGCCGAGTGTTTTACTAGCTTCTCGAGTGCCATTATAACTCGATAATCACACAAGACAAAGTTTTTTATTTCTTTTATAAAAGAACACCATTATTATTAACAATAAAGCCATGAAAAATGTAGATTTACCTGTTATAAATGACGTTGCTATGTGCGTTGCTAGGAAGCTTACGATGAAAACACGTTGGCGATTTTAGCGATGAAAATGCACTCAACGTTGCAGTTAAAACATTCTGTTGTGTTAGTACCTTGATCCGCCTTGTATCCAGGTATTCTTTGACTATCTTTTGTGATTTAAACTACTGAAAATCCGTCAAAAACGACAAAATCTACGCGAAGAATCACGTCAGCTTATGCTTTATTGAGTTATAATGCACGGTTTTTGAGCTCAGTAACCAATCAGATAGCGTGTTCTCGCTCATTTACTTCCGGTTATTTTATAATATGCAATAAACAGTTATCACACTCTGATAAATACTTATCACACTCTGATAAATACTTATCACACTCTGATAAGTAAAAACGTCTTTTATTCGTTGTGGGCGTGTCATGAGACAAGACGGTTAATTAATGGGTACGAGTGCGATATGGGATTTAACATCGCTCGTGAAGCTTAATAGCCACTCGGGCCTGCGGCCCTCGTGGCTATTGGCCCGAGTGGCTATTAAGCTTCACGAGCGATGTTAAATCCCATATCGCACTCGTACCATTAATTAACCATTACGTACACGCGTGTCAACATTCGCCATCGAATCATAAACAAGAATTATGTCGAGTGCAAACAATTGCATACGCTAGTACAACATCGTATACGACAATGTACGCCAGAATGACAATCGTATCGTGTAGATAGGCCTTAACAAGAACCTACCATTATTAAGAACCGCAGGCTGAACTGAAGAATTTGTTTATATAAGAACATAATAATAAGAATATAATAACCTATCCCAGGCTGATTGGGTAAAATATAGGTTCTTGTTTTAATTCATAAGTGTCGCACTTATTTAGAGACTAACAAGACTTGTTGCAAATTCTTTGATTGCATTGAAAATTTAATTTCATTGCATCATGATTGCGTTTATATTTCGGCCGCCATTTTGTTCGCGACAATTGCGTTGGTGCGTAAAAATGACTCGTTTCCGGCTCAGACGCGGAAAATGGGGTCTTGGACAATCTACGGATTTCTACAGTGGTTTTTATGTGTATTATTGCAATTGAGAAGCGACAAAAACAAGATGATGACGCAGATTTTCAAATATTTTTATGTGAGAAATATAGAAACGGCCGATCATGCGTAGTCCAGTTCTGGCCCCTCATCCGCTGCTCCCTCTCCTCCCCCCCCCCCCCCCCCCCCCCGATGAGGGGCCAGAACTGGACTAGATCATGCGTTGATAATCGGCCGATTACCGATTATTGAAGAACGGCTGATTATAATCCGATTAATCGGCTCATCTCTACCAAAATATCACTCCTAAACATAACAAATTCAACTTATCGTAGGATATTTTTCCATGGTTGTCTTCTCAAGTCCTATAATGTTCTGAATAATCTCAAGCAGGATCTGAACCAATGGAGCAGCAAATGAATCCTGTAATAATTGAAAAATTCAATCGACATATAGTCTTGATAGTTCTCACTGATGGTCGAATTGAAACAATAATAGTGTTTAAATCACGACAGCAAGTGTAGGAAATCGAGGAGGAATTTGTTTTGTTTCGCAGTTGTGAATTAAGTAGGACACCTCATCAATATAACAAAACACAATGTGTAAAGGTATACAAAAATTTTATAGAATTTTATAGAATTTTTCTTCAAAATGTTTTCCCCTTTCCACACGGCTTCGGTGATTTCTTTTAGCATTTCAAACAAAAAAATACGTTCACTCACGTCTTGGCCCAAGGTTTCTTCGATTTTCTTTTTCCATTCACGTTCCTCGGAACAACCTGAAGATTCGTCGTCCTGCGAAAAAAATTATCTGTCCGTTATTCTAAGGTTAGTATTAAGATTAGTATTAAAATTAGTACATTTATTATACCCTCACATATAATCGTCCATTGTCGCTATAATTGTCGCTATTAGCATCACGTGACATTCCAATATTTTACGATATAGGACAGCAACATATTGGACAGCAACCATTTGACTGTTTACGTGCGAAGAAACGTCTTTGTATTAAGATATTTTGTTCGATATAATAAAACACCTATTGGATTAATCTTCGCCCAATATTACAAAATATTTAAGTCTCGATTTGCAATATTAGGCTCGACATTCGGTCTCGTCCTATATTGAATTCTCGACTTAAATATTTTGTAATATTGGGCTCAGAGGAATCCAATAAGTAATAATATTAAGGTTATAGTATTAACGTTAACATTAAGCTTGGTATTAAGATTAGTACATGTATTAAGTTAATATTAAGATTATTTAATGATTGAGTCGATTTTCTTTGATGTACCGCAGGCTGTATATAGCATACAGCCCTATGAATACTAATTAGCCTGATAAGAAATGAAGAATAACTAGGAAAATCTTTGTCCACGGTGGAAAAATTTGACAAAACGTTGTTGGAAAACCTCCTCAATCATGAAATAAGTCAGATAAATCCCTCGAACGTCGGGGTTTATGCTATATACAGCCCTCGTTCTCGGGATTTATCTTTTACTTATTATTACATTGAGTCGGTTTTCTTTGATGTACCGCGGGATGTATGCGCCATACAGCCCTATGAATACTAATTAGATACGAAATAAAGAAAAAAATAGGAAAATCTTTGTCCAAAGTGGACAAAATCGACAAAACTTTGTTGGAAACCTCCTCAATGTAATAATAAGTCAGATAAACACCTCGAACGTCATAAATCCCTCGTTCTCGGTGTTTATCTATTACTTATTTAGTATTAAGATTAGTATTAGGGTTAGTATATATTAAGTTTAGCATTAAGTTTAGTATTATTAAGGTTAGAAATTAAGAATATTGTTAGTATTAAGGTGTACCTCAAAGACGTCAACGTCCAGTAATTCGTCAATGTCTGCTTTTGACATATTCAGGATAGAACTAGCCAGTTCGCACGCCTGTCTCATGGATGGCTTTTGTTTTTGTTCGTCAATTATTTTGAACCTTTCCTGTCTTCTGGCTATCTTACTGTTGACGAACTGCTCAACAAGTCGCTCGGTTAACGTCTGAAAAATATACACATTTACAATCATTTATCTCGTCTCAGAATCCTAGATTATACGAAGATAGGCAACTGCCAACAGCACATTTCGTAGTTCTTTTAGTTCGAAAAATCCGTCGCAGGAGATCTAGACGCAGAAAGACATGGATTTTGAGAAGTCAGGGGAATACCCAAATCTTTTGCGCGAATTGAATGCGGAAGACCACGATGCATTCAGACAATTCCATCGATTGGATAGAGAGTCGTTTAAAACAGTCCTTGCCATGGTTGGCCCCTTCATAACCAAACAGGACGCATATTCAGGGAGAAACTTTCAATAATTTTACGATATCTTGCCACAGGTAAGTAATATAATTGGCGAATCATGCAAAATAAAATAAAACATAGGACGGATTTTTCGAACTAAAAGAACTACTAAAAGTGCTGTTAGTGCAATCTTGTCGCTTTGCCTATCTTCGTCCGCCATCTTGAACCGAAATCCGAAATTATATTTTGAAAGTCTCTGCCATCTTGAACTTTGAAATCACGTGAGCAAGTAATCCAATTTCATTGGCTAATTTATTAATCTGGCTGAGCCCGTTTCACACGTTCACCGCACACGGTGAGGAATCCGCCTTTCGAGGCCAAAATATCAAACATGACAGATATTTTCCTCTCGGCCTTGCGTGGCGAAATTCTCACGAAAACTCCGCCACACACGAGAGGAAACGTTTAGCTGAGCAAACTGCCTTGCCAGGCCATTTGCTAAGCTGTTTCCTCTCGTGTGCGGCGGGCTTTACTTTCTCCCGTATAATTGGCCCTATTATTAATTTGAAAACTCACACATATTCAACTGCCTTCCTCGAATATATCCATGTACCTCTTCCTGCAGACAAGCACTTACCATAATGACCATCTTGAATTCCTCGATTGTTCGTCTGCAATTAATAAGGCGGCCTTCAATGCCACTTAACGTCACTTGACTTTGATTGGCCAGGTTATGAAGTTGGGTATTGGCTGCCTCCTCTATCTCGTTCACCGCAGTCTCAGCTTCCTGTCGGAGGGTCTGCGCCCGCGACAAAAGCTTAGCCTGGGGATTAGAAAAGTAATATAGATATAAGTCTTAATACAGTGGCTCATCCGACCTTCTGAAGGTTAATTATTTTTGTTACCTTCTTTCTAAGTTCTTCTTGATCTTTCTCGTGAAGGCGTTCAAACTTTTGTCTACTTTCCACCTCTAATTCTAGTTGGCGTTTCAAGGAATCGATCTACACATACATTTCAATATCAATTAGAGTATTCGACAAATATGATATATGATGATATGATCTGATATATGATGATATGATCTGATATATGATGATATGATCTGATATTTAACAATTAGACAACGAGCCCGCGTTTTCTATGAGCAGATAGTCAACGAGGCGGAGCCGAGTTGACTATCGCTCATAGAAAACAAGGGCGAGTTGTCTAATTGTTTTAGTATAAATTTACAACTTTCTAACCCAAGAAATAACTTTTATTTCGCATTTTTCATGGAAAAAAGTAAATATTTTTTCGAAATCAGGCGACTTTTTCCCCAGAGGTTTATATCAGCGGTTAGTAACTCCTGCGATAGCCAATCAAAATTGAGGATTTGTGATATAAACTTGTCAATTTATACTAAATGATAATATGATCTGATCTATGATATACAATGTTATAAAATATATTTATGATTGTATGATATAATGATAAATTATGATATTATATGAATAACTTTATTTAGACTTTACTTGATTTTTCCGTTGATTTTCCTTCTCTGTCATCCTACGGGTTTTCTCTTCAGCTTGCTTCTGTAAGTACGAATATTATATCAGACTTTTATTATATCAATAGTTTTCTTATTTAATGAGTTTAATGTGGCTAAATGTAATTTAGGCAAGGTAAAAAAGGAGTCAATGCTAGTCAGCGGTCACTCAATTAAATATGTGAAGGAATCGCAGCACTTGTCAGAGTCTTGTCAGCGTGGTCTGAGCTTGACTGGTTTTGCGCGCGCTATCATTTGGTGGATACTGTGGAATCTCGTGCTCTTGCGCTTTGTTGTCCCACCCTCCCACACCTAAGGAAATGCAAGGTAAGTATAAATTCCACTGCTTTGACAGTGTGACTGGTGCCTGGAGGTGGGCTGTGGCGGGGTTGCCATGGTTACCTCTACTCAGGGGGTGGCATCCCCCCTGTGGCTAATTGGCACCAATCCTCCAATAACGTCAATTGGCGATCTCTTTTTACAACCGCTTAAGCAGCTCAGGTTGGCGAAGATAGAGCACTTTAGAAATTTATTTGATATAATTTTATACGATTTCCTTCTCTTACTAATTCATCTGCTGTTGATTCTAAATTTTCTTGAACGACTTTTAATCTCGATCTCGTTTCTTCAACAAAACCTTTTTTCTGGTTCAACAAATGCTCCTGTCTGGTATTCCTAGAAACACATAGAAAGTGAAGTTAATAGAAGTGCAGTGGAGAGCAGGGCAGTGAAGTGAAATAGAGTGAAGTGAAGAGCAGTGCAGTGCAGTGCAGTGCAGTACAGTGCAGTGCAGTGCAGTGCAGTGCAGTGCAGTGCAGTGCAGTGCAGTGCAGTGCAGTGCAGTGCAGTGCAGTGCAGTGCAGTGCAGTGCAGTGCAGTGACGTTAAGTGAAGTGCAATACAGTGAATTTCAGTGCAGTGCAGCAAAGTGAACTGCAACCTACGGTAGAGTAGCGAAGTGGAGTGAAGAGCTGTTGCAGTGCAGTGCAGTGCAGTGCAGTGCAGTGCAGTGCAGTGCAGTGCAGTGCAGTGCAGTGCAGTGCAGTGCAGTGCAGTGCAGTGCAGTGCAGTGCAGTGCAGTGCAGTGCAGTGCAGTGCAGTGAAATGAAGTGACGTGAGTGAAGCGCAATACAGTGAAGTTCAGTGCAGTGCAGCAAAGTGAAGTGCAACCTACGGTAGAGTAGCGAAGTGGAGTGAAATGAAATAACTTGCTCACCTTTCTTGACACGACTTCAATTTCGCCTGAAGTTCCTCATTTGTTTTTCTTGCGCACTTGAGTTCGTAGGACAATCGAGAGCATTCGTTTGAAGATAACTGCGAAACAAACACAAGTTATTCTTTCAAGATGATAGAATCGATCAAAATAATAAGAACGAAAACCCTTTTTGTAAAATCCAAATTCGTAAGCATATTAAGAAACGCACCTTCAGTCTTTCTTCGAGGTGTTTCTCTGTCGGATATGAGGGTATCTTATTCTCTTTGGAAGTTTTGGCCAATACCTGTCTTTGTTTTGAACACTCTTCCAGATCCTTTGTTAGTCTCTGTTGAGATAAAGATATTTAATAATAAGTTGCAAAGATACATATCTCGCAGTTCGTATAGTATTCAAATACACAACTTTGTGTTCAAAATGTTTGAGAAGTTATTTCATATGCAATGTACGAAATTATTTTATGTATTACCTCAACTGTATGTTTCGTGAGTTTTAATCTTTGTTGACATTGAGTTAAATCGTTCTGAAGTTTCTCATTCACTGATTGTTGCTCATTAATTGATTTAATAAGAGAATCCTTCGAAGCTTTCAGCGTTGCAACCTGAACATAAACGTGGGGTGGTGAAGCATGTATAATTGGAAGACTCTAATGACCAACCAACCAACCAGCTATAGCCAGTCAACCAACCAACCAACCAACCAGCTATAGCCAGTCAAACCAACTCACCAACCAACATTAACCAAACGAACCACTAAATCAACCTGCAACCACTCACCCAACCATCTAGCCAAACAAACAACCAATACACCAACCAACAAGCGAATAAGACAACCAACTCACCTCTTGTATCTACAGTATGTAGTCTTCCATGGACAGGGGCTACTATAAGGGGTTACTAAATGACAGTTCTATAGCAAGAACATTACGTCATAGATAAAAATATCGTACCTGTTGCGTCAGACTGAGCACCCTTTGCCGCATGGTTTTCCATTCCCGGTGGATGATCGGGCTTCTCGTCTTCGTTCGTGATCTCCTCGATGGCGTCTCGAGTGACGATCGAATACTACTCTCGTGAACAGCTTCCTTATCGCCAACTTTTTTTACATTTTTGGATGGAACACTAACAGTTTCTTTTCGGGTCAACGCAGAATCGTCAACCATCGTCAAATCATCGGCGTCGGATGTGTAAGCGACATTGCCAGAGTTACTCGGTTCTCCTATGGTCCTCCTGGGAGACGTTTGTGTGTTACGATGCGTAACCTCGTGCTGGTGGAGAATCAAGCTGTCACGTGTCATATCAAGAACGATCTTTCTCGTTGCTTCTTGTATTTGTTCTTCATAAGTTAAATCAGTTTGAACCTTAGGATAGAATATAGTGTGGTGAGACGTGTTTACCATAGTGATTGGTTAACCTGGCGAAGGAAGGAATCAAGGGGGAGAAAGGAGTCAAGAGAAAGGAAGGAATCAAGGGAAAAGAAGGAATCAAGGGAAAGGAAGGAATCAAGGGAAAGGAAGGAATCAAGGGAAAGGAAGGAAGGGAAAGGAAGGAATCAAGGGAAATGAAGGAGGGGAAAGAAAGGAATCAAGGGAAAGGAAGGAATCAAGGGAAAGGAAGGAAGGGAAAGGAAGGAATCAAGGGAAAGGAAGGAAGGGAAAGGAAGGAATCAAGGGAAAGGAAGGAATCAAGGGAAAGGAAGGAAGGGAAAGGAAGGAATCAAGGGAAAGGAATCAAGGGAAAGGAATCAAGGGAAAGGAAGGAAGGGAAAGGAAGGAAGGAATCAAGGGAAAGGAAGGAATCAAGGGAAATGAAGGAAGGGAAAGGAAGGAATCAAGGGAAAGGAAGGAGGGGAAAGAAAGGAATCAAGGGAAAGAAAGGAATCAAGGAAAATGAAGGAAGGGAAAGAAAGGAATCAAGGGAAATGAAGGAAGGGAAAGGAAGGAATCAAGGGAAAGGAAGGAATCAAGGGAAAGGAAGGAAGGGAAAGGAAGGAATCAAGGGAAAGGAATCAAGGGAAAGGAAGGAATCAAGGGAAAGGAAGGAAGGGAAAGGAAGGAAGGAATCAAGGGAAAGGAAGGAATCAAGGGAAATGAAGGAAGGGAAAGGAAGGAATCAAGGGAAAGGAAGGAGGGGAAAGAAAGGAATCAAGGGAAAGGAAGGAATCAAGGGAAAGGAAGGAAGGGAAAGGAAGGAATCAAGGGAAAGGAATCAAGGGAAAGGAAGGAAGGGAAAGGAAGGAAGGAATCAAGGGAAAGGAAGGAATCAACGGAAACGAAGGAAGGGAAAGGAAGGAATCAAGGGAAAGGAAGGAATCAAGGGAAAGGAAGGAATCAAGGGAAATGAAGGAATCAAGGGAAATGAAGGAAGGGAAAGGAAGGAATCAAGGGAAAGGAAGGAGGGGAAAGAAAGGAATCAAGGGAAAGAAAGGAATCAAGGGAAATGAAGGAAGGGAAAGAAAGGAATCAAGGGAAATGAAGGAAGGGAAAGGAAGGAATCAAGGGAAAGGAAGGAAGGGAAAGGAAGGAATCAAGGGAAAGGAAGGAAGGGAAAGGAAGGAATCAAGGGAAATGAAGGAAGGGAAAGGAAGGAATCAAGGGAAAGGAAGGAAGGGAAAGAAAGGAATCAAGGGAAAGGAAGGAAGGGAAAGAAAGGAATCAAGGGAAAGAAAGGAATCAAGGGAAATGAAGGAAGGGAAAGGAAGGAATCAAGGGAAAGGAAGGAAGGAAGGGAAAGAAAGGAAGGAAGGGAAAGAAAGGAAGGAAGGGAAAGAAAGGAATCAAGGGAAAGGAAGGAAGGGAAAGGAAGGAATCAAGGGAAATGAAGGAAGGGAAAGGAAGGAATCAAGGGAAAGGAAGGAAGGGAAAGAAAGGAATCAAGGGAAATGAAGGAAGGGAAAGGAAGGAATCAAGGGAAAGAAAGGAATCAAGGGAAAGGAAGGAATCAATGGAGAGGAGGAAGGAGCAAAAGGAAACAAAAATGTTAAAAACCTGTTTATCAGAAAGCGTGACTTCAGAATATTTTCCGTTCGTTTTCTCTTTTTCGTTATTCATTTTCTCTTCCTCGTTTTTCATTGCGTTTGATAATTTCTTATATTTTAAAACCTCTTCTTCTAAACGTTCTATGAGTAATTCTCGCTCCCTAAGAAATGAAAACAAAGACATTCCTCAAGCTACCTCTGTCTTATAATTCAGAATGCGTGCACGAAAAATGGGGAGGCCAGAATGTTTGAATATCATATGATAAAAATAATTCTTAACGCAGCTTTTCTGCAATTTGTAAAGGAAATCAATGGGAAGGATATTTTGCGAGTGTGGAAAGACCAAACTGAGACCAGTTGCGAAAAATACAACTCGAAGGCCTTCGGTGAGAATTGAAATCACGCCTCCGCGAATCAAGTGCGACGCTGCTCTGAATCTTAGTTGGGTCTTAGAAAATTTCCACACTCGCAAAATATCCTTCCCATTTATTTCTTTTACAAGTTATCGAGTGTCTCAAATCATTAATAATTCATGAGCTGAAAACAAAGGAAATCAGTACCGAGACGGACAACTGGATACCTGGTCTTAATTAGCATAGGATTTTGACAATTTCCACCTCAAATTTCTCTTAAAATACTGATTCGTTTGAGATGTAATATCAAACACTCGAAAGAGTGTTCCATCTTCTATCTAGTCACCTCGAATTCGAAAAAAACCCGAGACGACGTCGAGGGAAACATCAAGACACGAGGGAAAACAAAACTAACTATTTTGCAAGGGAGCAGACATCAAGCGTTTTGTTATATAGCGATGGAGAAAAACTAAACATACAAGGCTATCCACGCAACAGTTTTAACAATTTCAAAATTATTGCCCAAGCGGGCAACTTGCTCTGCCATCTGAGTTCCAGTGGCTCAATGAGCGTCTGTCTAGCATTCAGAAGGTTACGGGTTCGAGTCCTCTCTGGTGCTCAGAGTTTTTCTGAGTATTGACAACTTAACACAGCTTGCACAGAAAAACCTTTACAACTTTAATTAACAACTTATTGCCCGCTCGGTAGACATTTGAATTTATCTAAGCCCACGTGACCACAAATCAACCAATGACAGTCTGTATTATATATAGGTTAACCACAGCTATATAACAATAATATTTACCCCAGTCTACCCTCCAAGGATTCCTTTTCCTCTTCAGTCGCATCGAACTCCTCCCTCAGTGTCTCTATCTTTGAAAAAGATGAGCAGGTGTGCTCTTGGGGTAAATGCGTGAATAAAATGTTTATACAAAAAAACCCAAAAAAAAACAAAAACCACCAACATGGAAGATAAGATGAGGAGGCTAAATGACACACTTGATATAGATCACTTTATCGCGAATAAATAGGTTTGTGTTATTTACTAAGTGCAATCCATGAATAATATATAAACTACCTGTTTTTTAACATCATTTTTTTCCTTCTCCATCCGTTTCATTCCTTTCATGATCTCGTTTTTCTCTTGAGTGTTGTTAAACTTTATCTCTTCTATTAAATCTATTATTGAAAAACGATGACATTAATTATAGTAATAATTATAATAATTATAATAATTATAATTATAATAATTATAATAATTATAATTATAATAATTATAATAGTTATAACAATTATTATGATTATTATGATAATTATAATACTTATAATTATAATAATTATATTATGATAATTATATTATGATAATTATATTATGATAATTTATTATGATGATTATATTATGATATGATATTTATCATTACAATTGTAAACATTACATATGTCAGCACGTTTAACTTAGTATATTACTTCAATAACATACCTCTCTTCTCGTCTTCCAAGCACATGCGCAGCTCATGAATTGTAGTGATGTCATTCACGTGTTCCACACGCAAGTTGTCTATCTCTTCCATCACGCCATCTCTACATAATAAATATACTTATTAACCGAGAGCGATGTCTCTGTACATGGGAAAGTATTTGTCTAAGGATTTCCATTGCGTTTAATTACAAGTCTTACCGTTCATTGCGTAGTTTTTCGTATTCTTTCTTAAAATGCTGCAACTCATTCCACACTGAATCACTGTTCTCTTTTTGCAAAGATCGGGGAGACGCACGAGGAATAGATCGATCAATATCACGCTGCTTTATTTCATCGTCACTAGAAAAGACATTTGTATCCATAACTTAATTAGCACTAAAAACGCAAACTACATAATCAATATGGAATAAAGAAACCTTACTAGGGTGTTCGGACGTATTCCGTTGCTAGACAACCGGTTGCTAAGGACAGGTCATTTAGCACCCAATAAATTCTAATACTTCGTGAGTGGACAATAAATTCAAGGTATAACCAAGATATTTTATGTGTGGAATATATAGGCAAACTTCTTTCGTATGACGACGTAATTTAATGACGTCACATGACGTCATCGACAAACACAAAAACTCTACTTTTGTGAAGATAACCGTTCAGATTCTAATCGCATGTGAAATTTTTTTTCTCATAAAAACGTCAAAGATTATAGGAATTTTGATATTTCGATTACGTCATCACATGACATTGCCAAACGAAAGAGGCTTGCCCACATATAGACTGTTTTGATGATTTCTTAAATCTGTGAAATTCTATGGTAATTTTTGTTAATTCTAACCTTCCTTAGTAACGGATATAAGATCTGCAAATCTAAATACGTCCGAACCACCTTAATGAGGTTTCTAGGTTTGGGATTTCACATCCTTCATCATGTTTGAATAGTTGAAATTCAAATGTTATAACCATATTCTCTATTTCTTTGTATTTTACCTTTGGTTTTCGTACGTCTTTAACTGTTCCAGGACTATTTTGTGTTCTAACTGAAGATTCTTGTAACGTTGATGGCGGTTGGAATGAGCTGAGCTTAGAGAGTCTAGTTCATTTTGCTGGTGGATAAAAGAAAAGACTAATCAAGAAATGGTATGCAGTGTATTCCAAGTAAAGCATGATGAAAGGAAAATGGCTATAGTTGCATTATGCAGCTGAATTGCGGATATCGACCGACAACAATGTAATAGCACATAATACTAATTGCAAACAGCACATATTTCACAACGAAACGCAACATATCGAAATGCAACACAACACAACGCATCACAACGTAACGTAAATACAACAGAACGTAAATACAACAGAACGTAAACACAACAGAACGTAAACACAACAGAACGTAAACACAACACAACGTAACGACAACACAACGTAACGACAACGCAAACACAACGCAACGCAAACACAACACAACGCAAACACAACACAACGTAAACACAACACAACGTAACGTAAACACAACACAACGTAAACACAACACAACTTAACGTAAACACAACACAACGTAAACACAACACAACGTAAACACAACACAACGTAACGTAAACACAACACAACGTAAACACAACACAACGTAACGTAAACACAACACAACGTAACGTAAACACAACGTAACGTAAACACAACGTAACGTAAACACAACACAACGTAAACACAACACAACGTAAACACAACGTAACGTAACGTAAACACAACGTAACGTAACGTAAACACAACACAACGTAAACACAACACAACGTAACGTAAACACAACACAACGTAAAGACAACACAACACAACGTAAAGACAACACAACACAACGTAAAGACAACACAACGCAACGTAACGTAAACACAACGTAAACGCAACGCATCCCAAAATATTACCGTTACCTTAAATTCCAGTACTTTTTGAAGTTCATAAAGTTTTTGTTCTGTCGATTTACATTTTGTTTCCAGAATTTTGGTATAGGATGAATTACCCTGTCGGGAAAAACTACTTGTATTCAGAGAGATGAAAATTCGGGGAAAACAACTAAAAATCGCAGTATCAGTTTTTTTTAAATACACACCGTTTGTTCGTCACCCTTGCCCTGCACTAACGTCTTCTCGAGTGAAGATATGCGCCTACAATTTGTGAATAAAAGGACTCATTTATCATTTCACTCCAAAGGATTTCATTTATACAAGATGGATATTCATTTATTCTAATTGTCGCATCTTGTCATATTTCGGTAAAAATTTCGAAACTAAACTTCTTCGTAGCTTGAATGACCTTAAAATTGAAGTTTGAGTTTGATAAGAGTATGTTAAACACCGTTTAGCTGTTATTAGAGCATTGTTAGTGCTGTCTTTTTTGGTGACATCACTTATTTCATCGCCAGAAACCATGTTTTGCACTTTGTTTATTGTATTTTAATGAAGACTCGCCAGCTGTCGGCGCCATGATTATAAAAAGGGATCAGAATATATGTACTTCACCTATTTCTCTGTTGTGTCATCTCCATCAGTTCTTCATTGTGTTCGTTAATTGTTTGTAATTCTTGTTCAAGTATCATGCATTTATTACACTCCTAGAAACAAGCAAAACCATAAATCCACGATGAAACGAGAATAACAATTTTTGAAATGCATTTGGATACGCGGCATCATCATCTTCCCGTTTTGTGGGCGCCGCCATCTTGAATTTGATGACGTAACTGTATCGGATGATCGAGTGAATAAGTTTAAAGTGGGCTTCCGACAGTGGCGGTGAAAAATAAGATGAAAATAAAGCATGCTCTATAATTTGCATTTATGTAGCACACCTGCTTTGATTGTTGAACGCTGCTGGCCTCGATAATCTTTCGTGATCTCTCCTCCTCACTTAGTTGCTACAGTAAATACAAGTGAAAAGCCACAGAAGTTGAAATGTTTCAGGAGCTACTGTAAAAACCTCTAAAAACTTCCTAAAAAGGTTTTGTGTGTTAAATAAATGTTACCTCTTTAAGGGCAATAATCTCTTTCTTGTATTTATCCTCTTGAACCTTTATAACTACGATTTAATTTGTAAGAATTCAGTATTTGGTATTCAAAGGTGTCTTAGACGTCTATTTAACAAATATAGATTCCATTTTGCCGTTGTCTGTTCAGTTATAGATGCACAGATGACGTCAGAACAAAAAAGTGGCCCATGAGAGCGTTCTGACGTCTTCCGTGTATCTATAACTGAACAGACAACGGAAAAATGTTATCTATTTGTTTTATACAATAAAAATTGAAGACCAAACAGTCATCTGACGTGATTTGACGTCTCTGACGCGAGCTGTGCATCTGTCCTCTAATAGATCATGGCTAACAACCAATGAGAATGTGCATAGTAAACGGGGTTATTGTATAATGTACAGCAGATCATAAAGGTTAGATGTTTCCACAAAGTGGAAAAATGTTGAAAAGAACATGAATTCTTGTATGGCAGACCTCGTAGCATTAAGACGACAGTCAGACAGTTAAGACAGTAGTCAGACACGTTGTAGGGATGCCAGACAATCGCCTACCTCAGTCTACCTGCAACGTACTAAACGGGCGGGGGTAATTTGCAGAATGCAGATTGCAGAACGCCGGGTTAGAAAACTCGTTAGGTGGGGGGGGGGGGGGGGTTAGGATCTTTGTTGTTTTGGGGTTGCTTACAATCCAATAACTTATTGGGTACAAAATTTATTGCCGGGTTACAACATGCTCCTAATATACTGTAGTCGCGTTCTGCATTCTGCAAATCACCTCGCCGGTACTAAACTGGACTCCTCCTGCAGTCCTAGAGTGCTACTAGTTCACGTGGCAGGAGAAGCAAGAACTGGGATGTGTGGCAAGTAATGTAGACAAGTTAACGGGTTGGGAGGGCGTCATTAAAACCCATGCCAAGTTGCTTGCACTGGATCACAAGCAGTGTTTATGGTGCAGTATACCTGTCCGCGTCTGTTCTTGAAGAGACTGAAGATTTTCAATCAACGATGATTGTTCCTTGGCGTATTCTGTACACTGACTGTGAGCTAGCTTTACTTCATTTAGATCGTTCCTAGAACATATAATAATTGATATGAAATATTCGAGCAATAATATTATACTCAGAATAATTTCTGCGATGGGGATCGAACCCATAACCTTCAGTTCTGGTCGCCAGTGAGACAATCTTAAAGATGGCAAAGCGAACTTCACAGTTATTCAGTGTAGTGGTTGGATGTGCGACGTTGAACTGTTTTGTTCAGATATATTTTTAAATGTCCCTGATCACCGGTGAGACACTCTAACCATAATACGCTACTTGGACTAGAGAAATGTTTCTGACTAATATACAGTATAACCTTCAACCTTCTCATGAGATGCCTACCTCAAGGCAACTATCAGTTGTTCTTTTTCATTCAATAACTCCTTGTGTTTTTGCATTAGATCGGAATGTTTTTGGAGTTGACTTTCTCTCAATCTTAAGGTTGTCACACCATCTTCATGCTGAAAGAATACTATGTGTAAGCATGGATTTTGAACACCAGTATAGCACAGCATAGCGCAGCACAGCACAGCACAGCAGCGTACGGTACGGTACAATATGTAATAGTTCAAACACGAGACGGAGGACTTTACCGGGATTTCAAAGTCCGAGTGCCTAGTGAAAATGGGAGCCGAAGGTGAGCATTTTTAATGCACGAGGGCTTTGAAATCCCGGTAAAGTCTGACGTCGAATGTTTGAACTGACTTCTCAAACATAGTAATTTACATATTTTCAAAGTCCTAGGACATTGAAATATTTCAAAACGTCATCACGTGATCAGGTAGATGGATCTTCCTCCGGTTTCAAAACACTAATTAAACATTAATTTTATTATTTTTTTTTTTTTGGTTCATGAATTATTAATGAGTTTACGCTACAATATGGTAAGGTACGGTACACAGCACAGCACGCTACAATATGGTATGGTACGGTACACAGCACAGCACGCTACAATATGGTATGATACGGTACACAGCACAGCACGCTACAATATGGTATGATACGGTACACAGCACAGCACGCTACAATATGGTATGGTATGGTACGGTACACAGTACATCACAGCACAGCAGGGTACGCTACAATATGGTATGGTATGGTACACAGTACAGCACAATGTAAACATAAAATCAATAAAATACCTCTTGATTAAGCATCATTAACTGATCTTCCATAATCTAAAATTTAACCACAATATTTATTGCTGCTTCATTATTGTTTTGGTTGTTGTTGCATTCTGAACTGGCTGAAACCTCACCTTTAATTGACTTTTCAATGCATTGTTCTCTTCCACTAGACCTGAGTTAACAAACCTATCCTCATTTAGCTTGTCCAATCTGAATTCCAAATCTTTTACAACCTTGTGTAACTCTATTGTAATACGAAATAATATGTACGAGTATGAACGTACCACTGGGAATCAAGCTATTTGTTGAACTACCATAACATTGATGATTACTGTAAATAAAATTCAGCAATTTACAGGGTGTAAGCTAAGGCAAAAAATTTCACAAAAAAATTTCCACATTAAATGCAGTTTTCCCAATCACCTTGAGGTTGGAATCTCCCAATTTAGACCTTGAAAGGCAGATGGGTATTTTATAATTTAGGCAAAAATAATATAGCCAAAATTTGGGGCAGTTCCGCACACACACCGAAACTACAGCTCTGTAGTACTCGCTATTTCTTACTCGCTATTTCTCAATTCAGATAAATCATCATCATCCCGTTTGTCCCCTCAGGGGAGATTGGGTCGTCTCGACACCATTCTCCACTGTCTTCTATCAGTAACTCTACTCAGATCCACCACTTTACCATCATCTCTCGAACACAATCCATCCATCGCTTTCTCGGTCGTCCTCTCTTCCTTGTTCCCGTCGTACCACCTCAGTCTGCTTTCTCTTATTTTCTCTCTCAGTCCCGTCACCTTCACTTCCTGCCTTATGTCTTCATTTCTCATTCGTCACTTCATTTCTCATTCGTCTTGTCACTCCTCTAATCGCTCGCAGACATCTCATCTCCGCTACTTCCAGCTTCTTCACATGTTCTTCCTTCACTGCCCAAGTTTCTGCACCATATAAAACCACCAGTCTAAAAGCACTTGTCTATGATATAATAATGCTCTAAATATTGCTTTTTATCAATCGTTTGACTTATGTTCTGGTACGTGATGAAAGAAGGTTGCAGTTTTGCTTCCAGTGTCAAAAGTTCATTTCTGTTGAGCTCAAAAATTACCTCGTTTTTCTTTATCAACTTCATTAAGCTGTGTTTCGTCAGTTTCAAGTTGAATCTGTCTTGCTCGTACCTAGGAGGAACATCAGTTGGCAAATATCTCATTGGAATGTAATTTATGGAAAATTTCTATCAGGTTATAATTATAGAAAAGATATTAAGAAATACTGCTATATAGTATATAGTGAAAAGTATAATCAGTTACAGAGACGTTTGTCGGAAAAACCTTGTCGTCTGTCGGAAAATTTGGGTGGTTGGGACTTGGAAAAGTTGTTGATTGTAACAGGATTAACGTTAACCTGAGTATTCAGGGCCCTTGCGAAAGGGTGCGGATTGGGGGGTGTTGAAGGCCGAATTGCCGAGTAAAAATAACTTAATATGCCAATTTTTTTTCCGAAGTGCAAAATATTTATTAATTTCAATGAACTTTATGTGAATTCATGGTAGATTGATAATACTTTATATCAAAAGAAAAACTATTAAAAGAGTAAAAGTTGATAGTTACATAAACGACAAACGAGACGTTCGCTACTTTTTTTATAACATTTAATCAAACGAAATGTTTAGTTAAGACAACTCGTCTCTTTTTCAACATGCTCCATCTAATTCTTGTGACTGTTTCAATGTTAAGAGTGCCAAGATCTTTATTACAAACTTCAATTTGCTAAAAGAACGTTCATTTGACGCCACCGTTACAGGAGCTGTAAGCATCAAGCGGTCAAGACACTGCATGGTATGGCGCCATGGCAGCCAAAAACCCGAAGATACCGAGTGAAAGTTGTGTAATTTCATTTCAACTAGTTTTAATTTGTCGCGATATATGCTGATTGCCGACTCACGAGTCTGCCGATGAAGCGAGGTGCCGAGAGCCGGCCCGAGGCTTGCGTATAATCACATGTTTTATGTGTAAGTGTGCACAATTGACATTACGCTTACTTAAAGTTAAAGTTATATATTACTGTATGCAATTGTAGTCATCATAATACATAGTCTTTATCCTGTTTTTCAGTTTTGCCGATTCGTATGGTCGTATGGGTATAATTTGCCGACTTTGCCGACTGGCTCATATTATTGAGGGGCCGCTCGCTACGGCACTGGCCGTGTTGACATATAGAGCATATGATACATAATGATAGCATTAAAATGTCTGATCTTGTGAATCAAGATTAGAGCAACAGAACATTTTATGCCAATTATACTTTGACGACCTTTCTTCGAGTGAAATGGTGGTGGTTGATTACAAGAACGTGCATGCTCTTTTCAATTCCTGGGAGTTTGGAGAAGGCGAAGCTGTTCTAAGGGATGCTGAAGATCTTTTATTATTTTTAATGAAGCACAACATGATGGTTCAATTTGAGAACATTGTAACGCTTTTGAAGCTCTGCCTCATCTTACCCATTTCATCAGCACACAATGATTCAGCTGCTTGATTGTACCTTATTAGGAAGACGTACTTGAGAAGCACGATGTCCGAAAAGCAACTCTCAAACCTTGCATGCATTTCAATAAATCGAGAACTTGTTTCATCAATTTCTATTAGAGAACTTCAAAATACATTTTTGAAAAAACCAGAAGAATATTTCAATGACTTACGTGGACAAATCGTATCTCTCTAGTACTCTACAGTCATATGTATACATGTACTACAGATACAATTCTACATGATTGCAGAATTTAAAATAGAAAATTTGGAGAAATATACGTTTTCTAATTCGGTACATAGTTTCTGTACTATTATTAGGTAGAAAAGTACAACTAATTTCTTAATAAATGGATAAATGAAACATGTTTATGCATAGCAATGCCTCTATTTGACAACATTCATATGACCACGCCTATTTTTTTTACCACACCCATTATGACCACGCCCATTTTTCCGGAAAATTTGGATGTCTCCCCCCACTAAAACATCCTAGCTACGCCACTGACTGAGTTACATACTATATTGCAAACTGTAACAAGAAAAATTGAATTTCATTGCTTCTCTCCTACTAACTGTATTTTCTCCAACATGAAACTAGTACCATGTTTGTAAAGATGTGGCAGTTTGGGTCAACTTACCACCTCAGATAAATAACCATTTTCTTCTACAAGCACTTTTATTTTCTCTTCAGAGGCATTTTTAACAGTCTCCAACCTCTCTTGCAGCTCTGCTTTTTCAATTAAAAGATCATGAAGCCTGGATAGAGAATATGGAAAATATTTTAACAGATAACAGGCACAGCCACACATTGAAAAACTGATTGGCAAACAAAGATTTTCTCAAAAGAACAGGACATTGATAAGAACAGGACATAAAAATAAGAAAAATATTGATTCAGATACTTTGGACAACCAGTAGATTGATTTGTTACAATTGGGTACAAATAATTATTGGCAAATCTTTCAACAATCAGCAAGCTGACAGTGGGAATACATAATATACATGCCTGTAGAAATGCCTCCTAGGTGTGCTGAGCCAAGACGAAATTTGTCTTGACCAAACTGAGAAATTCATCTTGACAGAGTACAAATGATTGGAAGACCGTCAGTGGACCCTGGCAACCACCAGATCCAAACTGAAATTTTTACTTGCCAAAACGAAATTTTTCTTTTTCTACAGGCACGATATATTAGTATACTAATTAAGGTTATTAATTAAATTACATTGTATTGTTACCTCAGACTATAAGCATTTAGGTCATCTTCTTTCTGTTTAAGCTGGTCACCAAGATCAACTTTCTCCTTAAAACATAATTGTTGTAAAGTAAGTTTAAAATGCACATGCAGTAAAAATTCAGTTGGTTCAAAAAATACTATATATACAGGTACCGGTACACTATTTTCTACTTGCCCTTTCTAATTGTTTGATTTGCTCATCTTTTGCTTCAAGAATGTTTAGAACTTTTGCATCTCGCATTTCGTTCTTCTCCTTTTCTCTAATAAATATGTTAAATACTGAAGATATAGATTGAAATTGTTTTGCCATGTTTGTAAATTATGTAACTCAAAACTAGCTGTGGTGTAAGCAAAAACATCATTGGTAAAACAGTTTCTGTTTCTTTAATTATTTTATAAAATCAATACAGTACTCAAACCATGTAAAAAGAACAAGCACAAAAGACAAAGTTACTTTGTTTTCATATCAAATGCTACATTCATACATATATATTTTGAAATATATATTTTTATCATACATATTATATTTTGAAAACAACAATACTTTATATATATTATATATATTTTTATTTTATTTTATTATCTTTGCCAATAAATGGTGGCAGGGGATCCGCAACAGCATAAGCCAATAGCGCTCCGTCGAGATGACGTTAGTACCGATGTTTGTCCGCTTTTACCCATAATTCTTGCGGTCATAACAAAAGAAATAGCTCATTTGCAATCATTTGTGAGTCAAATTTGGTTTGTTTGTCCGCTTTTTGAGCTATTAATAGCAACCAGACTCTACGCTATTACTGCGGGCCCAAGAAAAACAAAAATATAAACAACAATATTTTTATATTTGTACAATAAGTATCATGTACTAAAATAGTCTATACCTTGCCATCACCAAACTTACAACAGAAGACAAGTCTGGTTTTTCTGTTTGTAGCTTTTTCCATAAAGACCACACAAAATTCTTCTCTTCCTAAAAGGTATTTACAATATATACAGGGTACATTGAATGTTAATAAATACTAAAAACAGAATAAAATATCTAGAGCTGGGCCCAATGGGCTCAATTCATAATCGATTAATCGTCCTCAACAATCGATTAATAATCGATTAATCGTTTGCGTAAATTGAGTAGCAATTAGCACTTCCTGTGCCAGAAAGTGAAGACTTGCAATTAATACAGTAGATATATTTTTTCCAGTTTTTTATATAATTTTTTTATATATACACAAACAAAACATTATTATAAAGAAAAAACGTTAGATATAATAAATACAGTGTCCGAGACATATCAATGACAAGTCGCAAGTAAGGGTTGATTTCCAGTGCTGTGTTTTTTTTTACCTACGTATACGTACGTAGTGCTCAGAACACGTAAACGCGTTCATTCACGCGTATTGAGCATAGGTACATAAACGTACGTAAAAAACGCATCACTAGAAAACAGCTTTAAAGTGACAGACAATAGCTCTGAACACTGCGAGCTTTATACATTTAAAAGGAAGGAAGTTGGATGCGCTTCTGACACTGTGACAGTGACAGTTCCCGCGATTAGCGCAAATATTTTGGTTCACGTTTATGATAGATTTTTTTTTTTCAGCTCAAATCTTGCATGGAGGAAGTCCGAAGTATATTTACTTTAGTTTATACAAAATATAGTTTTGGCTGTTTTGTTTTACATATTATTTATCTTGTTTGAGTTAATAAAATTCAACTGAAATTGTTGTAAGAGCGGTTACAATGCTGTGATAAATCACTTTGGTTCGCTCTTTGAATTACTTTTAGTTAATAATGTGTTGCATCGTTGGAACAGGAAGTCACAAACGTCGCTGAGAAGCAAGGATTTATTCATTTCTGACATACATGTATTCACCATTACGATCCAATTGCTGTTATATTATGTATTAAGCAGCCAATATGAAATTGAGCATCGGAAAATAATTCAGAAATAGTTATCGTTAATTGCAGCCTTAGAAACGCGGGAAAACCCACTTGACAACAATAAGACACCTCGACTCGACCTGGAATCCGCACTAAACAAGCGCTACATTTGATTGATGTGTACTAATGTGAAAATGACAAGTGAAACCATAAACCAATGTGTAAATAGATTGTTTAACTTATGCAGGGCCGGCGCGTGATAATTCTTGAATCAAGCACAGTAAAGGCTGTTTTCCAGTGATGCGTTTTTTTACGTACGTTTACGTACGTATGCTCAATACGCGTCAATGAACGAGTGTACGTGTTCTGACGTATAGGTCGAAAAACGCAGCACTGGAAATCAACCCTAACACTATGAACTCTAGAACTACGTAAACAAACAAGCTTAAGCTTGCTCTCTCTAACGTAAATAAGCAGTATGGTTGTTTTCGATGATCCGATTGTTGTTGATGATAATCGATTGTCTGTATCGTAACCGATTAATCGATTAATCGGGCCCAGCTCTAAAAATATCACACATCACAAACATCATCTAATATAATGTGCTTACCATACATTTGGAGAGATTTTCAGATAATGCTTGGTTTTCCTTGACGAGTTCACTAAGATCTATATATACAGTATGCAGCATTAATAAAGTATTCAGTGACACTGTTAAATAAATTATTGTATTGTATTTAATTTTATTTTTACTGGCTGATACTTGGGGAATTCATGAGGAACATGGGGAATTCATGAGAATAGGCCACTGGAATTAAGGTTTCAGTTTACCATCCACTGCCCGCATGGACTTGAAACTACCATATGAATTTTTCATTATTCAAAATAATTTTCATTATTGGTAGATTTTTCACATCAGGACTTTCAAATATACTATTTACATCATTTGCATAGCATGTACACACTTTTTAATAGTGAAGCCTTCAATATGGTCGACCGCATCAGCACCATTTGTTCAATATCCGCATTTGCCACATCACATTTTGAAAATCCTCGGACAGTAAACTGAAACCTCAATTCCGTTGGCCATAGTGAGCCCTCAAGATTTGCTTTCTTTCTTTCTTTCCTTGCTTTCTGTCTATCTTCCTTCATGCACCCAAACCACATCTCTGCCTCTCCTTCCATCCTACCTTCCCTCTCTTCCTCCCTACCATACCTCTCTCCTTCACTTCCCTTCCTTCTACCCTTCTCTTCGTTCCTATAGTACCATCCCTCTGGTCTCTCTTTTTTCACTATGTCTATGGTCTTATAGTATTAGTCTATATGCTAATTGATAATTCCTTGTAAGAAACAAAATACGATACCTTCCTGGTACTCTCCGCTAGTCATATTTCTAAACAATTGGACAAAGTCAATAATTAGTTCATTTCTCATATTATATAGCACTGTGCCAATAACTACGATATATTTTATATCGACACAAAACGTTAACTTTTCAGTTTTTTAACACTTATTACCTCAACAATATCACATTATATCAATGACTTGTTTACAACTTAAGATTCAAAACTTCAGAAAACAATTGTCCAGAATGAAAACAAAGCTCTATACATTCCCAAGCATCATTTCGTTATAAACAGTTATAAACAGCAGAAACTCGTTCATATCGCCCGCTATATTGGAATCAATCTCGTTCCCAGAGCCTGCGTTCCTTTTGGCCTGTATTGGAATATGATTATACTGAACCCAGGCTCTTCCCGCTAAATTTCAAAATTTATTTCCCAACCTTACAGCTGCCGTCAAGTCCGTTCTGCGCATGTGTGATATTTCAAGGAGACTCCATATGTCAACAAACTTACTTTAACGAAACAGATTTGCGACAGTTCCAAAGCGAGTATTCGTCAAAGGTGGTGAAGGCGCGAGTGGTAGTTTGATATATTATCCACATTTAGGGAGTGCCACTGGTTTACCTGTTATGTGTCACCCTTGTGAAATAAAGTTTTTATTATTATTATTATAATATAGGAATAGAACAGCTTATTATAACACGCTTTTTAGGCGGAAAAGCTCAAGCGTGGAAAACAAATCCGCAATACTTCATTCAATGTTTAATGTAAACAGAAACGTGGACATGCGCAAACTCGGACTTGACGGCACCTTCTACTTCACCATTACGCTCGCCGCCAGCGAAATCGCCTGCTCTCTACTTTCATGGTGACTTTCAAAAACAAAGGAAATTTCTCGACGACATGATATTAATGTCGAAATGTTTTCGCAACGGTGAAATGGCTTTTAGCCTCAATTCGTATACTATTCTGTCCAATACTGCAATACATTCCCCTTCCCTCCTCGCTTACGTGCGTAAATGCCACCAACATAAGCCACCATTCTCTCACACCCCAGCATGCACCACCACCACGTACCACCCCACCAAACGACATTATTAGAGAACATATTTAATTATTTATGGCGCCAATTCTCAAGTTCTCCGCGGGTACGAGTTTGCTCAAGTTGTCATCGATCATTTGAATATAAGTTTTGAGAAAAATCTCGTAGTCACTCTGGAAATAAAACTAGAAGGGGGCACCCGCACTGCCAGAATTTGGTTATCAATTGAACGCCGCCATTTTGGGCAAATTGGAGGACAAACGTCTTGGTTCCAGGCCTTTTTCTGCAACACGAAAACCTCGCGGTCCAGAGTCGATCAACATTTTATTTGGAGTACTATAATTTTTCTCTTTTTTTCACTATTTGGCGATTAAGCCTGTTGTTCTATTTTTACTTGGACCATTTTCTGCTGAGAAAAGATCAAAATGATTGCTTTAATATGAAATATAAATATAAAATTGCCCTCCAATTTTTGACTGAAATTAAGATGCAATGATCGACGATCGTTTTAACAAGAAAAGCTTCAATACACAACAGTCTGGAGAAACAACGACATTTATATATACGTACTCAGTAAGCAGTAACTTTTAAGATTTATTGACATAACCAAAAATAAAAAGACAGACGCTCTGCCCCAGCTGACACGCAAGCTATTGCCGACATAATTGATACTATACATCCAAAATTCATTAACATTAATATACAAAAAAATGATATTGTAACCGTCTCGCTCGTCACCAGTGAAAACATTTCCACACTCACAGGGGCGTACCGTACGGGGGGTGTAACACCCCCACTTTTCACTGAATTGGTGGCATCGTCGGTAAAACAGATTGGTCAGACCGGAAGTTGGGAAAACCTTGTAATAGTTAAGGCTGTCGGTAAACTGTTCGTCATATTAGATCGTTGGTAAAATTGACTTAATAGACTGTTTAAACTTTGTCGGTTGTATAAAATTCGATTTAATTGCATGGGTTAATGTTAAGTTAATATTCCTGAGCTTACAAACCAACCTTTTCCCGATTTCCGATCCAACTAGTACCCAGGTACTTTTCTCCGAAGGAACAAGGCAATGGAATAAAATCTGCGCCCACGTGTACGTCGGTAAAACTAAGACGATACCCCCCCCCCCCCCCCACGCCACTGCACACTCAATTCATATTGTCCGTTTTCGCGAACAAAATATTTTCGTTTTCGAGATACTTGTTGTATGTCTTAGATCCACATATTTTGGTCCAAATATTTTGTTGGGTCCAAATATTTTGCAAGGGCTTTGTAACAAGGCTTAGGTCCAAATTTTTGTTGCATTTCTTTTCGTATTTCAATGGCGGCGAGCGAAACTGGTGACGCTGACGTGGCTACCAATGCCTCCTTTGGGCATTATATCATTTAAGTAATAGATGACTATTTAACACGACTACATATATATGTACAATATAGTTATAGATCTAATATATGTTTACATTATTATCATATTGTTGTGTTATTTTGTCTTGCGCAGCAAATATTCGTAGATTTTCTCGAACAAGGCGGACGGTATCCACGAAGCTGTCATGTGATCAACATCGACTATCCAGACTCATCAGTTTGAAGTTTTGACTTTTCTCTTCACTTTATAAAGACGATTTGTAGAGCTGTCATAATCTGCAGGGACAGCATCTATGAAAGTTACAAAGAAAAATGTTAAATAGACGTATTGCAAGCGAAGAGTATCTAACCGTTGGTGACATTCTCTAACCATTTGGCTGCATGAGAACAGGTGGTTAGATTAATTAATGCATATTGCTATGCCCTGATTAGTTATTTCGATTTAATAATAGATTTAAGACTACATTTTTCAATAATTGTTTTAATACACGAAGCAATATCGATGAACTATCAGCTAGACAGACATGGTGAATGAGAAACTCATACCATTAGCCTTGTAAGACAACGAGGAGTAAACAACATCAGCTTGGGAGAAGGCATAAAGGCCCATCCGGCCTCCTGCGAAGGTGTAGTCGAATAAATAGCCGGTATCTGCAAGAGGTCTTTTTGCTTTGAAAAACTTAATCCTACGAGAAGTAATAGACGTAATGTTATGTTGTAAAAAGAACAGACAGACAAAGATTCGGTATTTCCATCGTCAAAGGGATGAAGGAAGGGAGGGAGGGATAAAGGAAGGGAGGAAGGGAGGGAGGGAGGGAGGGAGGGAAGGGAAGGGAAGGGAAGGGAAGGGAAGGGAAGGGAAGGGAAGGGAAGGGAAGGGAAGGGAAGGGAAGGGAAGGGAAGGGAAGGGAAGGAAGCAAGGAAGCAAGGAAGCAAGGAAGCAAGGAAGCAAGGAAGGAAGCAAGGAAGCAAGGAAGCAAGGAAGCAAGGAAGCAAGGAAGCAAGGAAGCAAGGAAGCAAGGAAACAAGGAAGCAAGGAAGCAAGGAAGCAAGGAAGGAAGGAAGGACGGAAGGAAGGAAGGAAGGAAGGAAGGAAGGAAGGAAGGAAGGAAGGAAGGGAGGGAGGGAGGGAGGGAGGGAGGGAGGGAGGGAGGGAAGGAAGGAAGGAAGGAAGGAAGGAAGGAAGGAAGGAAGGAAGGAAGGAAGGAAGGAAGGAAGGAAGGAAGGAAGGAAGGAAGGAAGGAAGGAAGGAAGGAAGGAAGGAAGGAAGGAAGGAAGGAAGGAAGGAAGGAAGGAAAGGACGTTTTTAGTTTATTAAATTTGGCACTATTTACAGAAATTATAAAAATCAACAAACTAACAATAATAAATAAAGTTAATTACAATATTCAGGCATAGATCAACAAGTTAAACGTGCGCAGGGTTCAAAGGAGCCGAAGCATTCGAGTCGACCACTGCAACATTGACTAGATATTAGATAAGATTAAGCTAAAAAATATTACTGTTATAACAGAATAATAATTATTTCTGGCTTTCTAGAAGCACAGCTTTATATCGTTTTTAAACAAGCAAGAGAAGAAGAACATTTAACAACAGTATCTACTGATTCCCAAATTTTTGACGAAATAAATTTGAAGGTATGAATTCCATAGTTCATTTGGGAAAAAACCCTTGGAGTACTTGTTTTCATATTTATAATTTTATAAGTGAATTCTGCGAAAGGAAAGAAGACAGATACATAGATACACAGTTATATATGAACCTGATTAGACCCAATGCAGGACGGTGTATCAATTGCCAATGATAACGCACGTGAGACTCCCATCCAATTTGTTTTCTATCAGACCACAGAAGTTTCACCTATTATTGCAAGTTAGAAGAAAAATAGAAAAGATGAGTCACATCAGTTGAGTAACGCGTCAACATATCATTACGTTATTAGAAGACATCATTTAGCCAACTAGAAAAGGAAATGGCTAAAAGAGATAACTCAAAAGGACCCTTCTATTTTTGTCTGGTCTTTATTTTTGGTTAGGTTAGGGTTAGCTACGGTTAGGTTAAGGTTAGGATCAAGGTTAAGGTTAGGATCAAGGTTAAGGTTAGGATCAAGGTTAAGGTTTGGATTATGATTAGACTAGTTCTTGAAAATGAGAAGGTCCTTTTAAGTCAACCCTTTTAGCCTTCCACCAGAACATTCGCCTCTTATTCATAAAAAAAAGGATTCGATGTTATTCCCTGAATCACCTCACCCTCTGTGTCTCCCCTGACTCACCTCACCCTCTGTGTCTCCCCTGACTCACCTCATCCTCTGTGTCTCCCCTGACTCACCTCACCCTCTGTGTCTCACCTCATCCTCTGTGTTTCCCCTGACTCACCTCACCTTCTGTGTCTCCCCTGACTCACCTCACCTTCTGTGTCTCCCCTGACTCACCTCACCCTCTGTGTCCCCAGCATGCCAAAGAGCGTTGCGTAGTTTGTGTCCAGGACCAGAGGTAGACTGTACTTTCTAAAAGAAAACACACACCAGTTTATCATATCGCACGTGTTGCTGGGCAGAAAATCGTGAAACTGGATAATTTCCGGTACGATCTTTCTTCACAAGTTCCCGAGTGTACCAAACCCAATGTGTCATCTTCCAGAACGACTCCGATCACACATCAGTTGTGTTGTACTGGCACAAAAAGCTATATCAATACCAAGATATTTCATATTCAAGATCGGAACGGCGTAGCTCCGTGAGTGGCATACCCAAGGGGAGGGGGCAAGGGAAAAGAGCGGCAAAATCAGGGCCTAATGTTTACTAGTACGATCATATTATACTATCGGTAATCCGTGGTATTATCAAACTTAATTGATACCTTGAGTTGAAGACCCGAGCTGCCAATTGCCCTAAATGGTTTCACATTCCAGTAAACTTGTTCGGACTTCTTCCAGACGATAGCGTAAAAAGAGGAGCTGTCTTGATAACTAAATGCGAAGCCAATGTAATCATCATCGTATCTTGAGTTCACGTAAAGTGTTCCGTTGAAGTCGACTCCACCAAATCTGTCATAACCTTAGCATTAGACAAATACCATTATTTAGTTGCATATAACACATTCCTTCGCTCAGGAAACAATAAAAACAAGGAAAACATGAACATGAACACGAACATGGACATCGACACGAATTCTAACACAAACGCAAACAAGAATATGACCGCCAACACAAACGGAACAGACGAAAACACCAACTTACCAACACGAGCACAAACGCGGACATTAACGTGAACACCAACGCGAACACAAAGGCAAATTCAAACGGAACCCAAATCCAAGCACAAGCGTAGGTAAAAAGTACAAACGCCAACAGAATACACAGGTCGATGGCAAGATTATATAAATATAAAAATCTGGTTTATGATCATCTTACCTACAGCCAACCCTGGACCACCGTTTGCGGTTTGCGTTACCTGTGTTCCCTGAAACAGACACAATTATATAAGTTATAACAAGTACAGATGAGTGATAGCTAAGTGATATAACTTATAGTGTGTACAGACAAGGAGTCTACGAATCCTTAATGACGTCTACCTTGTTTTTCACGATCCATTCAGCGGCGTTCTGAGAGCTATCATGGGAGACAAGGTTAACATTTTGAAGTCTTCTGAAGTCCGTGAATGTGATCCGGTTGTTGTGTTTGCTGGCGTCATAGGCATCAGGTATACCATCACCGTCCCAGTCTCCTTTACACACGTCGCCAACTCCGGAAGCTAAAACAATACGAATGAAAAACGTAAAAAGCTCGTCACCGTCACTACCACCGTCACTACCACCTACTACCATCACTACCACCATCATTACCACCATCATTACCACCGTCACTACCACCATCACTACCACCATCATTACCACCATCATTACCACCATCATTACCACCATCATTACCACCGTCACTACCACCGTCACTACCACCGTCACTACCACCGTCACTACCACCGTCACTACCACCGTCACTACCACCGTCACTACCACCATCACTACCACCATCACTACCACCGTCACTACCACCATCACTACCACCGTCACTACCACCATCACTACCACCGTCACTACCACCATCACTACCACCATCACTACACTACCACCGTCACTACAACCATCATTACCACCGTCACTACCAACATCATTACCACCGTCACTACCACCGTCACTACCACCGTCACTACCACCATCACTACCACCATCACTACCACCATCACTACCACCATCACTACCACTACCACCATCACTACCACCATCACTACCACCGTCACTACAACCATCACTACCACCATCATTACCACCGTCACTACCACCGTCACTACCACCGTCACTACCACCATCACTACCACCATCACTACCACCATCATTACCACCATCATTACCACCATCATTACCACCGACACTACCACCGTCACTACCACCATCACTACCACCATCACTACCACCATCACTACCACCATCACTACCACCATCACTACCATCATCATTACCACCATCACTACCACCATCACTACCACCATCACTATCACCATCACTACCACCATCACTACCACCATCACTACCACCATCACTATCACCATCACTACCACCGTCACTGTCATCATCACTGTCACTACCCTGCAGTGTCTGAATATTACAGTAATTCTTAATAAGAAATTCACCGTCAATATCTTTTTGATCTTTGTTCGCAACAAGTGGGCAGTTATCGGATTCATCAAAGACAGAATCGTTGTCATCGTCTTCATCACACTCATCACCTGGCAAGATAAAGATAGAACGGGAATAAATACTAAAATAAAGATGATATCTGTAAAACCAATCTTCCGTACATATTATATACATTGTTATATTGTGCATAATATATATTGTTGGCACATGCGCACCATAAAACTCGTTTTAAATCCACGGCAACTGGCACTTACCAACTCCATCGAAATCTGCGTCAGCTTGTTCAGCATTTTTGTGCATCGGGCAATTGTCAATGTAGTCTTCTACACCATCTTCGTCAGTGTCTAAGGCATTATCACATTCGTCTCCCAGCAAATCGCTATCTGAATCTTTCTATAGACCGGGAAAATATGTGACGTTAACACTTGGAAGGCCACTACTGCTGCTTCAATGCGTAAGTACCAATATATATTAACTAGATAAATTACACCACAGCTACACTGAAACAGATATTGACAGACGCAGAAGTAAACACAAACTGAAGCACAGGTACAGCCACAAACACACACGTAAACACAGCAAAGCATAGTTTCAACAACAGACGTAGATACAGATATTGACGTAGATACCAACACATACGTAGTCATCGACACAGACACTGACGTAGATACCAACACAGACGTAGTCATCGACACAGACACTGACGTAGATACCAACACAGACGTAGTCATCGACACAGACACTGACGTAGATACCAACACAGACGTAGTCATCGACACAGACACTGACGTAGATACCAACACAGACGTAGTCATCGACACAGACACTGACGTAGATACCAACACAGACGTAGATACAGATATTGACGTAGATACCAACACAGACGTAGTCATCGACACAGACACTGACGTAGATACCAACACAGACGTAGTCAACGATACAGACACTGACGTAGATACCAACACAGACGTAGTCATCGAAACAGACACTGACGTAGATACCAACACAGACGTAGTGATCGACACAGACACTGACGTAGATACCAACACAGACGTAGTCATCGACGACACTGACGTAGATACCAACACAGACGTAACACAGACGTAGTCATCGACACAGACACTGACGTAGATACCAACACAGACGTAGTCAACGATACAGACACTGACGTAGATACCAACACAGACGTAGTCAACGAAACAGACACTGACGTAGATACCAACACAGACGTAGTGATCGACACAGACACTGACGTAGATACCAACACAGACGTAGTCATCGACACAGACACTGACGTAGATACCAACACAGACGTAGTCATCGACACAGACACTGACGTAGATACCAACACAGACGTAGTCATCGACACAGACACTGACGTAGATACCAACATAGACGTAACACAGACGTAGTCATCGACACAGACACTGACGTAGATACCAACACAGACGTAGTCATCGACACAGACACTGACGTAGATACCAACACAGACGTAGTCATCGACACAGATATTGACGTAGATACCAACACATACGTAGTCATCGACACAGACACTGACGTAGATACCAACACAGACGTAGTCAACGATAACAGACACTGACGTAGATACCAACACAAACGTAGTCATCGACACAGACACTGACGTAGATACCAACACAGACGTAGTCATCGACACAGACACTGACGTAGAAACCAACACAGACGTAGTCATCGACACAGACACTGACGTAGATACCAACACAGACGTAACACAGACGTAGTCATCGACACAGACACTGACGTAGATACCAACACAGACGTAGTCATCGACAGACACTGACGTAGATACCAACACAGACGTAACACAGACGTAGTCATCGACACAGACACTGACGTAGATACCAACACAGACGTAGTCATCGACAGACACTGACGTAGATACCAACACAAATGTAGTCATCGACACAGACACTGACGTAGACATCAATACAGACACCAGCACCAATACCATAGGCAACAACACAGTTTCTAGCGTCAGCATCAATAAAGACAAAGACGCAGACACTATATATGAAAATACTCAACCTGTTTTTTATTAGGGATCGCCATACAGTTATCACACGCGTCCCCAATACCGTCACCATCCATGTCTTTTTGAGCGATGTTGTTTAGCATTGGACAGTTATCGACATCGTTCCGGAAACCTACATTAGAAATAAAATGACTTTAGGCGGGGGGTTAGGGTCAAGATTAGGTTAGGATCTCTTAAATTAATTTTCAAAAACTCGTTAATAATTCATGAGGAAAAGACAAAGGAAATCACTACCGTGTCGTAGGTTTTATATGTGATAAAATTTCATCTTAATTTACATAAACTTTAGCTTTGATTTTCTCGGCTTAGACAACATTTATTTTCAAAATTACTACGCCAATGAACTTATGAAATGGGTCGTTTTTTAAGCAATTGAAAACACTCGCAGTACGTGTTTTATCGGATATAAAACACTCGGGTTACGCCCTCGTGTTTCATATCTGATAAAACACTGCTGCTCGTGTTTTAAATATACTAAAACACTGCTGCTTGTTTATTAAACAGTACATGATCCTTAATTTGAGAAGACGTGTAACTTTAGGAAAATCATTAATTCAAAGGAGAGAATGGAACACAGTCGTGCAGTTATATATAGAGAGCTCACTAGTGATATAACCATGTCTCCTACCATCTCCATCCCTGTCGTAATCGCAATGGTCACCCACTCCGTCTTCGTCGAAATCTTCTTGGTTCGGATTCTTTGCATCAGGGCAGTTATCGCAAACATCGCCGTGGCCATCTCTATCCTTGTCTCTTTGATAAGCGTTCGGCACCCAAAGACAGTTATCCTGAAAGTAATGTAAAATAAAAACAAATCAAAGTGACAAAGAAAAGGAAATTGTGAAATTGTGTTCTCTACTTTCGCGATGACTTTCAAAAGAAAGGAAATTTCTCCTACGGCCAGCGAAATTGAAACCATGACGTTCATGTCAAAATGTTTTAACTGGCTTTAAATGAAACAGTGAAGTAGAAAATGACCTTTAGGGGGGGGGGGGGGGGGGCTACTGCTTCTAAAATTTCTTGAGCATTATGTCATTCTCATGTACTGTCTTCCCATTACACTACTACACTTAGCCCACAATTTACCCTTTCCTTACCCTAATTATAACCCTTCCCTTAACCCATACCCTTCGGAATGTCATCATTACTCATATCATTATCATGGAAATATCCCAGTTGTAGTCTGTGGGTCACGCACGACTCTGCCTCCTCCGAAGGCTCTTCTTTTGAATCTCAATCGAGCCGAGCAACTCTGCGTGCAGGAAGGAAGGAAAATCGGGAGTGTGCAGGCTAAGGGCAGCCCTTGTAACCTCCCTTCCGTTTACATATCGCCTAATCTCTCCCTCCATATATACCTATATACTATAATGATATAAAACAAGCGTTCACTGATATAAGTTTTTATTGGTACGACCTTTCGGCTGTCAGACTACAGCCTTCAACGGGTTAAGAAAAATATGGAAATCTACACCTATATACCGGGTGACCCAAAAAAAAGTACTCCGGTTTGATTCATAATAACTTCTAAACGAGTGAAGCTATTAAACTGAAATAACTTTCATTAGATAGATGGAAGACTAACTTAGATTTTGAAATATGACAGTTGTATTTTACTTAAAAATTCACGGAGATATTAATGTTCAAACTCGGTAGCATATTTCTGGATGTGTCTAAAATATGCAAAAAACGCCGTATCAAATTCTTAATGTTGGATGTCTCTGGGGAGTTGCATGTTATGTCTTATGGAGTTATGGTTTGATTGTGTTTCATTCTGAGTTTATTCTGAACATGAACAAATTTGGAATGTACCACATGATCAGCAACCGTAGAATTTAGAAGAGCTTCGCAGCATGCCGTAATCTAGAACAACGAATGATCCATGACTCCTTCGACGCAATGGTGTCACGGGCTAGGCAGTGCATTCGTGCTAGAGGACACGCGATTCCGAACGAATAAATCTTGCTTGTATTTTGTAAATAATAATACTTCGTTTCATAATAAACAATTTGTCAAGTGTCATTTATTTACTGCTAATAGTGCGTGTTTCAGTTGAGCAAAGCTTGATTAATATTTGATACGGCGTTTTTTGCATATTTTAGACACATCCAGAAATATGCTACCGAGTTTGAACATTAATATCTCCGTGAATTTTTAAGTAAAATACAACTGTCATATTTCAAAATCTAAGTTTGTCTTCCTGATCTATGAACGCTTAACAAGTATAAAATCATCTATCTAATGAAAGTTATTTCAGTTTAATAGCTTCACTCGTTTAGAAGTTATTATGAATCAAACCGGAGTACTTTTTTTTGGGTCACCCGGTATATACATGCAGGAAATTATTAAAGGGAATGACAGGATGTGACATAAAATATAAGGATAATGTGTTCTTGTTTCTTTAATAGAATAGCATATTGTCCTGGAAGAGGCTTCGACTTGTGAATATGCTATTCTATTAAAGAAACAATAACACATTATCCTTATATTTTATGTCACATCCTGTCATTCCTTTAATAATTTTCTGCTTGTATATATATAGGTGTAGATTTCCATATTTTTCTTAACTCGTTGAAGGCTGTAGTCTGACAGCTGAAAGCTCGCACCAATAAAAACTTATATCAGTGAACGCTTGTTTTATATCATTATGTTTAAACCTGATATCGGCTCGTATATTTTTTCTATATACTATACCTATACTATTTCTCTTTCTCATTTCCCATTTCCCTTCCTATTACCTATCCTATTCCTTTGCCTCCTAAAGTCCTTGGACATTATGCCATTCTCGTAACTGGACGGGGTTACAATACAATTTGACAAGATTTTCAATTCCATTCACTTCCTATTACACTAATACACTTACCTCACACTTTGCATTTCCCTTACCCTACCTCTAACTCTATCCTAACCCTCAACTAACCCTGACCGAAACCCTAACTCTACATCTTAGGCCCTGTTTTTAAGCGCTAGGGTAACCCTATAGCAGTAGGATTAGAGAGAAAGAAAAGTCTTGCTGTATTATCGATTTTAATCGCTCTACTTCAGTTGGATGCTATTCTTCTTTGTTATTCAATCATGTCTATAACTGTTAAACAACTAACACTACTAAATGTTCTAAGGATTTATGGTGAAGGAAAATTTCGAGTGTTGGAATATATACATTTTAAGACCAAACCGGGACCAGTTGCGAAAAATGCAACTTATGCGGCTCTACATTCCATGTTTTTCTTTTTCGACAACACTTTCTTTGGACGTCATGGGTTTTGACAGAAATTGACATATGCGAGGATTAGTTTAGTTTAGTTTAGTTTATTAGATTTTATCACTCTTAGGTGAACGGAATAACCCAACAGGCTAAAAGCCCAATTATAGGGGTTCCGAGGGCCTACGATTTTAGGTCGTTATCCGAGAAGACCTGAAAGTCTTACCATTTGCTGATATTATTGCAAAGGCAGCACTTTCTCCTCAATTATTTTTAAGACCTTGAGTGGAGGTCCGACCCAGGATTTGAACCTGTGTCTCCCAGCTCATAGACATGTGTGGTAACCACTAGACCACAACAGCTGATTGTGAGTGCATCAAGAGGCCTGATACCTAAAAACTTGATCCGGGTGTCCGAGTTGTCCCTATCGATTGTGTTTATAAGGCAAAAACATATCCCTAGTGCTAGGGTTTCCCTAGCTAAGTGATAGGGTGACCCTACTAGTAGGCTAACCCTAGTTTGCTTATAAACACAACGTAGAAAAATAACTACACTAGGGTAACCCGGCGTTAGGGTAACCTTATTCCTAGGGTAACCATATTCCTAGGGTAACCGTATTCCTAGGGTAACTCTATTCCTAGGGTAACCCTATTCCTAGGGTAACCTTATTCCTGTAGGGTAAACCTAGCGCTTTATAAACAGGCCCTAACCCTCACCATAAACCTAACCCTACCTCTATCCCTTCCCTCAACCCCAACCTACCCTTTTATTCGGAATACCATCATTATCCATATCATTATCGCATAAATCGCCAATGCTGTCTCCGTCCTTGTCAAGTTGGTCTGAATTTGGAACGTTCGGACAGTTATCCTTTAAGTATCATAAAGAAAAAATAAATTAGATTTCTATCCAATATGTTGAGTATGAGTCATTTACAGTTGATCACGCAGGATAAGGTTGCCCTATTTATCCGAGCCAGAGGCTCATGTTTTAAGCACTCGACTATTCAGTTTATCACTCTTAGGTGAACTGAAAACCCAACTGATAGGGATTCCAAGGGCTTACGATTTAAGGTCGTTTTCCGAGAAATCATTTATCCTGCTTTGATATAACATTATTTAGTTAATATTCTAATACAAAATTCATACTTGACAGATTTATAGAAATAGTCTGTTAACTTCCGTCTTACCGCTTTGCAGGACTCGTCACTACAATTCAGTCCTTTATCTGGATATCCGTCGACGTCTCTGTCAAAACCACACACATAGCCATTTCCCGCGAAAGAAACTCGACACTGAAACAAACAATATGAAAAAGAAACACAAATAAAATTTTAAAATCCTAATATTGTCAAATTCATCATGTTAATATTTTGATATATTTTGAACTTTTACTAAACTAAACTACCAACGTACTATAGTAGTGTCGTATGTAATAGATACAGCATGAACAGCCGATCTGTATGGGGTATGACTCAAAAGGACCTTTCTGTTTTTGTCTGGTCTTTATTTTTGGTTGAGATTAGGGTTAGGATTAGTAATTCTAGAAAATGTGAAGGTCCTTAGTGAAGATAGGTGTAGACAGTTGCATGGATCGTTGGTCCAGCCATTATATGAATACTGTGACATTATTTGGACTAATGCTAACAAAACCAATCTCGAAAGACTCCATAAACTTCAAAAGAGAGGTGCTCGCATCATATTACGTAAAAGAATTGGTGAAGAGCGTACATAAATTATATTTAAAAGACTTGCCTGGGTCAGCCAAGTGGAATTATCATAAGTGTTTGACTTTTTCAAAGTTATAACACACGTTCTTGAAATCACATTCATATGTCTAAAGTTTCTTCTAACTCAGGCCTTCGTTCCTTTTCATTTTCTGCTGCTAAGTTATACAATAGTCTTAATGTAATTACTAAAAACTCTTTATCAGTAAGTGCTTTCAATATCAATTATTAAATTTATTGGTCCAGTTTTTAAGTTTTTCTAATTGTTTTTCTGATGTAATTTGTGACTAGTTTTATATTTAATTTCTCTACACAGCTCCAATGTAAATAAGGTTTACCATTTTGTATTCTGTGTTTAATAAAGTTTATTATTATTATTATTATTTTGAGTCATCCCGCAAATCGCATACAGATCGGCTGCGAATTTCCTTAAAGTACGAATGCATGCATGTACGACTTACGTACTGCAAACCAAACGACTATTTCTAGTTTATTTGCACGAGGGACCCTGGGAGCTGTTGTTAAGACTAAGAGATAAGTTGTAGGTCTACTCTAAGGAAAGGTCGAATTCGAAAGGGCAATAAAAACGTTTAAAATAAATAAATAAATTGATTTCTTGCTGACTTGCTTTTCCTCAAAAATGTCCTGTGAGACCAGAAAAAGTTCCTGGTAGCATGCTGTCGTGCTGGCGGACATTCTCTAGCCTTGCTAAAAAGGATGAGTCAAAAGGACCTTTTTGTTTTTGTCTCGTCGTTTAGGGTTAGGTTTAATGTTAGGATTGAGATTAGGGTTAGGATTAGTAATTGTTTTAGTAGAAACAAATTAGTGGACTATTACAAATCATGCAATCTCCAAAAAATTATCAAAAACTCATTTGAAACCTCCCCAAAACGAGAGTTTTCCGTCATTGTTTTGAACACGTTTCGCCATCATGGTCTATCACGAATAGACAACGGTTGAGTAGCCAATAAGAGTAGATAACCCCCCCCATATACCGTTCAAAGGGATGCCGCCTCATTAAAAAAGTCATTAAGACGGATCACTTTCGTGTGATAATTACTACAAGCTCATTGGTGAATTTTCAGGCGGACCTCTGCGAAGACATCCCAGCGATGCCGCCACATTAAAAAAGTCATTAAGACGGATCACTTTTGGGTGATTAACGAATAGAATAGTACACTAACTTGAACCTCATTGGTGAATTTTCAGTCGGACCTCTGCGAAGACATCTCCTTGGGTCTACACATGCGGATCACTTTTGTGTGGTAACGGATAACTTAGTACACTAACTTGAATCTCATTACTGATGGCGGACCTCAACCCCTATTCCACTTTCATAACTCTAAATTTAATTATATTTGGAATATCACCGATTTCAATTCCGACTCCTTGACTCTCATTGGGAGTCGTGCGATTACCTAAGCGTTCGTTTGAACCTATATGTCTTCGTTCGAATGAACCTGTGTTTTCACCGCATCTATACAAAGAGATGAACCCTAATAATTTGTTGCCGTATTATGGCTTATCTCGCTTTAGTGTACACAATTCCTATGATGAAGAAACACTTCGGGAAACAGTTCGAAGAACTGTTCAAGATCTCAAACATATTGAAAAAATATAAAGTTAATCGTCTTGGTTAAACTGGATGACTCGGCTATTTTATGACGCCGTTGTCATGATGTATATTCACGTTGTTAAGGTTAAGATTGGCCGAATTATCGCTAATTATCTCGCGTTAGTGTACGGGATTCCAATGGGGGAAGAAACCCTTCGGGAAACAGTGTGAAGAACTGTTCAAGATCTCAAACGCATCGACATAGTTAGTTTTGGCGTAAAGTATTCTGAAGAAACCATTCGCAAAATGATCAGGAATTACAAAATAAGGTTTCCTGGCAGAAGAAGTATTATATCTAAGAGTTTTAAATTGGTTGAACGGCTTTACTTCATAGAGAACGACGGAGCGAGGAGTTAGAACGAGGATATATAACTAACTTAGCAGCTTGAATAAACTTGTCTGCACCTGATCTTAGATAAACATGTTTGAGAGCATAGTAATAATTTCGGGGGAATTATCACTTATCGAACCTTCGTTTATCGATTAAGCGATTCATGTGTCGAAGAAACACTTCGGGAAGCAGTGTGAACAACTGTTCAAGATCTCAAACATAGTAATAACGACGCTGTGCTACGAGAGGAAGACGTTAAAAAGTCATTAGTTTGCTGTGCTTCAACAACTTTACGCCTGATTTGAATATTAGTTAATTATAGGTTTGAACGAGAAAAAGTCATTAAAAGGTCATTAGGTAAAGGCGAATGCGTGGGTTCGAATTCGTTTCGTCTAACGATTACAAGGCTGCGTTTTTGATTAACTAGCAATCGGAGAGATATATTCCGTGTGAGGGACGGAAGTAATTATATCTAAGCCTCTTTCACCTTTACGATCCCTAACCCTAGTCTCGTGTACCTTTGGGACCCCCATGGTATTGTATTAGGCCCGTTTAGGCCCTATCTGGCCTTCTTTGGCCCGATAAGGCCTTTTGGCCCGCTCGTAGGAGGGAGTTTATACGGTCATCACGCTCCCATCTCTTGTCCTCGTGAAAGGTTCGAAAGTTTTCTTCGAAATGTAGGCATCAAGATTTGTAAGTCCGTAAGAATCGTGATTATAAATGATTGATTTGAACAAATAACGTTCGAAACTAATAAAGTCCCTGTACAAGAACAAAAACCCTAACCATAACCATAACCCAAATAAAAACTCTAGTCCTAGCCCTGAAATAAAGATATACTAACCCTACTTTTAAACTAAAGATTTCAATTATGTAATACACGAAGTAAGAGCCCCATTTTGACTATTTGCGATATTCGCCTATTTGCGTATAGCATTTGAGGAAATTTCTAGCGGGGAATTCAAAATAGGGCTTTTTGGCAATGTTTAAAGACAGATATCTCGGACACGACACCGTAAAAGAACTTATCAGCTATTTTTGCGTCCTCTATACAGAGAGAACTAACATTTATGGAGGGTTAGTATATGATCGAGCTTTAAATTTGGCTGACTGAGTTCATTTTCAAAGTTATTGTGTACCTAAAAACCTGTATAGAGGAACATCAAAGATTGTTCAACGGTATAAGTGTCCAAATAGATGGATTAAATCTTCAACGCGTTTATGATGAAATGAAACCTAGCGACTTTAACGTATAACCTAAGGGATTCTCTGGACGAAGAGAAGCTGTACGAAGAACGAATTTTGAATCGTATTGGCTTGTCAAACGAAGCGAAGGTGGAGTGCTCACTTGGACAATAGCCCGTGGGTCGTTAAGAGGCATTAGTGGTGCAACTCACAAATATTTGCATGTCTTGGGAATATTTAATTGATTTGAGGGTACACACTAGGATATTTATGGGTAAATATGGGATAATTAGGGATATTTATCATCCATGACTTCGTATACTTAATTAGTGTTAAGAACGCCTCACATCCCTCGTAGACTCCTAACTCTAACCCTATTCCACGTTCATAACCCTAAATTTAATTATATTTGGAATATCACCGATTTCAATTCCGACTCCTTGACTCTCATCGGGAGTTGTGCGATTGCTTAAGTCTTGACTGCACCTATATGTCTGTCTCCGCGTTCGACTGAACCTAGTGTGTTTTCGCCACATCTATACAAAGAGATGAACCTAATAATTTTTTGCCGTATTATGGCTTATCTCGCTTTAGTGTACACAATTCCTATGATGAAGAAACACTTCGGGAAACAGTGCGAAGAACTGTTCAAGATCTCACACATATTGACTTGGAAAAAATATAAATTTAAACGGCATTGCGTTACAGCGTTGCTATGCTAATGCTTATTGAGATTAGCAAACCATTTGTCGGACTTTCACCAACTACCCTCGTAAGAAAGGCAATCTATAATTGTCAGGCGAGTGATGAAAATACACTTTAATTTCATTTTATTCCCTAATACACATTACGTGTTGTTACAGCAGTCACTAAAATTAATAACGCGTGGTAAGATGTTTATCGGCTTCTCTGACAAACATTAACTCGCTTTTCCTTCTTTTTTTCTCTCGCTGCATATTGGTGTAGCTGATTAACCAATATGATATCTTGTCGTTGCGATAGGAACTGCGTTTCTCATTAGGATTCCAAGGCTGTATCGTTTCCTCTTTAGCTTTTGTAACCGTTTTCTGTAGTGTTTTTCTTTCCTTTAGTTTTAGGATTGTGTGTGCCCGAAGTAATTGCGTGTTCAAATCTTCGTCTTTTCGGTTCTCCAAAAGTCGGTTCTCCAAAACACACCAAATGGCCCGGAGGGCCTTTTTCGCGGCCCTGTGGCCCGTTTGAGAAATATACCTACTATCCCCGCTCACCTCCATGAATACCTCTCCCTCACAATTCACCCATCCACCCCTCAAAAGTTAAAAGTTAAAGCAAAGTTAAAGTTTAAGTGAACATAAAGTTAAAGTAAAGTTTAAAAGTTAAAGTAAACATAAAGTTAAAGTAAAGTTAAAAGTTAAAGTAAAGTTAAAAGTTAAAGTTAAAAGTCAACGCAAAGTTAAAGTTAAAAGTTAAAGCAAAGTTAAAGTAAAGTTAAAAGTTAAAGTAAAGTTAAAAGTTAAAGTAAACATAAAGTTAAAGTAAAGTTAAAAGTTAAAAGTTAAAGTAAAGTTAAAGTTAAAAGTCAACGCAAAGTTAAAGTTAAAAGTTAAAGCAAAGTTAAAGTAAACATAAAGTTAAAGTAAAGTTTAAAGTTAAAGTTAAAAGTTAAAGTGAAGTTAAAAGTTAAAGTAAAGTTAAAAGTTACAGTAAACATAAAGGTAAAGTTAAAAGTTAAAAGTTAAAGTTAAAAGTTAAAGTAATGTTAAAAGTTAAAGTTAAAAGTCAACGCAAAGTTAAAGTTAAAAGTTAAAGCAAAGTTAAAGTAAAGTTAAAGTTAAAGTAAAGTTAAAAGTTAAAGTAAACATAAAGTTAAAGTAAAGTTAAAAGTTAAAGTAAACATAAAGTTAAAGTAAAGTTAAAAGTTACAGCAAAGTTAAAAGTTAAAGTGAAGTTAAAGTAATACCTCTCCCTCACAATTCACCCATCCACCCCTCAAAAGTTAAAAGTTAAAGCAAAGTTAAAGTTAAAGTGAACATAAAGTTAAAGTAAAGTTAAAAGTTAAAGTAAACATAAAGTTAAAGTAAAGTTAAAAGTTAAAGTAAAGTTAAAAGTTAAAGTTAAAAGTCAACGCAAAGTTAAAGTTAAAAGTTAAAGTAAAGTTAAAAGTTAAAGTAAACATAAAGTTAAAGTAAAGTTAAAAGTTAAAGTAAAGTTACAGCAAAGTTAAAAGTTTAGTTTAGTTTAGTTTATTAGATTTTTCACTCTTAGGTGAACGGAATACCCCAACAGGCTAGAAGCCCAATTATAGGGGTTCCGAGGGCCTACGATTTAAGGTCGTTAACCGAGAAGATTGTAGTTAAAGTAAAGTTACAGCGAAGTTAAAAGTTACAGCAAAGTTAAAAGTTAAAGTAAAGTTAAAGTAAAGTTAAATTTAAAAATTAAAGTTAAATTTAAAAATTAAAGTAAAGTTAAAAGTTAAAGTAAAGTTAAAAGTTAAAGCAAAGTTAAATGTTAAAGTAAAGTTAAAAGTTAAAATTTATGTAAAGTTAAAAGTAAAATTAAAAGTTAAAGGCAGGGTCGATCATCACTTGAGCGTTCGCTAACAGTTTCTTGACAAACGTTTTTTATGTTTTGTGCAATGAAAAATTTGATCCTGTGTCAGGGGTGAGCGGAGATAGTAGGTATATTTCTCAAACGGGCCACAGGGCCACGAAAAAGGCCCCCAGGGCCATTTTGAAGGATTTATCCCCAGAGAAAGGGCCACGAAAAAGGCCCTCCGTGCAATTTTGTAAACTTATCAATATAAATGTTATGCAGTGAACTAAAACTATTCAGTTGACATCATTAAAGTAAAGTTAAAAGTTTAAGTAAAAAGTTAAAGTAAATTTAAAGTTAAAGTTAAAAGTTTAAACTGCTACGACTGCTACCTCTAGAGGACTGCTACCTCTGTCCTACTGGAACGAGTACCTGGACTTAGTATACCTTTTTAAAGCATTAGTTGGTTCATGTGACTCTTACATTTCTATTAATTCCTCCAGCCATGCAACAAAACGTACAAACCGATCAAATCAATTTGTTTTAAATATCCCTAAAGTGAATAGCGTAACTTTTCAGAACAGTTTCTACTGTAGAACCCCTTGGATATTCAACTCTCTACCATCACACCTGCGAGACGATTGGACAATTCAAATCTGAACTGCTAAAACACAACCAAATTCCGCAAACCTTTAAAACCGTATGTGTAAAATGTCACCTGTGTCGTCCCCTATCTAGTCTTCTTGCTACTCCCTGCTACTCATGCGGAATTTGGTTGTGTTTTAGCAGTTCAGATTTGAATTGTCCAATCGTCTCGCAGATGTGATGGTAGAGAGTTGAATATCCAAGGGGTTCTACAGTAGAAACTGTTCTGAAAAGTTACGCTATTCACTTTAGGGATATTTAAAACAAATTGATTTGATCGGTTTGTACGTTTTGTTGCATGGCTGGAGGAATTAATAGAAATGTAAGAGTCACATGAACCAACTAATGCTTTAAAAAGGTATACTAAGTCCAGGTACTCGTTCCAGTAGGACAGAGGTAGCAGTCCTCTAGAGGTAGCAGTCGTAGCAGTTTAAACTTTTAACTTTAACTTTAAATTTACTTTAACTTTTTACTTAAACTTTTAACTTTACTTTAATGATGTCAACTGAATAGTTTAGTTCACTGCATAACATTTATATTGATAAGTTTACAAAATTGCACGGAGGGCCTTTTTCGTGGCCCTTTCTCTGGGGATAAATCCTTCAAAATGGCCCTGGGGGCCTTTTTCGTGGCCCTGTGGCCCGTTTGAGAAATATACCTACTATCTCCGCTCACCCCTGACACAGGATCAAATTTTTCATTGCACAAAACATAAAAAACGTTTGTCAAGAAACTGTTAGCGAACGCTCAAGTGATGATCGACCCTGCCTTTAACTTTTAATTTTACTTTTAACTTTACATAAATTTTAACTTTTAACTTTACTTTAACATTTAACTTTGCTTTAACTTTTAACTTTACTTTAACTTTTAACTTTACTTTAATTTTTAAATTTAACTTTAATTTTTAAATTTAACTTTACTTTAACTTTACTTTAACTTTTAACTTTGCTGTAACTTTTAACTTCGCTGTAACTTTACTTTAACTACAATCTTCTCGGTTAACGACCTTAAATCGTAGGCCCTCGGAACCCCTATAATTGGGCTTCTAGCCTGTTGGGGTATTCCGTTCACCTAAGAGTGAAAAATCTAATAAACTAAACTAAACTAAACTTTTAACTTTGCTGTAACTTTACTTTAACTTTTAACTTTACTTTAACTTTATGTTTACTTTAACTTTTAACTTTACTTTAACTTTTAACTTTAACTTTGCGTTGACTTTTAACTTTAACTTTTAACTTTACTTTAACTTTTAACTTTACTTTAACTTTATGTTTACTTTAACTTTTAACTTTACTTTAACTTTATGTTCACTTTAACTTTAACTTTGCTTTAACTTTTAACTTTTGAGGGGTGGATGGGTGAATTGTGAGGGAGAGGTATTACTTTAACTTCACTTTAACTTTTAACTTTGCTGTAACTTTTAACTTTACTTTAACTTTATGTTTACTTTAACTTTTAACTTTACTTTAACTTTATGTTTACTTTAACTTTTAACTTTACTTTAACTTTAACTTTACTTTAACTTTGCTTTAACTTTTAACTTTAACTTTGCGTTGACTTTTAACTTTAACTTTTAACATTACTTTAACTTTTAACTTTAACTTTTAACTTTTAACTTTACCTTTATGTTTACTGTAACTTTTAACTTTACTTTAACTTTTAACTTCACTTTAACTTTTAACTTTAACTTTAAACTTTACTTTAACTTTATGTTTACTTTAACTTTGCTTTAACTTTTAACTTTAACTTTGCGTTGACTTTTAACTTTAACTTTACTTTAACTTTTAACTTTTAACTTTTTTAACTTTACTTTAACTTTATGTTTACTTTAACTTTTAACTTTACTTTAACTTTTAACTTTACTTTAACTTTGCTTTAACTTTTAACTTTAACTTTGCGTTGACTTTTAACTTTAACTTTTAACTTTACTTTAACTTTTAACTTTACTTTAACTTTATGTTTACTTTAACTTTTAAACTTTACTTTAACTTTATGTTCACTTAAACTTTAACTTTGCTTTAACTTTTAACTTTTGAGGGGTGGATGGGTGAATTGTGAGGGAGAGGTATTCATGGAGGTGAGCGGGGATAGTAGGTATATTTCTCAAACGGGCCACAGGGCCGCGAAAAAGGCCCTCCGGGCCATTTGGTGTGTTTTGGAGAACCGACTTTTGGAGAACCGAAAAGACGAAGATTTGAACACGCAATTACTTCGGGCACACACAATCCTAAAACTAAAGGAAAGAAAAACACTACAGAAAACGGTTACAAAAGCTAAAGAGGAAACGATACAGCCTTGGAATCCTAATGAGAAACGCAGTTCCTATCGCAACGACAAGATATCATATTGGTTAATCAGCTACACCAATATGCAGCGAGAGAAAAAAAGAAGGAAAAGCGAGTTAATGTTTGTCAGAGAAGCCGATAAACATCTTACCACGCGTTATTAATTTTAGTGACTGCTGTAACAACACGTAATGTGTATTAGGGAATAAAATGAAATTAAAGTGTATTTTCATCACTCGCCTGACAATTATAGATTGCCTTTCTTACGAGGGTAGTTGGTGAAAGTCCGACAAATGGTTTGCTAATCTCAATAAGCATTAGCATAGCAACGCTGTAACGCAATGCCGTTTAAATTTATATTTTTTCCAAGTCAATATGTGTGAGATCTTGAACAGTTCTTCGCACTGTTTCCCGAAGTGTTTCTTCATCATAGGAATTGTGTACACTAAAGCGAGATAAGCCATAATACGGCAAAAAATTATTAGGTTCATCTCTTTGTATAGATGTGGCGAAAACACACTAGGTTCAGTCGAACGCGGAGACAGACATATAGGTGCAGTCAAGACTTAAGCAATCGCACAACTCCCGATGAGAGTCAAGGAGTCGGAATTGAAATCGGTGATATTCCAAATATAATTAAATTTAGGGTTATGAACGTGGAATAGGGTTAGAGTTAGGAGTCTACGAGGGATGTGAGGCGTTCTTAACACTAATTAAGTATACGAAGTCATGGATGATAAATATCCCTAATTATCCCATATTTACCCATAAATATCCTAGTGTGTACCCTCAAATCAATTAAATATTCCCAAGACATGCAAATATTTGTGAGTTGCACCACTAATGCCTCTTAACGACCCACGGGCTATTGTCCAAGTGAGCACTCCACCTTCGCTTCGTTTGACAAGCCAATACGATTCAAAATTCGTTCTTCGTACAGCTTCTCTTCGTCCAGAGAATCCCTTAGGTTATACGTTAAAGTCGCTAGGTTTCATTTCATCATAAACGCGTTGAAGATTTAATCCATCTATTTGGACACTTATACCGTTGAACAATCTTTGATGTTCCTCTATACAGGTTTTTAGGTACACAATAACTTTGAAAATGAACTCAGTCAGCCAAATTTAAAGCTCGATCATATACTAACCCTCCATAAATGTTAGTTCTCTCTGTATAGAGGACGCAAAAATAGCTGATAAGTTCTTTTACGGTGTCGTGTCCGAGATATCTGTCTTTAAACATTGCCAAAAAGCCCTATTTTGAATTCCCCGCTAGAAATTTCCTCAAATGCTATACGCAAATAGGCGAATATCGCAAATAGTCAAAATGGGGCTCTTACTTCGTGTATTACATAATTGAAATCTTTAGTTTAAAAGTAGGGTTAGTATATCTTTATTTCAGGGCTAGGACTAGAGTTTTTATTTGGGTTATGGTTATGGTTAGGGTTTTTGTTCTTGTACAGGGACTTTATTAGTTTCGAACGTTATTTGTTCAAATCAATCATTTATAATCACGATTCTTACGGACTTACAAATCTTGATGCCTACATTTCGAAGAAAACTTTCGAACCTTTCACGAGGACAAGAGATGGGAGCGTGATGACCGTATAAACTCCCTCCTACGAGCGGGCCAAAAGGCCTTATCGGGCCAAAGAAGGCCAGATAGGGCCTAAACGGGCCTAATACAATACCATGGGGGTCCCAAAGGTACACGAGACTAGGGTTAGGGATCGTAAAGGTGAAAGAGGCTTAGATATAATTACTTCCGTCCCTCACACGGAATATATCTCTCCGATTGCTAGTTAATCAAAAACGCAGCCTTGTAATCGTTAGACGAAACGAATTCGAACCCACGCATTCGCCTTTACCTAATGACCTTTTAATGACTTTTTCTCGTTCAAACCTATAATTAACTAATATTCAAATCAGGCGTAAAGTTGTTGAAGCACAGCAAACTAATGACTTTTTAACGTCTTCCTCTCGTAGCACAGCGTCGTTATTACTATGTTTGAGATCTTGAACAGTTGTTCACACTGCTTCCCGAAGTGTTTCTTCGACACATGAATCGCTTAATCGATAAACGAAGGTTCGATAAGTGATAATTCCCCCGAAATTATTACTATGCTCTCAAACATGTTTATCTAAGATCAGGTGCAGACAAGTTTATTCAAGCTGCTAAGTTAGTTATATATCCTCGTTCTAACTCCTCGCTCCGTCGTTCTCTATGAAGTAAAGCCGTTCAACCAATTTAAAACTCTTAGATATAATACTTCTTCTGCCAGGAAACCTTATTTTGTAATTCCTGATCATTTTGCGAATGGTTTCTTCAGAATACTTTACGCCAAAACTAACTATGTCGATGCGTTTGAGATCTTGAACAGTTCTTCACACTGTTTCCCGAAGGGTTTCTTCCCCCATTGGAATCCCGTACACTAACGCGAGATAATTAGCGATAATTCGGCCAATCTTAACCTTAACAACGTGAATATACATCATGACAACGGCGTCATAAAATAGCCGAGTCATCCAGTTTAACCAAGACGATTAACTTTATATTTTTTCAATATGTTTGAGATCTTGAACAGTTCTTCGAACTGTTTCCCGAAGTGTTTCTTCATCATAGGAATTGTGTACACTAAAGCGAGATAAGCCATAATACGGCAACAAATTATTAGGGTTCATCTCTTTGTATAGATGCGGTGAAAACACAGGTTCATTCGAACGAAGACATATAGGTTCAAACGAACGCTTAGGTAATCGCACGACTCCCAATGAGAGTCAAGGAGTCGGAATTGAAATCGGTGATATTCCAAATATAATTAAATTTAGAGTTATGAAAGTGGAATAGGGGTTGAGGTCCGCCATCAGTAATGAGATTCAAGTTAGTGTACTAAGTTATCCGTTACCACACAAAAGTGATCCGCATGTGTAGACCCAAGGAGATGTCTTCGCAGAGGTCCGACTGAAAATTCACCAATGAGGTTCAAGTTAGTGTACTATTCTATTCGTTAATCACCCAAAAGTGATCCGTCTTAATGACTTTTTTAATGTGGCGGCATCGCTGGGATGTCTTCGCAGAGGTCCGCCTGAAAATTCACCAATGAGCTTGTAGTAATTATCACACGAAAGTGATCCGTCTTAATGACTTTTTTAATGAGGCGGCATCCCTTTGAACGGTATATGGGGGGGGTTATCTACTAATAAGAATGCAGCATTTGTAATAGACCATGGTCCATGATGGTCAGTTTTCTTTAACGTAAAAAAGTCAGCAAATCAGAATGCCGAATTTGTAATAGACCACTATAGTTGGTTGATACTAATGACCAATAGTAGGGCTGCTCTTAACTTAGCCTTGTACCTCAGTCGGTAGAGCGTCGGACTAGGTAAACAAAGGTCACGGGTTCAAATACCAGCCGTTGTCAAGTAGAGTTTTTCATACTTGCCAGATATGGTTCGTCACCCGAAGTAGTATATCATTATTCTCCATCTGAGTTTGTTGTCCCATGCACATGCGTTATTCTAACAATGCCTTTGTTGCCTCATTTTTCGAAATAATTTTGAAAAAATAACAAACATACATGAATGATGGTCAAATTTAAATCCTCAGAAAATATTTCTGAGTTTGCGAGAGAGATGAAACCTGGAACCTTCTGATTGCTGGTGAGACCATCCATGTACGCCTACATGGTTTAAAGTCATAATTGACAACTTCATATAAAATTGTTTCAGTTCTTCTTGCTATCATAATACATTAGAGTGACCTTTTAAAATATAAAAGACTCTAACAGCCACCTATTAAGTAAGAGTTAGATCCCGAGAAGGAGGGCTTTATGCTATATAAAGACCCGAGGACGCGCAGCGTCCGAGGGCTTTATATAGCATAAAGCCCGACATTCGAGGGATCTAACTGATTTAGTACATGATTGAGGAGGTTTTCCATTTTATCCACCTTGGACAAAGATTTCCCTAGTTTTTTCCTTCATTTCTTATCTAATTAGTATTCATGCTATATACTGCCCGCGGTACATCAAAGAAAACCGACTCAATCATAAACTAAGTAAGAGATAAAGCCCGAGAACGAGGGATTTATGCTATATAAAGACCCGAGCACGCGTAGCGTCCGAGGACTTTATATAGCATAAATCCCGACGTTCGAGGGCTTTGTCTGACTTATTTCATGATTGAGAAGGTTTTCCAACAAAATGTTGTCTATTTTTTCCACCTTGGACAACGATATTCCTAGTTTTGTCTTCATTTCTTATCTAATTAGTATTCATAGGGCTTTATGCTATATAAAGCCCGCGGTATATCAAAGAAAACCGACACAATCATGAAATAAGTTCACATCACGGCCACCTATACTTGAAATATTTCTGAAAGTCCTGAGAATAAATACTACTACTACTTACGTCACATCTCGCCTCTCTTCCACCGTTCAACGTAGTACATGTGGCATATTTACTGCAAGGGTTGCTCTCAGGATTTTGAGATGAGCAATATTCAACAAAATGACACTCAACCCTCGGATCACCTTCGAACCCAGCCGGACATGGCGCGCATTCAAAATTACCCTGAAAAAGAAAATACATAACATATACGAAAATACATTACATAAATGAAATTTACAAATATAAAAATATATAATACGAGTTTTTTAATCAAGACTATTCATTTACCATTGAGTTTTTGCATTTGACTAGTTTACTGCATCCACCATTATCAATCAGGCATTCGTCAATATCAACGCAAACCTAACAAATAAGCAAACTCATCCTATCAGTTTACTATTCATACAACCTGTCTGCCCAACCAACCAACTAACTATAGCCAGTCAACCAACCAATCAACCAGCTATAGCCAACTAACCCACAAACCAACCAACCAACCAACTATAGTCAACTAACCCACAAACCAACCAACCAACCAACTATAGTCAACTAACCCACAAACCAACCAACCAACCAACCAACTATAGTCAACTAACCCACAAACCAACCAACTAACCAACTATAGTCAACTAACCCACAAACCAACCAACCAACCAACCAACTATAGCCAACTAACCCACAAACCAACCAACTAACCAACTATAGTCAACTAACCCACAAACCAACCAACTAACCAACTATAGTCAACTAACCCACAAACCAACCAACCAACCAACCAACTATAGCCAACTAACCCACAAACCAACCAACCAACCAACCAACTATAGTCAACTAACCCACAAACCAACCAACTAACCAACCAGCTATAGCCAACTAACCCACAAACCAACCAACCAACCAACTAAAGTCAACTAACCCACAAACCAACCAACCAACCAACCAGCTATAGCCAACTAACCCACAAGCCAACCAATCAACCAACCAACCAGCTATAGTCAACTAACCCACAAACCAACCAACCAACCAACTAAAGTCAACTAACCCACAAACCAACCAACCAACCAGCTATAGCCAACTAACCCACAAGCCAACCAATCAACCAACCAACCAGCTATAGCCAACTAACCCACAAACCAACCAACCAAAGTGAACTAACGCACAAACCAACCAACCAACCAACCAGCTATAGCCAACTAACCCACAAACCAACCAACCAACCAACTAAAGTCAACTAATGCACAAACCAACCAACCAACCAACTAGCTATAGCCAACTAACCCACAAACCAACCAACCAGCTATAGCCAACTAACCCACAAACCAACCAACCAACCAACTAAAGTCAACTAACGCACAAACCAACCAACCAACCAACCAACCAGCTATAGCCAACTAACCCACAAACCAACCAACCAACCAACCAACCAACTAAAGTCAACTAACGCACAAACCAACCAACCAACCAACCAACCAACCAGCTATAGCCAACTAACCCACAAACCAACCAACCAACCAGCTATAGTCAACTAACCCACAAACCAACCAACCAGCCAGTCAACTAACCATCCAACCAACAAACAAGCTATATCCAACTACGTTATTCTCACCTGTTTAGTTCTTGCAGCATGGGCCAAACCAATCCCAGCTGGAACGTTACCAGTATAACCCTCGGGACAAGGTTCACAAACATAACCAGGGCTCTTGTTAATACACTTACCCATGACTGAACATGGCGACAGAAAACACTGCAGAAAAAAGATACCAGTCCATGTTAATAATTGTTGGTAAGTTGTCAGAGGTTGACAAGCAAACGAGACGAATGGGTCATTCTGGAATTGTTTTGACCCATTGCCTAGTTTCATATCGCGCGGGAGACTGACACCAGCGGATTTGTCCTGAAAAATCTGGTAGTGCTATGCAATTCCTATGCAATTCTTTTGAATAGACCTTAAAGGGACACTCCGGCCCAAATACAAATGTAGTTCATATGAAAGATCTTACTGACTTCAGATTATTTCCAAAGTTTCAGCATTCCTATCAATTTAGTTTTGTCCAATTTCGACGCCATTTTGTTTCTCAAATATGACGTCACTGAGTGACGTAATCTCGTATTATGCCTAAGAAGCTCCTCTACTTTTCTGCATGATGAACTAAATAGTTTATTTCGACTAATTTTCGTCCAAAGACCATTCACAATAACTATCACTATGTGATCGCCATCAAAACAACTCCACTGACGATAAAGAATCACTCAATGACGTCATATTTTCAAAACCAATATGGCGTCAAAATCCACAAATTTTCAACTTCAACTAGCAATATCTTCTCAACTAAATTGATAGGAATGCTGAAACTTTGGCAATAAACTAAAGTCAGTAAGATCTTTCATATGAACTGCATTTGTATTTGGGCCGGAGTGTCTCTTTAACCATTACGACGCATGAATCTATTAGTGACTACTACTACCAGAATCCTTTTCGGTATATCTTTTTGTGATGTTAAGTTGAGCAATTGTTTTCCGTCTCATAGAGGCATGAGAAAGGAAATCTCGCAAGGAATTATGGTAGTAGTAGTCACTAATAGATTCATACGTCATAATGGATAAGGTCTATTGCTTCATTTTAAGTCGCGCTGGAGATTCGCAATACTGGGTTTTTCAGGACAGTCTCCCGCGCGATTAAGTCGCGTTTGCATAGTTTGAATAACAACAGAATATTTCATTTCCATTACCTATATCCCATACGCATTAACCATAGTTTTACACTTTACTGCATACCTCGTCGATATCTGTGCAATTAATTCCGTTTCCATGGCTACCAAATGGACAATCTCCACAGTGGAATCCGTTTTTGGATTTCGGGGCGTGAAAACAATGCACGCCGGGATAACAAGGTTTCATCTGACAAAAGTTTGTCACTGTAATTAATTGAAAGGGTAGACAATAGAAATGCTACTAATATCTATATATCTCATTTTCTTAAGTATAGTCATGGCTGCCAAGAGACATTTTGGGCCTATGGTCAAAACATATTTGTGAACCCCTACCTCCCCCAGGCGCGGATATGTTGGAAAAAATCCTCATCTTTGTCCTATTTGATCAAGCAGACTTCACAAATATTAATTGTGCTATAAGTCTACAACTACAAACTCCGCACCGTTGCGGACAAATAACTCCCCACTTCCAGATCTGTCGACTGTAGTGTTGCAACTTACGTCAACTTCTTTGAAGACTGATTTCGATTAGATTTCTACTTGAAGGCATTTGGGTAATTGGGTGAATTGGGTTTATTACTGTTCTGCGAATAGAGATTTAAATTGGCAAATGACAATAATCTGGAATTTAGTCGAAGGACTGAAGGAGCACAAACATGCATGATATTTAATGATTAATGCTAAAACTCCAGTTGTTAATTATTACAGAACGGAATTTATCGTTCCACAGTTAAGATAATGTATAATATTACTCTTTTGGTTCGTTAAAAATGGGCCCCCTTTTGTCATGAGCCCCCTTTTGTCATGGGTTCATAACATTACCTCGGCACATTTCACAGCCTTCAATAAGCTTTCTGACGTACTTCAGCTCTGCAGTCTGTATATGTAGTTTTTACGAAACCAAAAGAAAAGAAAAGTTGACGTGACAAACTGAAGAAAAGAACAAAATGTCAGGTCTGTACGGCGTTTACCCTCGGGTTTTTCCCTGACCTCGCTCTTTCGTCACGTGATCTGTACGAAAACCTTAGGCAAATACAGATGATTTGAAAACTTCCTAACCTGTATTGTTAGGTCGTATCTTAGATCCTTGACAAGACTCAGTAACTCTGTGACAACGGCTGGTCTCATGCCCACACCAAGCATTGGTTCGGCTAATGTCAAGATAAGAAATAAAAAAACATTAAAGATCGTTAGAGAAATAAATTAATTTGGTCGTGTCCGTCCATCTATCTATTGAGTAGTAAAAAAGTAGAGTGCTGCGTAGACAGTGTTTTGAAAATATATAGCAAAGTGAAAAGGTGGTAAACTGCCAAGAATTTAGTGACGAGATACTGACGTTTCGAGCGGAGCCCTTCATCAGAGTAAGTAAGGGCTCCGTTCGAAACGTCAGTATCTCGTCACTAAATTCATGGCAGTTTACCACCTTTTCACTTTGCCATCTATCTATCTATTGTCCGTCCGTCTATCTGTACGTACTGTATATACATGTACATCAAAAGTTCGTACCTAAGCCTCGACTGTAAGGTATAAAGTTGATCTTCTGTTGATAAGGGAATTTACAGTGTGTTTTATCAGTGTACGTCTGAACGTCTCTTTTAAACACAAGACGTAAATCTTGCATCGAACCCTAAAAAAGAGGAAAAGTGGTTAGAGCGTCCGGTTATAGCAATCGGAAGGTTACGGGTTCGATCCTCTTTCTCGGCTCAGGATTTTTCCAGAATTATTTACAGCTTATACCGAGCAACAACGTTACAAACTATATTTTGTTAATCATAGATAAAAAATGCCTGACCTCACCACATCTCCGCACTCACCAAAAACCTCGAATAAACATTCTTGCCGTATCCTTTCTGTCCAATGCGAAACTCCAATCTGCGCGTCACGAACCATTTTTTATAGGCGAACAAATCCAGAATACTGCGCGTAATCTTGCGTCCAATGCGCTCGCAGTTCACGTACACATCCACAACGGACTGAAAGACACCAACTCTATAGACATGTAGGACGACCTTGCTCCAACCCTGCGTTCGAAAGGCGTGAACTGGTCCAAAGCTGAGAGTTTCCATACTTGTGGAGTTTACTGGCGAATAGCGGAACCCGATGGCTGGGTTTGCGCCACTTTTGACCCAAAAGTCCAACAAAAGTTCACCAGTGTAGCCAGTCACCGAGAAGACACTGCCAAAGTTGTAGGGATTTAGCTTGACGTTAACAGTCGCGATGAACGAGTTGTGTGCATCGATTTGCGTGATGATCTCCGACGTGGTTGGAAACGACAAAGAGAGTTTCTGGACATGAGGGGTAAATCTGTAGGCGTCTGTACCATAGTTAATCCCGTCGTCCAGTTCCAGGTTGTATTTGCCAGAGTCGTTTTCAATGTCAGCGAGAAGGTCAATTTCTATATCGTGAATGAACAACAGACATGATTATTAAAGTCTAAAGTTACAGCACAGTACCAGCACAGTACCAGGACAGTACCAGGACAGCACCAGCACCAGCACCGGCACCAGCACCAGCACCAGCGCAGCACAGTCACCAACATGACACTGACATGTGGTGGGGCGAAGGTTACAATGTGTGTACTGGTTCGTTGTTTGCATGTACACCGGCAGTCTACGAGTCCCAGGCTCCTAATACGTCAAGTATTTTGTTTTGAATCATGGTATTCCGTGAAGAAATAAATATTATTGACAGGACATGAAATTCAAAGCTTGAACGTTTGAGGAGCATGCGCATTAAAATGTCCATCACCAAACTGACACATCCACAATAAATGAAAATATATAACAACATACATGTATAAGATCTCTCTCTCTCTCACACAACAAATAAAATCAACAATCATCAACTAATTCCTTGGAAGAGTCATCGTGTGAGATTCTCATTCGAATAAAACGAAATGTGGAAATAATTTAGATGTTGGCGCCAATGATGACGCCACACACCAAGAAACAGGATCTTACAGCTGTGCAGGGGTTTAAATAAATTTAGTAAATATAGAAACATAGTTGTTCTTGACTCAACGAAGACTCTTTCTTATTCATGCTTTTGTCACTTCAAAGATAGACAGCTGTAATGCTTATTACGCCAATATTAATTCAACTACACTGGCTCCCGGTTGAGCAACGCATTATTTTTAAGATCTTGCTGTATACGTACAAGATAATTAATGGTGCAGCGCCATCATATCTTAGTGAGATCCTCGGCGTGCTCTCAGATCGGCGGATAAATTATTACTACAGCAGCCCACCTACAAGTTGAAATCATACGGCCTCAGGGCATTCTCGGTGTGTGCGCCTAGGCTCTGGAACACACTTCCATATGAAATCAAGAATAGCCTTTCTTCCCTTTCTATTTTTAAGCGGAAACTCAAGACCCATCTTTTTAAACTAGCTTATTATTGACTCTTAGTATAACGTTTTTACAATTTCATATTTTTTATTAGTATTATTTATTTTTTTAATTTTTGTGATATATATATATATATATATATATATATATATATATATATATATATATATATATATATATATATATATATATATATATATATATATATATATATATATATATATATATATATATATATATATATATATAGTTGTCGATTTTTACTTGATGTAAAGCGCACTTGGGCATTTATGGAGATTGCGCTACATAAATACATTATTATTATTCTTTGAACTTACCGTAACCACGAGAATTCAATATGTGCAATGAGGTACAGAGCAAGAGAAGCAAGAGCATCTTGTTTAGTATTTTGTTTAACTAGCAGGGGAAAAACACAAACAAAACAGTAAGACAAATAATCCACACTTTCATTGCGCAATACAGTGGTATATCAGTGCTAAAACACTGGATAATAAATATAGGGAAACCTTTCGCATGCAGCTCAAGGGGGCCAAAGAGAAAACAATTTGAACCATTAACCGATCAAACATTAACCGATCCAACCATTTATGGGTAAAGAAAATCTTTACATATATGCTTCGTTCTTTAAAAACCCCGCTTTAAATTTCTGTTTCGATTCAGTACTAACCCTGCTTTTAACAACCCTGCTTTTCTGAATCGAAACAGAAATTTAAAGTTAAGTTTAATGTTATATAAACAATCACCAAAGTCCTGGTGACTACCACTACTACATATTGCCGTTTCCGATCATTAGTTTCATGAGTTAGTGAAATGCCGACAATAATAATAAAGACGTTTTAGAAACATATGATTATACAATTTATAGTCTCAATACTCTTAGAATAATACATTCTTAAAGTTACTTATAAAATTAATAATTATACATTTCATTATAAAATCAAAACTATCACATGTATAACCTAGAAAACTACGATAACTACATTTGTTTTTAGTTTATTATATCCATCACTCTTTTAGGAGAACGGAATACCCCAACAGGCTAGAAGCCTATGTATCCCAGCCGGCACACGACGTTGTTTCGACGTCGATTTTCGGTCGAAATCGGGTCGCGACGTCGATTTCGACCGAAAATCGACGTCGAAACAACGTCGTGTGCCGGCTGGGGGGGGGGGGGGGGGGTTCTGAGGGCCGTTATCCGAGAAGACCCGAAAGTCTTACCATTTGCTGATATTATTCCAAAGGCAGCACTTTCTCCTCAATTTAAAAAAAAATTAAAACCTGTGTCTCCCAGCTCAAGACACGTGTGGTAACCACACTAGCGTAAACACATTACTGATGACTTCATTAGAGTGAAATGTTTACTTTGGTATTTACATACTTTTTGTTCTTGTGTTCTGCTAATTTTTAATCATATTCCTTAAATAATTAGCATTACTTCTGATTGCTAGTGAGAAGGTTACAGCCGTTCGATCCTTATCCGGGACATTTTCTTATGATATAAACACGACAATCGTCCATGTATACACGAAATCGTAGTGTCGGACACGTTCTGAGTCGGGCCTAAAACTTATTTCATACATAACATGGCTTATTGTACAAAATATAGATTATTTATATAATTTACATAGTTTACTATGGCACCCTCGTACCCACGGCGAAAATGGCCCTGGGATCGGCTGGTCCATTCTATAATTCGATTGGCTTGTCATCTAAATCTGAATGCTGTCTTTACTTTAATTTTACAGCAAATGAGAAGTGATAGCTTTCGCTAAATTGGATATATGCTTCTTCATACCTTTTGTAAGAGATAACCATGGATGTATGGTGGATTATTAAGCTTATTAGCTGCTTTTATGCCGACGAATGCTGACTTGAACAACTCTGAAGAGCATTGAATATTTCTCAATTATTCAGATCCCACAAAAATTATCATATCATGGTCATGTGATCAGCCGATACCAGGGCAGGCCTGACTCAGAACGTGTCATATTTATGCGCAGTCGAAACTGCAATTTTGTGTATCAACTCAAGGTTCATAATTTCTATGAGGTGATTAACGAAGGCGAAGCCCGAGTTAACTATCGCTTCAGAGAAATTGAGCGCGAATAATTGTTTTACTCTAAGCCCCATGACAAACGGCGTATTTTTCACGCGCCATATTAAATTCCTAATTGGGTCGACCTAAATTGAGCTGTTGATTAATACGGCGTATTTAATCGGTTCAACTTATTATTGACAGCCTGAACCTCCACTTGCTTAGCCTGCGTGCAGACGCTCCGTATCCGGCCCTGATTAATCGGACCCTGAAAGAGGAATTCCGCCGTCTAGCATGACTGTTCATACGGGCTGGTCATGCTATGCGTAGGCTACCACTTGCTCCGCCATGTTTGTTTTATGTGTCCTCGGATGGCCTGCGCACACTCGTTTTATTCGGCGCATGAAAAGTATCCATCGGCACCGTACTTTATACGACCGACAATGTCGAACTTAATTGTTATATCGAACTTAATTAAACTTGCCCTATTTAATGATTATAGATGGCGTTTTATTCATGATCGAGATTTTACTAGATAACGAGTAGCGTTTCTATAGTAGTGTATCGAGTATAGCGTTATTAGCGCGGTATCGTTGAAATTAGACTATACATGCGTGTTCGATCCTTGTCGCTACCGCAATGTATAAATCTAAACAGGCCCATAAGTTCTTCGAGGGAATCTTTTGAAATCCCGCGGTGGACCCGTGAACCTGCCTTGCTCACGTCGCGACATAAATTTTTCACACCCGCACTCCCGCAGCGATATAATCACATTAAAAGTATGTGTGGCCCAGCTAGCTTTGTTTAAAATCTCACGTCAGCTGGACCTAAACCCTCGTGGACTCCACGAGGACTAAGTGTTCATAAGAGGAAAAAAAAGAAAAGCGAATTCTGAAATAATGAAAAGTCATGACATCTGTTTCATGTCGCTTCCGGTATTCGTACTTTAGGTGACTACAAGCACGGTTAATCGTGCTACAAGTGACATGAAATGTGTTTATCTTTACTTTGAAAACTAATCAAGAAAAGGAAATCTAATAAATACAAAGCTACTCGGAAGCCATACATGTGACTACTGAAAAGTTCTCGTAATTAAGGACATATAATAAACAGCTTATTGACCTCGCTGTTCGGTCTGTACAGAGAAACTAACAATAAAACCCTATTACTAACCCTAATACTAACCATATTACTAACCATATTACTAACCCTAATACCAACCCTATTACCAACCCAATTATTAGTATCATGAGATTTATAACTCTGTCTCTATGTATGCATGTCCTCAAATATTGGTGTGTCTATATGCATCTTTATTATAAGCCTGATGCTATAGAACCTTATAGAGACTACAGAACCATTAGAACCTATAAAACCTATAGATGCTATAGAACCTATAGATGCTATAGAAACTATAATAGATGCTATAAAACCTATAGTCTAGATGTTATAGAACCTATAGATGCTATAGAAACTATAGATGCTATAGAAATTATAGAACCTATAGATGCTATAGAAACTATAATAGATGCTATAAAACCTATAGTCTAGATGTTATAGAACCTATAGATGCTATAGAAACTATAGAACCTATAGATGCTATAGAAACTATAGAACCTATAGATGCTATAGAAACTATAGAACCTATAGATGCTATAGAAACTATAGAACCTATATAGATGCTATAGAAACTATAGAACCTATAGAAGCTATATATGTTATAGAACCTATAGATACTATAGAACCTATAGTATAGATGCTCTAGAACATAGATGCTATATAAAACCTATAGATGTTATAGAACCTATAGATGCTATAGAGACTATAGAATCTATAGATGCTATATAGAGTCTATATATGTTGCGTGGTTTTCAAATAGACAACGTAATATTGTTTCATTCAATAGCGATATGTTTCTATAGCATCTATAGGTTCTATAACATCTATATATGAGGTTTTATAGCATCTATATAGGTTCTATAGCATCTATATAGGTTCCATAGCATCTATAGGCTTATATAGTTATAAAGACATATAGACACACCCATGTTTGAGGACATGCATATACATAGAGAAAGAGCCAGATTTACGCACACACACACGCACAGTCTCCGATAATTTCGTTGCATAATCCCAAAGATACACAGGCTTTTTCAATAAGTCATTATGCCGGTGGCGATCATTTACATATCAAACAAATCTATATCTCAAGAACAAAGTGAGATAGGGAAGAGTTGTAAACGCCAATCTTTATAATTTCAAGAATTATTTCAAGTAAGAGAGTTTATTTAGAACTGGACTTTTCAGTGATTTGATAATCCCAATTAAGATATACAAGCTTTTTCATGCAGTACAAGAGCTGAGAACGACAAGAGCTGAGAACGACAAGAGCGGAGAACGACAAGAGCTGAAGAGAGGATCATTGACATACCTTTTTAATTTAAGACTACAAGATTAAGCCGCTAATATCCTTGTCGGTTTTGTTTAATAAATGCTAAAATTTACGTTTTTCTGTAACAGTCGTCGCCGATGGTTTTATCCCGGAAATAGCTAAACTCAAAATACAATTAACTTTGTTTCTATCTATAGAATATTTAATATATATACACTTCTCTAGTGAATGTGGGAGAGCTTGAGCCTTGGAGTAGACAGACGATACATGGACGATCGTCAAGCTCGTATCCTCAGAAAAATGATTCCCATGAAAATGAAAAATGAGTCCCAGACAGGAATCGAACCTGTAACCTTCTGATTGCCGGTGAGACGCTCTAACCATTGAGCTACCGAGACTCAGATGGAGACTCAGAATCATTTTTCTGAGCATATGAGTTTGATGATCGTCGTCCATGTATCGTATATAGAATAAAATTAATCGCCTTAAACGGATAATTTTTTTGCCTTAAACGGATAATCATTTATAAATCGGATAATTTTTTGGCTCCTCTGTGTCTGCGGTGTGACGCGATCCAACGATATATAGTATTATATACCGTAAGATATAAGATATTTAAATATATAACTATAAGATATATATGCTATTTACCGGCTGGGAGGTCCGTACTGGAAAAATATTTTCCCGAAGTCTCAGAAGCGGCCCGAGACCGAAGGTCGAGGGCCGCTTCTGAGACTGAGGGAAAATATTTTTCCAGTACGGACCGACCAAAACGGTAAATAACGTGTTTATTTTTTTCGAGCAAAGTCAAAAAAATTGCAATTTTTTGGCGCGAAAAGTTGCGAGAGGTCCGTACTGGTGTGATACGGACCTCGTACTCAGCCAATCAAAAGGCTCTATTTTAGTTACGGACCTGAGTTACGGACCTCAAAAAAAATAAAATAAGATATTTGCCTTTTGGTTATTTTCTTCATCGTTTTTAACGCTGTTTTGTTATGCGAGGTTTATGTTTACTTTTATCCATTCGTCAGCGTAACTTTTTTTCTTAAAATCATCGAGACAGAGACTGAATTACGTTTCAAAGTAATTTTCTTATATATATATATATATATATATATATATATATATACAGCGTCTTAATTATTAGACACTATAGCTACAAACCCTTTCAATAAATACAGAGTGTGTCATTTTCCGCACATGAGAGCAGGGGCGTAGGAAGCTTTGTAAACTTGGGGCGGCCGACCAAAGCAAAATTTTCGTTGCACCTGTCAGTGGCGAAGCTATCCCAAATGGGTGTGTGTCTTTCTAGGAGGGTCCGGGGGTATGTCCCCGAAAAATTTTGAAATCTAGATTCCCGAAAATGGCATTTCCTCCATTCTGAGCGGTGATTTTTCAGCTCAGAAGTTTATAAAATTTCATATTTTGGACCCCAAGCAGGCCCCAAAACAATGACACATCCTGCTCTCCCGCTGTGAGCCCCAATCGAATAGTTTTCGCGGGCCCTATTTTTGAGCCACGCCGCCCCTGCGAACCACTGACAACATATTAATGCAATGGTCAGCGAGTCCGACATACCTTTTAGCCTCAATCATTGCGCGATTTCCGCCCTTCCAATTCTGCTTAGTTAAAAAAGAAAGCCTGCTAGAGTAGGGCTGCGTAAACTAGAGAAATATTAGTACTTTAGTTTAGTAAAACACTCGGGTTAACATGCAAAGATAATGTGATTAATAACTTGGGACAATCTTGGAAAACAAAACATTACAGATTTGCCATAACAGCCGCGGCACGGAGAGTTGCGCTAGTGCATGACTGCATGGCGTGTTATGGCGTGTGATGGCGTGTGGTGTGAAAATGTGGCCGACAAGGTGATAATTTGTGCGATTTAGGCAGTCGTGCAATATGATGAAAGCTCAAACAATAAAAAAAATTGTAGACAATGTCAACACGTTCTTTTTTATAGACATAGGTTTTTTCAGGCTGAATATAGTAATTTCACCTCGTTGTTTTAGTAAAGTCTTTATTAAAGTCTTTAGATGACATAATAATGCGTCGATTTAATCACTCATGCATTATAAGATCATGTTCAGACCATTGTTTTCCAATTTGTCGGTCTCGATTTAATCATTATGAGATATTAATCTTTTTCAGGATATAGGTTTTGTATTTCTTTTAAACTGTTGACAGCTTAATGACATGGATTGATTTTTTTATTTTCAAGCATTACTGGGTACATCTGTGCATGAAATTCAAAGCAAAAAGTCTGCTGTTCATTCGATTCCAGTCACCAAAAGCTTTGAATCACCAAGGTTACCAAGATACTATAAATGGTATATAGATTGTAGTATATATTATCGATGTTGTTCAAATATTTTCCAGTTTTCGTCAAGCTGTTTATCCCAAATTAATGAACTCTCCAGCTGCTACGAATACTCTGCGAACGATTGTGTATATCACCATTACGACGACATAATAGCATTGATCTACATGGTAAAAGCTTCCTTAACAAAGATCTTGGCGTTCTGTGATTTTATGGTGAAACAACAGATTAACAGAACCGTCGTCTGTTGTCATAATATGTCACCCCAAGAGCTCTCTGCAACGAAGGCGCGACAACTATGCAGTTCTAGAAGATGTGACACATTATACTAAACTAACATTTCAACCGGTTATTTGTAAGATCACAGCGCGATAAGGCTGTGCGCAAACAAATTTGTCGAGCTCGTGAAATTCTAACGAGGAAAGCACCACTCGGGATAATTAGAGGAAAACTATAGCATCGCGATAGGTTGAAATCCGATTTCTTCTGATTTGTTTTTAGACTTCAAGAAAAGCTTCTTAATGCTCAAATCTACTCGATAAAGGTCCTTTCAAGTTGTTCGTCACTGCTAATTACCATCATTTGAGTTCCGTTTTCCGCCGGCATGGGAAAATAAAAAGTATTACAAGACAGGAAACCATGAGCCAATGTTTTCTTTAACGGCGTCCAAAATAGATTTCGAGCTGTTTAAATTTGTTTTGATGGCGTCGATGTCAAAGTCCGCATCTCTAATTTTAATTTCAAAGCCACCATGATGACTGACGCTGCAGGTCTGCTTGGCGTTTGGAACTAGAAAGTGCTCCCCTGGCAGCGTTCAAACAAATTAAACATACTATACATGTTTTCATAGAAGTATATATATCATACATACATTACCTCACTGCCGCGCGAGCATTGGAAACACACGACAGCCCTTTCACAGATCCGCCGCTGTATTTCGCAAACTGAAGCAGAGAACATTAGACGTCAAAGCAAACATTTGATTAAGAGAATATCGCTACGAAAACAACAGCTTGTCAATGAGAGTTTATATTAGGAGATCGTTTCCGCGATTCTTTTGATGCCGATATACACGATACTACTAACGAAAGAGAAATGTCAAATATTTTCTAATTAACCCAAAGGCGTCATGTTGGTGCAGCAATCAAAATGATCATCAAATGTTATCTCCAGACTGAATGAAAGTTTCTTTTCACGACCTTTGAAAACCATGCTGAACTTAGCAGTAACACATTTCAAAACGTTGTAACTCAGAACGATACCAACAATCTGGAAAACATGTAATGGCTTATCTACGCGATATTTCCTGACCATTGTCATTCTGGCGTATGGAATTATTTGTACGCAGCACAATTCTTGCCCATGATCAGATTCACTGGTAAATGTTGCAAAACGTCCGTTACGCTCTTGGGAGTTGATCACATCCATCAAGATGACATTACGAGGCACATCTACACGATTGTCATGATGACAATCGTGAAGATGTGCCTCGAAAAACGACCAGCTTTACATATAAGGTTTTATAATTTATATTTTATAATTTTAATGACGTTACAAGAAACGCGATCGATTGAAGAGAATGGTATCTGAATAGTGAATCTTGAGACAACAATAACGTACTTCGCTAGACAAATACGCGCCCTAGTCCTAGGAACGCATCAACCCGCCCTACGCGTACCGACAGCAAACATGACATATCATAAACATGGTGTGCGGTTCTGTAAGGTTAGACTCATGAGTCTCGTTCGTTGGCCACGAAGCCAAGGGTCCACAAATTTCTATGCGGCAAACGAGTTTCAAACCGACTTACACCGCACGCAGCCGTCTGACCGTTTTGATGTGTAGCCCGGACTGTCATTCATGGTCATTCATGCCGCGGAATACAAAGCATTTCTGACGGTGAAAGGGTTTAACTTCGGTCGGACGTACGTTTTCTTGAGTGCGAAATAGCTATCGGCCGTCAAGAGAGTGCGCGCACGTATATAAGCACAAATTGGAAATATTTTTAATTTCTGGCATAAATGAACGGACAAAAAAGCCATACCTCCACAATTATATTCTGCAACACTAATCGTTTTCTAAGGTGTTCGCGGCTATGAGGCGACACGAAAGGCAAGTGACCAGAGGATCTCTCGATTCAAGACAAACGGACTCCACAAAGGCAAATCTTAATTATGGGAGAGCCACTTGGAGCGTTGACTGAAAAAGCAGAGAAACACCGTTAGTGTTTCGAACGCAAATAAACAGTTATTCTTTGGAAAAAGTGGGGAAGCTAATTTCCCGGGAGGGATTATCTATGGTGGCTTACCTGATGCGATTTTGGTGCGTCAACGAGAGATACCAGAAGAGAAATGTATTTCGCACGAAGGTCACAGCTTATCATACTGCGTTGTTCTGCGCGGTTCTTATTACCGAAGCGGATGATTGCGTTGTCTCCATGATATCCCAGGCATGCGTAATAGGGCGGAGCTTTGGTAATGTACAACACCATCAGATCACACTGTAAAAAACAAGATGACGATTTATAGGCGCAGTCATGAATAACATAAGAAGTGACACATTGAAATTTAATATGAAAAATAATTCAATCATCCCGGCCCCGTGCGAGTTAGGGCGTGCAGCCATTAGGCAATGGTATCAAGATGACAAAAGTAGAACATTCACAGTATACACTCCAGTGAACGACTGAGGGCCTTTTCTTAAAACGTTAGACCACCTACTCAATATTTCGGCAGTACACCAACCTTTTAGATATTTTTATTTCTATTTCTACACTATCCACGGGTCTACACTATCCACGCCCTGTAGCACAACACTTTTATATCACTCATTAGTCATTTTGCCAAGAAATAAACGGCGTCTCAGTTGTCGCTATGGCGACATTAACGTTTCAAAATGGTTACAAATCACCAATTAACCCAATTTAATGATTTCGAAAAAGTTCGGTAACCCCAAGGCTTGGATAATCAAATTACAAATTTTTTTAAATCCTGTAGATGCAATATTTTAAATAATAATATTATATTAATTATAATAATAATTTAATAAATCGTGATTTTTTACTTTTGAAGAAATGGATCTCAGTAGAATTATTTAGCTTGACCACCACTGCCACAAGAATCCTTTCGGTTATATCTTTTTGTGATGTCAAAGCATTGTTTCTGAAACATGGAATGACTACTTATGCAACGATCTTACTCTACAACGATCTACTTATGCAACGACGAGCTGGGGACTGGGTGTTTATAGGCGAGAGACAAGAAAGACTTGATTATTCAAGTTTAGCACACAGAACTATATATGTTTGGTCTTAAAATGTATGTATTCCAACACTCGAAATTTTCCTTCACCATAAATCCTTTCAACATGCACGGATATATCTATATATAGGTAATATTTGGCATTTCACTCGATCAAACAACATGAAAGAATACATACATTTTAAGACCAAAAATGCAAAAAATTTGCGAAAAATGCAACTTCAAGGCCTTCCGGCTGGAATTGAACCCGCGTCCAGCCAGAAGACCTTGAGGTTATATTTTTCGCAACTGGTCCTGGTTTGGTCTTAAAATGTATGTATTCTAACACTCGAAATTTTCCTTCACCATAAATCCTTAGAACATGTAGTTTAATCGAGTGAAATGCCAAATATTACTTGTATTAAATATACCCAGAATCTTATCCCGGCATTACCACCACTATATATACAGAACTCGTGACTAGGCTCTCAGCAACGGCCTCCTTAGCTCAGTCAGTGGTCAGAGCACTGCACTAACCGCGCAGGGTCGCGGGTTCAATTCCAGCTGGAAGGCCTTGAAGTTTTGGAAGGCCTTGAAGAAAATGTATATATTACTACACTCGAGTGAATAGTTTAATCGAGTGAAATGCCAAATATTACTTGTAATATAGATATAACTGGAATGCAACAAAAGGTGAATACGGTCGAGAAAACTGAAAACGAACTAAAACCGACGACCAAGTTGACTGCGTACTCCATAGGGCCTGAAACTGATGATGTCCAAAAAGTCACCATCGAGCCACACTTGGCTCAATCTCGTACCCAGTTCGTAATGTCGACTGCGCATCAAAATGACGTGTTCTGCGTCGGGATAAAACTTATTTCAATTCATAACATCAGGCTAAAACCACAATATACATTTGCATTTCTATTTGCACTCGCAAATTCGTTATACTGAATTCCTCAGCCTGATGTTATGAATTGAAATAAGTTTTATCCCGACGCAGAACGCGTCGTTTTGATGCACAGTCGACATTACGAACTGGCTTATTATTTTCTGTATGATTAGTGGAATATTTGCATTATTATTTGCATAACATTAGCATAACAATGAACCTGCAGCAACCAGGCTGTTATAAAAGTTCGGCCTGTCCTCGAAGTAATTCGTCTTCTCGGAGACTATACATTTAAGCGCACTGTTTGTTTTTCTATTTTTATGTTTTGTTCTTTCTGTAAAATTTGTCCGGTCCGATTTGTCCGGTCAGTATCTTGGCCGACCCAAGGTTCCCTCCTCATGTTATATGTTTTTCCTGGCCTCACGATGTTGTAGTGGCCCAGACTGCATGTATAAATAAACGTAGATTCCGCGACAATGCCATTAGCCACCTCCGCAGGCAACTCTGTGGTTTCGTAGTCGTGTGGGCAATGTTTTTCCAAGTCAAATAGCTTCCAAGGTTGTGCATATAGTTAATAACTATGGGCTGTGCGAGCAATGTTTTGCCTATTTCCCTCTCCCCATGCTCTTGTTAATTTCTCTGGCTCGGCCAAAACAGCATAGGAGGAAGCTAAAGATCAATGTAGTTGCCGACCGCAGTAATTGGCCAAAGCTGTTGTAGTTTAGTTTAGTTTTGTTGATTTATCACTCTTTTAGGTGAACGGAATACCGCAACAGGCTAGAAGCCCAATTGATAGGGGTTCCGAGGGCCTACGATTTAAGGTCGTTATCCGAGAAGTCTTTCCATAATTTGCTGGTATTATTGCAAAGGCAGCACTTTCTCCTCAATTATTTTAAGACCCTGAGTGGTGAAATCGTTCCTGATTTATAAAGAATTCAGTGGTTTAGCAACGATCCTGCATAAAAACAGTGCAGCAACAAAGCAGGGCGTGGCTCCACGCAGGGATGATTTTAACGTGCAGCACGTTAAAATCATCCCTGCATGGACTGCAGTGATAACCAATTTGTGCAGTGATAAACGCAATTTTGTGCATGAGTGATAAATTTTTCTTTAATATTTAAGAATGGGTGTTATTCTTGAAAGGATTGCATCAGAAATTATGTTCAAAGGCACATACTACATTCCAACATATACTATTTAATATCAAAATTTAAATTAGCAAATGCACAAATAAGAAGATAAGTTAAAGGACCCTGGTCCACTATCTTCTGATAACGTTAAGCGTACCGTAAACTAACAGCCTTATGCCCTTACAGACCAGAAGCTATAACTAAAAATAGTTTCTACCATTTCTGGCATTTCAACTTCAAGATACATGAATATAGCTACTATATATATATATAGCAGGCCCTACCGCCAACCAGCCAACCCCACATAACATGCTTGAGGCTTCTCTCTGCAGGTCGATGCGTCTGTGGCTCTGTGCCCGTGTGCTACTGTTTGACCATTGTTATTTTGAAAATGCGATTCAATGTATGCTGTGTGAAAGGGATTAACTCATTAAAAAATGGGAACAGGAGGGCCGCTTATGTACTATGAAGTATGACTAGTTGATTATACTGACGAGCTACCGAGCAATGCTCCATCGCTGCTTAACGTGCTACTGAAGTCAGTGTGATAAAAATTTCTTACAATAATTCCTGGCTACACGAGCTCAACGACACCCATCTTCAATTTATCAATGAATAACATCGTTTAGGTTTTAACATGTATTTATTATTAAGTATGTATTTACAGCATCTAAAACTTGCCTAATGTTCTAAACAATATATACATAACGATATATACAGACTTTCTCTCGAATTTCTCCCGTCAAAGACGTTAGCTATGCAATTACGAGCATTGGGAGAAAATATGAAGTCCTAGCTTTCCGCCCCAGCTGTTCCACGGGCCCTAGTTTTTCACTATTATAGCAGCAGTCTAACTCAAGCGGAGTTAGGGTAAGTATGTTGGTTGATACTTCATAATCGAGAATCTCTGTGAAGAATCCTGAAAATCTCGATCAAGTCATCCATGGCGGGCCCGTAGCTGTGCAATGAAACTCCATTGTGTTCCAATATGGTTGCAGATTCAACACTCTAATTGACTTCATTGATCGTGTCTTCCTGTTTGATACTTTGGGCAACCTCGGTGCCATCTTGACCCCCGTCGTGAACGCGTATATGTCCCTTGAGGCCGGAGAAGCAAGCGAACGACTTGGTACAGTGCTTACAGTGGTACGGCTTGTCCCCAGTGTGTGTTCTTGTGTGGCTTCGCAGCGTCACGGCTTGTGTGAAGCTTTTGTCACAGTGTCGACACCGATAGGGCTTTTCTCCGGTGTGGATTCTTGTGTGGGTACGAAGGTTCGAGTACTGAGTGAAAGCCTTGTCGCAGTATTGACACCGATACGGCCTGTCGCCGGTGTGTGTTCGAATGTGGTCCCGAAGATGCGAAGACTTCCCGAACGACTTCTCGCAGTGCGTGCACTGAAAGCGCTTCGGCGCGGGCCGTTTTTCGTCGTCGGCTGTCAACATGGCTGTGGAGTGAGCGGTAAGAGACGACAGTCGTAGACCGTACGGGTCGGAAGAGTATCGTCGGTTGGGTAAAAACCATCGGTACAAACTAGGATAGCACGGGGACGGAGGGACTTTGAGAGACCCGCAAACGTGATGGTCACCAACACCATGGCCCTCTTCGCGTTTGTGTAGTTTTTCGAAGTAGGGAGAGGAGCGAGAAGGAAGAACAGGGAGGTTACAGGTGCACATTCGTCGGTCTGCAAGATGAATATAAACAATCATTATTACGATTGATATTTTATTACATGTATCATGAGATATTTATGTGAAAATGCGATGCGTCTTAAATACAAATCTTGTACAGGCTCTTCACATATGAAAATATATATAACAAAACAAATGAAAAACAAGAGAGTAATTTCCATGCAGTAACCCCATCGCAAGCAAGGGTGATAATCTCGCCGCGGCAGCGATACATTTCTCACGAAAGGTTTGTATATATATATATATATAGTTGAACCTATAGGTGTTCGCTTAAGACTGGGGTGTCCACTTAAAATGGGTGTTGATAATCTGAAGCACATGTACATAGTCGATAACGTCACACAATGGCGTCGCTAGACCTGGAGAAGTGGGGGACAAAACGATGACGTCATCGCAGACATCGCTACAACTCAGCGAAATGGCTTGGAAATCAGGCAGAATAGTTTGGTTTCCAGCAGATGTGCTCCACCTAATGAAATGATTGTTTAACCCAAACTATTATGCGGTCTCCACCCCCAAGTGTTTCTCGCCGGATTTAAAAGAATTTCAGAGTTGGTCTTCAAGAAAAGTGGGGGGACTTGTCCCCCCCTTGGCGACGCCTCTGACGTCACAAGCTGGTTCCGTGGTTGACCTCAGCGATGAATTTCGTGTGAACTTATGATAAGAATATAATATACTATTCTTCATGAAAACTAACCTTCGTAATACAATGACAAGCACGGGCGGTCTGAAGGCTCAAAAGCAGCAGCGTTTATCGGTTTTTTGGAGGTCTTCTCGGGATGGAATACTGTCGCCGCTGGATGCGTGCGCACCATGGCTCCGCAATAGGGATAACACGGCGAGTATTTGGGATACGAAGGAGGGCTTTCCTATAAGAAAAAATACAAATTTAACTATATGTGACTGAAACAACTCTCTGAAATTCTCCTTGAACAAATAGACATGAACAGATAGACATGAGTTAGTAATAAAACTCCATGCATATATTACATATAAACAAAATTTACATAATCCAAAATTTACATAATCGCCAAAGTTGATATAGAAATTGCTTTTAATCTTCCTTAAATTGGACGACATTTGAGATGGCAGGGAGTTCCATAATTATACTGCCCGGCCAAGTATTCCCAGTCAGTCCAAGACACTATATGACAAGGAACATGGTGTATCGCGTGCATGTAACTTAATTCAGCTCAACTGATTCAATATGAAATACATTATAAATTTTAATAAACAATATAAAATGTACTTAAAATCCTGGAAAGTGTTGTTTTTTAGTGTTTTATATGACTTTTCCAAACCTTCAGAATTGTGTAAAATCTTCCCCCAAAATGCAGTAAATGGCATTTCAGAGACTATATTTCAATATAGGACCCCATAGATGCTCGCGCCTTTTTTCGATCGCTCCCCCCTTTTCGAATCCTGGCTACGTCGTTGCTTCTCCCCCAAACGAAAAATCCTAGATAGAACCCGGATATATGAACCCTTTCGACATATTATTCCAAACTACATCATAGAGCTAGAGCCTGATTAAGAATATGTTGGGCCTGGCGTAGACATTAGGGCCTATATAGATCATTTTCTATCGTTATAATATATATAAAGCTGTCTTTATGTTTCACAGATCAGTGTTGTAAACCTCTATCGAAAATTCCAATCGATACAAGACGTTTATGAAAGAATGCTTACCGGCTAAAACCTTATTTTTAAGTCTGGTGAGAAAAGGGCTTATATTTTTCTCCAGGGCCGGAGCTATCTGTCCTCACCTTAACTCCGGCTCTGAATAGAGCTAGTCCGTTGACCGCTAAAATGTTTTGAAAAGTTTATGTCCAGAGCCGGTCCTAAATACTATATACATTAAATAAGGCACCTATATAGGTTTCGTTTCCAGTTGAAGCAGCGAGAGGATTTCCCGATTTCCATCTGCGGCAGGTGCCAACTTCAAAAACCCTAAAGTAAACGGTTGCTATAGCCTTGGAAAAAGCAACCAGAATCAGTCTCCATGCCGAAGCACTCCTCAAAACTCTAGTATTGCCTCGGTTCACTCGGTGAAAGACACCACATAGCCGCCGCCGGCGGAAACATACTATATATCGTCAAACACATCGCAAGTTTAATGATTGCGCGCCAAGTCTCGTTCGTACGACCTGTATAAAACTCAATTTACATACTCAAGGTTGAATTATTTTGGCGTGGGAATTTTAACGTGTGACACAACTTATGATTCGTCGGCAGTATTTTCTTCTATTACTGTATTAGTCATACAAATCGTCGAATACGATTCTGTTGGTATAGTTTCTATCGGTGTTTTTTACTCGTATATTTTAAGTTACAGTAACTTGTCCTTGTATTTATTGTACATGAGAGCCCCCGTACATATACATACTAAAAACATACATACTAAAAACAATGAATTAATCTATAATCCAATCAGATAGAAAAACACCGTTTAGAATTTGTCAATGTTATCATTGTACGAAACCTTCGGCGCGTTTCACACGGATGTGAAAATTTTTCGGGAATCGAAATTTTCGTATAGTGCTTGCACATCATCATTCGCATGTGTTCTCACTCTTGCCTGTTTTGGTTCCGCTTGGAAAAAAATCGCTCCTAAGGCGCGCGGGACGTTCATCGAGTTGGTCATTCGTGAATTTAACACAGTGCATGGCGCGCAAGTCGTTTTTTATTAAGAGAAAATTCGTTCTTAAAGTAAATGCTTTGAACTTAGGAGCTGTATCAGGAGAAGTTGATGAGGTTGTTGAAAGACTGTTGTTGGTGATTGACGTTTCGACGGCCTCCTGCAGTGCAGATCATCTTCCTTGACTTTGAAGATAATCTCCATTGCAGTTACATTGCAGTTAACGTGCAGTTACTATGAACAATAGTCTTTCTCAAGACTATACAACAACCAAGGTGATCAACATCAAACTTATACAAATTCGATCTTTATGTTTATACGAACACAGACAGCGCCCCGCGGCGCGTTCTCAATCGGTTTTCCCGAAATGTCAATGGAGAGAATATACTATCGACAGGTTTTCAAATAGAAACGTATCTGTAAAAATATATTAAGGTTAAAGTTATGTAAAACATTTCAGAAACTCAAACGTTTTCGCAATTAACTCGATGCTCTTCTGATTCAGCAAAACATGCTAAAAACCTGTTTTTTAACACGAGGATTATCGGGAGTGTTCGCGGAAACGTTTGTACATGTCGTTTATAACCATAATATTGTTTATATCTATTATCATGATGGAGAATTAGGCTATTAAACGGTTATCTGTGTAACACAACTTCTTTTAAAAACTTTTAAATACCAAGACGACAGCAACGATCTATGCCATGCATTTAAATGGTGCGAAAACACCCTTTTCTCGTCGAAAAAACCCGTTTGGCCTGATTTCTCCAGATATTTACTGATTACTTTGTATATACACAATAAGACCAGTCTGTCTCCTAATTCCCATCGCCGAATAGCATATCATTGAGATGAATAGTCATTTCAACTTTTTTCAATTTAAAAACTCATGCAATATACGAGCAATACACTGGTTAAAATGCTCATTCGTTTTATTAAACAATGACAATTTCTTTAAATAAGAAATTAAATCTTGATAACTGATTAATGTCAATTCATGAATTGATATGGGCATGCTCCATCGGTAGTCAGCTGCTCACCTGAATATCAATTTGGATATTACTAACCTTGATTGAAAATCAAATCAAACGAAACGACAGTCAAGAATTTTTCATCCGCTTAATAATTTGGGGCAAAGACAAAAACTGCATGCTTGCACGTCCATGCATGTATACTAAATTAAACTGGGAATCGTGAATTTAAGGTGTTTGATTATGAAATGAAAGCGAGAAAGCTTTGGAGAGAGAACTATATCTCGAAAGTATATTGTGGTCAGAGCCTTATAGATAGTACAGAGAGACGGTAGAGAGAGAGAGAAGTTTAAGAGAGTTAGTTGAGAAGACAAGAGAAGTTCGCCAACTTCGACAACCATCTCTCTAGGAAACGAGTGAACCAATGCGCCGGATTTGAATTTTTTTACATTGCTTGGAAGTTCAAATTAATGAATATCCAAAGACATGAAAGTCTCATGGCTCATGAGCCATGGTATAAAAATGTCGACAAAAACTTAATCTCACCTGGTAAACAGACGTTGGTTGAGGTTTAATTGGGTGCATTGTAGGATATAAGTCGAGAAGTTGATAGCCTGTAGACATGCCCCCTGCAGCTCGTCTGGGTGCAGAAGATTTCCACTTCGAATAGAAAGGAGACGCCAGGTAGCCCATGGACGCGTATTCCATTGAAGGACCAGAAGCAGAGCGATACGGACGAGAATCAATCGACATTCCTAACATAAAAATTAATAATGGGATAAAAATTAACCAACATATACAACATATATAGAATGGGATGATCGCCACTATATTGACAACCAAATGCTGGCGGTGTTCATTTTTAAACGAATGCAAAGTGAGACATGCAGCATCGCATCGCTTTCCAACAAATTTGGGACAGTTTAAAAGGGAACAATTTAAAACAAAAACAACTTAAAAGACATCTTTAATTCCCATTAAATGTAGAACATCACAAAATGTGCTAGAAATCGTCCCCTTGCAGTATATATGTAGCTACCATGTTCGGTTTGAGAAATATAGCAACCAAAAAGTCGCTAACTTGGAAATGCAGTTGCAGGCTATAATATAGTATATCGAACAACCGCACAGCCTTGTTTTTTGGGCTTTTCTTGAAACATAAAACCAAGCTCTGGACAATTAAACAAACGTAAACGATATGAATAATATTAAAAAACCCTCAAATCAAATCAGTAAATCACTGTTCCCAAATACGTTTTGGGAAAGATAAATTAAAAATACCTGCAAGATTTTCAAAACTGGAACAGGAGCTGGGTTGAAAGAAAAGAAAGAAGGATTAAATCAAACGTTTTCGTTTTAAATACGCGGAAAAGAACATTGAATCCAATCAGCAGAGACATTGTGCGAGGTTAACATGATATTTTGTAAAAAGACACCGTTAGTAGATGTCTCATTAATAACTGAAAAGACGGCCGTTTTAAGACCAATGTTGGAACACTTCACTTTTTTCTTACTTTAAAAAAACAATACACTTTCTAATCGAAAAAGCTTAACCTAAAGCAGTATATACGGTATATGGTTAAAAAACAACAAGATAGTTACCTTTGGGGAAGTTCCAGGGAGCGAGGAAGAGCGCCGAAAGCGATACGAGCTACTTGTTGTCAAGGTGTATAAGACCGTCCTCCAGAACGTTTTTCGCTGAACTGGAGCTGTCTTGCGGCGTTGGGCACTTTGAGCGAAGTATCTCTGCTCGTTAATTCGGAATTGGTACGTCGGAAAACTCATTAAACATTGGATGAGCAGAGAGAAAGGAAACCCAAACAGATCAACAGCTGTGTGACTATTGACACAACTCACGACTACTAAGAGAAAGCACTCGAGGCCAATTGAAAAGGCATCGAATTAGCCATGCATAATTTATTCACATTCACACCTCTCCTAAGCAGAGACACTCGGTCCTTTTAACCTGATCAATCTGCAGTGAATGCTAGAGAGGAAAGCAATTTAACATCCAAATTCATTTAATAACTACATATAGCAGAGCCCGGCCGGGAGTGTTTTAATTTCTTGACTGACGAGGAACACAAAGGAAGTGTTGTTACGGCCGGGTTGCACGGTCGAAGGATCGCTATCTGGGAATATTAAGCAAGTCTGACAGATGATCAGCACAGGCAAGAACAAAAATTAACTCGTCAACCCCACCAGTTCTCTCCTTTCTCGACGGTTGAGTTTTTTGCGCGTCGCTTTTTTGTTTTCCCCGAAAAATTCCAGGTTTTCCTCTTGGGATTCCATAAAATAATTCCTAACCTGTGCTAAATAGGATTCCTTGTTTCGAACATTTTATGAAAAAAGTACTGAGCATTTTATGATTGGAAATGAGTGAAGCCGCACATTTACATACTCAATCAATTTTTAAGCGTTCCTTTATGATATACTAAATTGAAAAAAGAAGTGAGCATCGAAATCAGCACTCTCATTAACGACAGTATATATACCTCTCATTTTCTCCAATAGTCGAAAGTGGAAATTAATATCTAAAGCTCAGACGTTACGTTAATCTCTACGACAGCACTTGGTAATAACACTATGTTTTTAACACTACGTGTTGCGCCACCGTAACACGGCACGAGCGGAGAGAGCGGGTTCCTGGTCATTTTAAGGCTTAAATGATTACCTTCGGACAGCTATACAGTATCTTCTGTATATTGTTAACTCAAAATGGAATTAGAGGGATTCAACAGTCTAACAAATAATTGTATTTTTATGTATCCCGACAGCTGTTTCCGAAGTAAAATCAATAAACCGATATTCCATAACAGGTTTTTAACGACCATAAGCGTTGGGGGTGTATTAAAAGGGCCGGGTTAGCCAATTTAAAGACAGCGGCTGTAAATGTATATATATATATATATATATATATATATATATATATATATATATATATATATATATATATATATATATATATATATATATATATATATATATATATATATATATATATATATATATATATATATATATATATATATATATATATATATATATATATATATATAGTGTGTGTGTATGTATAGATAGATAGATAGATGTATACGTTAAAGAAAAGCTGGGTCGAGAGCAAAAGTACGGCCGGGTTACGTTTGTGTTTTTCACTTTGTTTTCCAAATACGAACAGCGAGAGCGTAATCGTCAAATAACGAGCATGAGAAACATCCAGATGTGTTACAAATGCATTAAGCCTAATTAGAATTCTTTTTGTTTAAAACCAATTGTACTGTAAAGTAATCAAATATCGCGCAATTTGCCCTTCATAAACGGACGGCAATTCCCGAAAATTAAGGAGAAGCGAAAGTCGATTTGAATTCACTTAAAATCATTTTCAACTACATATACATATATATATATATTATATATACATATGGCAGCCCACTGGGCACTGGAGCGAAACAGTCGTTGGAGCGAAACAGTCGTTGGACCGAAAGAACCCGGATATGTTTGCATTGCCTATAGTTGTGCGGCGCGCCATTCTTGTCAACACAAAATTCTGTAAGAGCTCATACAAACTCATGTTTTTAATAGTTTATATATGAAATCTTTGTTGAAATCTGGGAGTCTTGCAGTCATCTTAATATTAAAATATGCGCTGGGAAAGGCATTAAGCTCTTTTGAAGGGAAATATTGGTTTGTGTACTGTGTCCGTAGAATGCCGAATTAGGAATATAAACAAAACTATTGACTACATTGAAGTCCGCAAATTGATTTCCTCAAAATTCATCTGGGTTAATTGGACGATACATTAGAACAAGCGTTAGATTATTGCCATTGTGTTCAGTCATGCTTCGCAGTGACGACGAAGTGGTCGAGAAGTGATTTAAGACCTTATTTTCCTTGCTAAAACAAAAATGTGCTATAAATAGTGTATATATATATATATATATATATACTGTATTTTTCATATTATATTTATATAAACATATGCAACTGATTTATACAGGGAAGTTCCGCGCTATCCGGCATTACCGCAGACACAAACAAACACAGAGCAACACTATATAGCGACACTCTTGTGTCGGTGTATTTGTCTTAGCACCGCGAACTTGCTGCGTGGTTCCCAAGCTGTTTTTAATAGTATGGAGCCCGCCAGTGGAGCAGCGGCTATACAGGCACGGAGAAGAGAATGCTGAGTTTCATACAAGAATATAAAAGTGTATATAGTGCGTCTGCCGGTAGGCAATCTATCAATTCATAATTGAATCTCAGTATGCATGTAACTTCGATTGAGTTTGTTAGCTGCCAAAATGATAAAACAATGTAAATTGATGAACTGTGTATTATTGTTTTGAGCGGTGGAAATATTTCCGTAAAGAAGACATTTGTCTGGCATGAGAGAGCCACCCTGCGGTGCCTAACTAATGTACTATGGGTACTCTAATTTTCTTTGCGTTTTCACATAGCTTTAAAGTCATTACATATAATGCAGGGTACACCAAAAGTAATCATGCGATGAAACAAGCATGGTTATAGCCGAAGAGGCGACTAGATATACTTGGGTTAGTTACTTTTAATGACAGGTACTTTATAGGATCTTCATCGAATGATCTTTTCTCTTCAGTTCAATTTCTCGCATGTATATCATGCAACATGGATGCCACAGATTTTCATCTCTGGCACAGATACCAATTGAATTACAGCAAGATTAGGTCAACAAGAATCACTATGTTTTTGGAGTTTCATTGCGATATTATACTTATATATCGCAAGAGAAATTATCAGCATCGATAATTTGTCAAAAATATGAAAACGAGACTGAATGAAAGGATAAGTCTATTTCCTCAATTTTATTTCCGCCGTAACTCTTGGCAGTTTTTGAAAGTTTAGCATCCAAACGTTTGCATGCTTTTTCATGCACGTGAATGTATTGATCTCATGCCAACCTTGGTCTAATATAGTCAATGTGAGCCATTATAAATAAAGTCTACTATATCAGTTCGTCAGCGTTCTTGCCTAGCTTGTTGAGTCATTTGAAGCCGCTTAAGCCAATTTAACCTGCGGATAAGCCAATTTAACCTGCGGATAAACCAATTAAGCAGCTTCTCGTTGGCACGTGGACAGCAAACTGAAGGCAAAAGAATATATAAGTGAAGAAAAGAGACTTCTCATGTTAAATTAAAACGTAAAATAATCAACTGTAAATAATCAACTGTACCGTTCGCCGCGTACCCCTTACGTTTACACACTACTATTAATCGGGACTATTTATGGTTTAGGCGCATGGTAAGCAAGTATAAATGGGAAGAAGAGCAACGATTATGAGCCCACAAATCATTCCGCTGACAGTTTCTCGTCATTAACATGCATCTAAACCATAAATCGGCCAGATTAATCGCAGTGTATAAACGCACCTTTAGTCTTCGCATGGCGGGTTGAAAACCCTGGGTACGAGGTTGCCCCAACCAAAGAAATCAGATATCCTAATCCCAATACTAACTTTGACATAACCTTGATCCTAACCACAAATTTTCGACGTCGTTCGTTTCCCCAACATCGCATCTTCACTGTGTTGGAAAAATATATATATATAGTTGAACAGGGTGTATATATAGACTGTATCCATGATGTTATACGGCCAGATATTTGGTTGAATATAGGGGTGAAGTGTTGATCTAGTACATGTATTGCTTAGTTGAATGCTGTGTGAGACGACAGTAGTCAGACTGACTGGACATGTAACTATAAAATCTAAAATTGTCATGTTATTGTTCTACAAAATGTCAACAGTAGCTCAATGTATAGCTCGAAGGCTGTAAAGGTCAGGTGTTGCCATGCAGATATTACCTGTTTAATAGACTTTCAGTGTCTGGTTTTATTCCTTTCTTTCGCGTGTTTAGTTGGTTAAGAGGAAGCAGGATGTCATGATAACCAAATACAACACCGACAGGTTTGTGTTTGCGATGGCAAAGGATGGCGCAGAGACTCACGAACACTAAAAGACTTTGTTTTGCAAAGATAAGGATCTTACGCAAATAGAAAGGGAACCTCAAAGAAGACGTCTCTAAAAACAATCAATGGGGAGCTTTTGGTCCGTGTTTTGAGACCAAGGGTTTTTAGTTGGTTGTGTTTTCAATGTGATGCAGTTTGGAGTCAATAGGATTACGTCAGCGATTGAATGAATCAATCATTATGAAATGGATAATATAACGGAAAATCTGGAGTCAATTTCGCGCCGACGCAATCTCGAAAATCACGTAATCTTCATCCATAAAATGCTACTGCGGCTCTGCGGCGGGAAATGAGAGAAACTGCTGACATCTAATGTTACTTTCGAATATAATGGCCGCCCGTCGGTAATTCAGCTAAAACGACAAAATTATTCAAATAATCCATTCACCTGACTTGGCTGTAACGCCCGCGAAGACATGAAATAGATATCAGTTTGAATGAAACCCAACGCTTTCCCATTTCAAAAACTGTTGTCAAACTAGCAAACAACGCAGGGAATAAAGCAACTCACAGTCTCAAGTATTGTCAAATAAACCTTAAAGTGCTGTCAAATAAACATCTTTTCAGATTTGTTTTTCATTGTTCTACGGGTACCCATGCATAAAAAGAAAAGGTACTTCTCATGTTTAGGGTATATAGCTGGGATTTGGCAGGGTCAGCGTTAGATCATATTGAGCTAATGTACAGTCTGCGTCTTTGGGACGATGGTTTTTAGTATAACCAAGAAAATACAGCCGGGGGATAGGAAGACACTCAGGCGGTGTGGCGTCACAAAATCTGACCAATCAGCAACCGTCATTCCTTGCATTGTTTCCACGTTTGTGAAGACGTACCCGAAAGTGTTTCATCGTCAATCTTCGTCTATTTTCATTGACTTTCCACTTAGCTTCCGAAGTTGTATTTTGTTAGAGAATATATTGATTGTTGTTTTAGTTTTTGGTTCATTTCTCTAGGGTCTTAAACTATACTTAACTTCGGAGGCGCCATTTTCGTTTTACCTCTGGAGTTACTGTATTGAATTCGATTCGTAAACATTTTTTTTTACTTCAACACGATATAATATTCGAATAATGAATTAGTTTAAGGATTGTTCTTTCAAAATATCTGGGTCTACCCAGGCCTATCCCTTCTAGTTTTTGTGCTGGACGTTTTTGAAAGATGAAGAGATCATCTTTTGGATGTCTGCATTTGTAAGCATAGTGGCATATTTAACATTAGTGTTCAGTAAGTCAGCTGAAGTCTTCTAAAAGCTTCGAGAACTCTTCGTCAAACCAGGTCAAACGCCAAGCTGTCGAAAAGAAAGAACTTGGCTGCCGAGTAAGCTATGCCTCAGTTTCGCAAAGCTTGTCGGGTCAATATCGCGCGACCGGGAGACTAATGCTCACGACGCAAAAAACAAAACGAAACTTTGACACCACAGGTAGCCCGAGTAATAAACGTGTCTACCATAATGAGAAACTTGTCATGCCTGAGAGAATTTTTGTGTCAACCACAAACTGGCCATGATACTGAGCGGCCTCTAAGACTATTAAAATTTCACATCTTGTTCATTAAAGCCTAGTTTTCACGAACGATAAGCGCAAGTACAGGAACTATGAGTCAAATGAAAACGAACCGCATGTTGTATTACCCGCTGTGTTTCGTCAATCTTTCTGCAGATTCGGCATCTTGTATTCGCACGCATGACAGCCGCACTGTTACAAGAGGAACCTATTTTATTTTACTTCGCCTTGATTATGTGGTTTATGTATCGTGAAATTTACATTTATAAAGATCCTATATTACAAGGCTTGTAAAACCGCAACAGCAATCGCCAATTACTGCGGTTCCATTAGTATAGGAAATAACACGGTCCGAGAAGAATCAATGAATAATCGCACGCGTGCTCGGCGAAACATTCACAATACCACGAGTGCGAAGCACGAGTGGAACACAAGTGCGACTCCTCATCAATTCCTCTAGAACAAGTGTTATTTCCTTTTAATACCTTTTCAATCAATTTTACGTGTTCCTAAATACCTCTAAAATACCTAGAAAGGGATTCACTATATGTACAGATACCACTTCGAATTGTTCGACTTTAAACTGAAATAAAGTTAGGGTTAGGATTACGGCCTTAGGATTTGATTTTGGGTAAGGGTTAGTTTTGTACCTTGAAAATAACCAAATAGTGTTGAAATTGTGACGTGACGACATGAACTGCTGTATAAATAGTGACACCCGACTCGAAGGGGGGGGCAGTCCCCTCGCGCGCGTTTTCGCTCTTCTCCTACACAGGCATCAGTCCAAAATTCCGTTGTGCTCCGTTGTGTTTGCCTTCACGATCACAACGCAGGAAAACTTTTTCAACCTTGTGCTTGCGCTTACGTGGTCTTGTTTCGTGATTTTTTTATATTTTCTTGATTGTTAAAGTGCCTATCTCACGTTTGGGGATTTTACATATTCGTAATATTTGGGTCTCGTAATTTAATAATATATCTACTCCAAGCTCTCCCTGTAATAATATATATTGCAGCGACCGCGGAAGCTATTTTGAAGTGGGGAGGCTGGGTCTGGGGGCATGTTTCCCCTGAAAATTTTGAAATTTAGGGCTCTGAAATGGCTAGAAATGCCTCCTTTTTGCTAAAATAGCTTCAAACAGCTTTCAATTATTGGATCAATTTAATGGTGTTAAATCACACAGTTTCTATGCAGAAGTTTTTATTTTGCTATATTACAGTTTACGACTTGTTTTGTATTCAGATTTATAATGAACTTCAAAATATTTATGTACAAAAATAAGCTTGAAAATGGAAGGGAAAACGGAACAATGGAAACAAAACTTAACTATTATTAACTATGGAATACAGTTCAAAATACAGTTATACTCATTGGAGGGCTTGTAAGTGCATTATGAAGTATTTAATTTAGTCACTCGACGAGAAGTCATTTTCAGTAAATGTTCCAAAATAATCGGCGAAAAAAGTGTGGGGGGGGGGGGCTATAGCCCACCCTAGCCCCCGTGTTCCGCGGCCCCTGTATTGTCAGCCGAAAATTTCGTCTTCATGGAGTTTTTCGCTGTCAAAGTTACCGGATATGATGTCACAAGAGGCATTCCAAACCAGTTTTCTTTTGTTACTTGCCACAAAAATGCCTCTTGTGACATCACATCCGATAAATTTTAACAGCAAAAAAGTCCATGAGATGAAATTTTTCGGCTGACAAGTTATTTTATGATTTTGCTCAGGAAGACCCAAATATTACAAATATATGTAAAATCGCCAAACGTGAGATAGGAACTTAATATACTCAATTAACCACAGAAATGCTTTATGTTTGTTTACTAATCTTTCAGGTGGAAAATGTCAGAAACATAAGGAATAGTGGATCTTCAGACGGAATAGTAGATTTCAAAATCTACTACCAGTACTCCTGTTTTATAGTAGAACTAAATCTAAATTTCGACCCCTGAAGTACACTCACTTAATATTAATGGTGGCCATGCAAAATGGTAAAATTTGAGAAAATACTACTCTCTCAAATTTTGGCAGCCATAATTTATTAAGTTCAAGTCAAGTCAACTTTATTATATCACCTTAAATATTACAACTTATAAGCAAGAGCATATACAAGTGGCAAGGTAGCCCAAAAACAACCCAACACTCGACAGGCCTATCAAACAACAACAGCGATGCGAAAGAGAAATGCGATTGTCAACAACATCAGAATCCGATCATTCATCACGAAACTTAAGCTGGAATTCCACTGGCACGTAAAATTGTACGTGCGTGAAACGTGCATAAATAAAATTACGTAAGCAATTTCCACTGGCACGTAAAATTAACTACACCGCGGCTACGTTTTAAGTAACTACTCCCCGCGGTCGCACTCAGCGTTTACGTGATAACTGTCCAATCGGAAAGCCGAGTTTAAACCACGTGATGATGGACACGAGCATGACTGTCGAAAGTTGCTTTGCATAAGAAAATATATAAAGAAGGAATTTATATATTATATATTATAAAAAAGTAAGCAAGAGTCCAATTCCTTTTTTGGTGGCCATGTTCCTTTGTCGCGAAAATATTCCCGCACTTTGGAGAGACTGGAGCCGAGCAACCGATCATGCATATTTCCAGTTTACGTTGAGGATGAAATACTTTTACGTATGTAGTTATACGTACATATAAAAAAGAACAGTGGAAATCAGCCTATAAGGTGGCGATTCGTGCCGTTTTGCGCACAACCGTTCACGATAGGTTTAATCATGATGGGACTATCATGTAAAACGTTATCCCATTCAGTGGCGGATATTCACGTTTTAAGGTGCCCAAAATGTCCGACAAGTTTGGTTGCTAAGTAACAAATTTTATTTGAAAATTTCCGACAAATTGGCAATTATATATATATATATATATATATACATATATATATAAATTTTATTTGAAAATTTCCGACAAATTGGCAATTTGACGAAAGGTGGGGGGGCGGCTGCCCCCCCCCATCCCACCACAATTTCCGCCACTGATCCCATTCACACACAAAAGTACAAAACAAAAATTGTAGCACATATAGAAACGATCGCATATGCCAGTATATTTATAATCTCACAGAATTTCTACTTAAACTTGAGTTGGTCTTCTGGGTTGAATAATATGCAAGATAAGTTACTTCATACATAGTACCGGATTGGCCCATAATATTACCGCCTTTAGTCTGCTTATTATTTCAAATTAAGGCTCCCAACTGGTAAATAACATATAATATAATATATCAGATTATCGTCTACCAAGGCTAGTTTCAATGCATCTCTATTTTCTATGCATCGTAAGATAGAATATTTTGGATGCATGAATTTTCACTTTAAATCTAGTTAGGCCAATTAAAAAATAATTTCTGTTTTTCATCACTTATTTTGAAAAAAATGGGGCGGGCGGGCGGTTTTTTATTTTATTTTTTAATTTTTTTGTTAGTAGCGTATGTAGCGTATTTCGCTTTTAAAAAGCGGGTTAAAAGCTGTTTTCCATTTCACACACTTTGTTTGTGCAAGAAATAGTCACAGTCAATACCTATTGCGCGAACGTTGGAAGTTCAAAAAGATCTATCAAAGCTTTGTACACTCTACTTTCTTATGCAGTTTGCAATGGAAGTTGAATATTTTCAACTTCTACGCCTGAATGCGAGACCATACTGTACTCTGCTAGCGCGAAGTTGCGAAAAAACATCATGGCCGCCAATGTTCGGTTTCCAACTTCTTCCGACCAATTACAGATTATTAAAAAAAATATTTCCCAGCGGTCAATTTTTCAGGGGCGGGCAGAGATGAAAAAAAGAATTTTTTTTAAATTGGCCTTATGGGGTGGCATATACACTTATAACATCAGATTATACCGTAGTAAATGTTTACTTACCATCAGCCAACCATATGGCGAAAACTTCTAAGTACGCACTCTAATGACATGTTGAACTGAAAGAAAAATAATGAAAAAATATGTGCAGGTACTCTTACGTGCTCAGCTCTTTGGTGGCGCACATAGCTATGGTCTTTGTGGGATGATGGTCTTATTTACGCCTACAGTGCACGTGATGGCAAGGCATCTTGAAACTGGACACAGTACAGTATTTTTAAAGTGCTACTGCGATGAAAATACGTGAAAACCTGAAAAGAGTTGTAAAACTTGAAAAAACATGAAAAGAGTACGAGTTGTGACGTCATCCAATCAACAGGGAGACTTCTAGATACGTTTTAGATATTGTAGTCTGTAGATATTATCACTGTCACTTTATAAGTCTTGCAGTGTACAAAGGTCAAGAAAGCAAAACAAATTCAGCTACCATGCAACATGCAACTGAAGAACAAGGTTGATTGGATGACGTCATAAAAGCAGACCGCTAGTTAGAATTTGAGGGCCAATCAAGCAACAACTTAATAATGGCGAAGGACATTTTTGTCTCTATATGCATTCTCCACATTACTTCATTCAATTTCTAAAATGTTTTCCAAAATGTTTTCCAATTTAGAACATTTAAATAGTATACATGTAGGTTTATTTCAAGTTATATCAAATTGATCTAAAAATTTGAAAGAATAAGGAATGTTGCATGGTGAATTTTTCCAAGTTTTACACTGACACTAACCATCAACAGATAGAAATTACAAAAGTGGAGAGGTATTCTATATTGATTTTACTGAGTCAGGTACAACCATACACGTGAATATTGGTTACCGGTACTGGTTGTTCAACTAGTCTATATTTATGTTATAACTAGACCTTTGTAACTACTCACACCAACCAGTGGTATTGCCAATGTGGGGGTATTGGGGGTACTTAATGATGACATCACAAATGAAACTCTCAGTTTAAGATGAAAGGCTTGGGAACCAGACAGAATGACTTGGGGTAACGTTACATCATGGGCTAGTCAGCGGCAAGCAATCAAATTCTGGACAATCTTTTTTAGTATCCACCAGATATGCCTGTATTATGATATACACCATAACCCAAAAACAACTTACATACTAACCCCGTGATACAGGAAAGCTAAGTAAAAATCCTATTACTAACCTTAATACTAATAAAAGGATCGTCCAGAAGATGATTGCTTGCCGCTGACTGGGATAAATGGCGTGCTCATCCTCCACTACGCCCGTGATGTAACATTTTTGAATGACTTGGTGGGCTGGGCATACTAAAGCAGATACTTGCAAGTACTTACCCTCTACCCCCATCTACCCTCTTCCATCAGATTTGGAAGAAAATTTATTTTTGACTTGCAACTAATCCCTTGAGACTCTGAAGACAAAGGTTTTGTGGCCATGTTAGTGCCACAATTACCAAAATAAGTTAATGATATTCTTTTGTTTAAGTTCCACCAACATGGCCTGCCATGACGTAACGTGCAAGTCATCAATAGTCTGGAAAAGAAGTGGGTGGCCTGTTCCAGACCTACCCATTCCCCTGTGGTGACACCCTTGACCCCTGTGGTGACACCCTTTTAAATAGCCCCTACCTTTTCAGATGTCCACAAAGTACGGCAACACTTTAAATATATCATTAATATCAAGTACTTTAATATTAGGTGTTTAATCATAATTATTTAATGATATAATTCATAATTTATATTTAATGATATAGTAATATAAGCCTATCATGCCTCTTTTATATCATACACAATTATTCATTCATTTTGCTAAAAATGCATGCATTGTATTTTAACCTTCCTTTCCTTGTCCACAACTGTAAATTCTGCAGAGCGTCGCTTTTTGAAGCTTCTGGACACATTCCAACTTTTTTCTGTCCTTGTTTGACGCATTTTGATAAAAATAGGCACCTCCTCTGCAATCCAAAGGGTACGTCATAGTCTGAAATTAGCGCCGCCTTTTTGCGCCCGCGAGCGTCTGTACGCAGGCTAGCTCTCCGCTCGAAACGTCATTATTTCGTTCCTAAAAATCTTGGCAGTTCACCACCTTTTCACTTTGCTATATATCCAAAACACTGCCTACGAAGCATACTTTTGTAAATATTTACGGCCACGAAATTCGACACACAGCTGCGAAATGACACACTGCGAAGATTAGTCGCGTCACAATAAAACCTTCAAGCGAATAGCAGTCAGTTCTCATAAAAATATATTCGCGGATGCAAATCGAACCCATGACCAGAGTACCAGACCTTCTAATCGCCGGTGAATTTAGTTACCCGGCGCTAGACTCCGAGCCGGTAGTGTAAGGGTAAACGCAGAGGAGGGTGGACAGCTGTCACGTGCATATCTCGACCAATGAAATTGCTCTATTTTCTCATCGTTTGCGCGAAGTTGATCGGCTGAAAAATTTGCATTGGACGCAGAAATACCGAATATTTTACAATTGTTATTCAAATTTTCCTTTTAAAAGGCAGCGATACTGTTTAAACTATTATTGGGCTATCTATATCTGCAGGATTTTGTGGGGTAAATGTCTTTTTTCTACCTTGTTTTGATCATTTATGTAGGTCGTGTCGTCGCCACGTGATGACCCGAGTCCGTGTTTGTCAACAATATTCAAAGTAAAAAATCTCGAATTCCCATGGTTCGATTTCTCTAATTTTTGCATAATGAGTTAAACAAATGTCTAATCTTGGATTCTATCCGAACGACCCCCCTTGACCCCTCGACCGTTTTCATGTTATTCGCCTTTGAATCGGTCGCAGTTATTTCAGCCTTTACCGAGATGGCGCCTCGTATTTGAGGGGACATTGCACCTATAAAATTTATTTTTTTAAGAATTTCGGAAGTCCCTATAGCTTTATTCTTTAGGGTAAATGTTAACTGAGTTCTAGAAGAATATTCAACGAGTGAAGTTTGTTATTTGGCTATTTTTATATATTTAAATTTGGATTTTGGGATGGTATCTGGTTGTCTTCGAGAATCTGAAGATATGTAAACATAAGAATTTTTGCTTCTTTGAGGTTAGTTTCTTTTCTAGGCTTATAGATTAATATATCTGATGGCACAAAAAGGATCATGCTCCACCAACTGTAGGCTTTGGGAAAATTTGGTTGGTTCCTTTTTAGCTTTTGGATAGTTCTACTTGACTTTGCATGCAGTATCTACCTCTCACACCATTTCTATTTTCTATGCTTATGAGTTATGCCTATAGTTTACTATAACTTGCTGCTAGATCTATACCAAACATAATATAATTTTGCTTGCCTTTCTAAAGGTATACTGGTAAGTAAAGTATCAACATTTGGTATCAACATTTGGTATATCAACATCTGGTATCAACATTTGGTATATGTTGCTTTACTATAAATATTGTACATAATTGTTATTCTTGTCTCAGGAATGCTTTTCATGCTATAAGGCGGCTAAGGCCTTTTCGGTATGCCATGGTTGGAGCCTTGAAGGTTCAATTCCTAGTGCATACTATTAAAAGAGGATTAAATACTATTAAAAGAGGATTTTAGAGTCGAACAAGTTAACAAAGTAATATGCTTGCAGAATTGATTGGTAATTAATCATTGGTCATGTAATCTCAAAACAAATTAATAAAGTGCATTTAATATTACTTTTTGCATATACACTGCATTTATGCAACATTTAATTAAGAAATACAGGTACATTACCACATATAAATCACCTGCAGTTGGGATGTACCACAATGATTAGATACCAATTATAAACATTAAGACTATCATAATACTTGTTCATGATCAACACATTTTATAAGCCAGAGTATGTACATGCAAGTGCATATGTTTATATTACAAGTGCATATGTTTATATTATTATGGTGGAGTACTAGAGTCCAGATACTACCTACCATTTTTATTTAGGAATACAATTTAATCTGAAAATACTAAAAATAATACACTTGTTTCACTTTGAATAACACACATTTAATAACACACTTGAATAACATACTTGTTTTACATACATTCGCTGTATATAAACGCTCGATATAAACATACATATTTCGTCTCTCAGACAGAATTTAGAAAACCAAAATGTTGACAGAAATGCCCGTTCCAACAGTTTAAAAAACAGTTTAAAATGGCGAACTACGCACAGTGAAAGAAAATTCGTAAGCAGAATCGCAACAATAGAGGTATATCACGCTCTCTTCAGCAAAAATTTCAGCCTGACATCCTTGAGTATCAAAAGCGTCCATCTTCGGGAGATGTTACCTTCGAAACAGTCCAAGCACAAATGACAACCGCGCGGAAAAACAAGCCCGCTAACCGTGATCCTTTGCGCGTTGCTGTCCAACCTCCTCTGGGGTAAACGGTTGTTAGTATCAACAAAATAGTGGTCTATTACAAATTCGGCATTCTGATTGGCTCATGAGAACTAGTGGTCTATTGGTGATAGACCACTAGTAGAGTTATCCAATCACAAACCTTCTTACAACTAGAATATTCCTATCCTGACCAATAAAAAACCACGACATATTCACGCTGCAAGCAAAACCTGAAATCTAGGCCAAATTTATATACGAGTGATGAAATCATGAAAAAAAATTGACCCGAAAGTAATGGAAAATTGTTCAGTTTGACATTTTCGAATAAGAAAATAAATTTGCTTATGCCTATGGAGTATATAATCTACACCAAATCTGAAGCAAAGTAATTACAATCTCGTTTTTTGTGAGCGATTGTTTATCATGTGCCATCGAGACATCGAGCTACTCTACATTTTGAATGGGGAGACTTCTGCAAACAAAAAGGTGAAACTATCTGAAAATGTGGAACAATGTTTGATAAGACTTTAATACGTAAAAGAAAGGTTGTTTATGGTTGATACTTAACTAAAACAATTAGACAACTCGCCCTCGTGATTAGCACATGAGATAGTCAACTAGGGCTTCGCCAATGCGTTCCGCCCGCTCCCAATTCCGCCCGCCCCCCTAAACGTAACGCCTGCACGCAGGCTACCAATGTCAGAGCCGGATTAAGGGCACGTTGGGCCTTGTTTTCGATCGTTATAAAATGTATATATATAGCTTTCTTTTTTTCGTGTTTTAAATATGAGTGTTGTAAACCTCTGTCAAAAATTACAATAGATTCAAGACGTTTATGAAAGTACGCTTACTCGCTGGTGAGAAAAGCGCCTATTTTCTCCAGGGTCTGGAGCTGCCATCTCATCCGTCCCCACCTTAATCCGGCTCTGGCCCTCGTTGGCTATTTAACAATTAGACAACGAGTCCGAGTTGTCTATGAGCGAATAGCAGGGCCTTTTTTAAGGATTTTCCCGTGGGGGGGCATTTTCCTAAAAGGGACCTTCGTAGCCAAAATATATGTTTACTGTTTCTGAGGTAGGCTTTTTCGTTTATATATATATATATATTTGTCTGCCATTTTATTTAAAAATATTTGTTCTACAGTTCATGATCAGTGGCGGATCCAGGGTTGTTCGAAAGGGGTAACGGTAATCTAGTAGGGGGGTCTGGGCCCCCTCAGGAACATTTTTAATTTTGCAAAGCCCAGAAGTGCTTTTACGGCGATTTCTGATAAGAATTTTTGCGAAATTAAGGCACCACGCCATTGCTAAAAATGCACGATTACAAAGGGGTATCAAGATTATGAAACACTTTAATATATAAACTCAGAAGTAGTACGGAACCAATATAAACACTTTAGCCTTTAGGCATCTTCATAAGCTACCAAAACATTGTGCTTATAATCGGTCATATAATATTGCGTTTATCATATTATGGTAAAAAACAGAAAACACTTGTTTGCGGGATTTTAAATGGGGGACGTTTTAAGGGCTAAAACTTACTTTCCATTTGTTTAATTTTTATTCCTTGCTTATTGGTTGATTAAATTTAAGAAAAAGGGACTTTTCCTGGGGGGGCAAAAATTGATTAGTGGGGGGGCACAAGGGGGGACTGGGGGGGCACTTGCCCCCCCAGCTTAATAGTTAAAAAAGGCCCTGGCGAATAGTCAACGAAGGCGAAGCCTGAGTTGACTATTCGCTCATAGACAACGAGGACGAGTTGTCTAATTGTTTTAGTAGAAACGAATTGGTGGACTATTACAAATCATGCATTCTCAAAAAAATTATCCAAAAACTCACGTGAAAACTCCCCAAAACGAGAGTTTTCTGCCATTGTTTTGAGCGCGTTTCCCAAACGTTGTCTATCACGAATAGACAACGGTTGAGTAGCCAATCAGAATGCAGCATTTGTAATAGACCATGGTCAGTTTCTACTATCTTCTCATAGACAACTCGGGCTCTAATTGTTAAATATAGTAACTTGATGGGTTACCACTATGGGGAAATCGCAATTGTAAACATTACGAGACATTTCCGGTGCGCCTTATTCCTATATTATAGAACTTAAGCTGGACACGCCTATTATTGAAAAATAGAATTTTTCGTGCAAAACAAAGAAAACTTAATGACTCAAAGTCCCAACAGTTAACTTCACGTTGAACCTGAGGGCGTTTTAGTCAAGGGACCGTGGGACGTCTGCACGCAGGCTAGGGGACCGTGTCTGCTGTGAGGTGCAGAATAAGATTTTTATTTAAAGTAGCCGCTAGTATTAGCTAAAATGGGAGGAGCATGTAAATAACCACTAACCCCAAAACATTAACAAAGATCCTAACCCGCCGCCCTAACCTTCACCCTAATATTAACCCTCATACTAACCTTCCTACTAACCAGGGCCTTTTTTAACTATTAAGCTGGGGGGGCACTTGGCCCCCCCACTAATCAATTTTTGCCCCCCCAGGAAAAGTCCCTTTTTCTTAAATTTAATCAACCAATAAGCAAGGAATAAAAATTAAACAAATGGAAAGTAAGTTTTAGCCCTTAAAACGTCCCCCATTTAAAATCCCGCAAACAAGTGTTTTCTGTTTTTTACCATAATATGATAAACGCAATATTATATGACCGATTATAAGCACAATGTTTTGGTAGCTTATGAAGATGCCTAAAGGCTAAAGTGTTTATATTGGTTCCGTACTACTTCTGAGTTTATATATTAAAGTGTTTCATAATCTTGATACCCCTTTGTAATCGTGCATTTTTAGCAATGGCGTGGTGCCTTAATTTCGCAAAAATTCTTATCAGAAATCGCCGTAAAAGCACTTCTGGGCTTTGCAAAATTAAAAATGTTCCTGAGGGGGCCCAGACCCCCCTACTAGATTACCGTTACCCCTTTCGAACAACCCTGGATCCGCCACTGATCATGAACTGTAGAACAAATATTTTTAAATATAATGGCAGACAAATATATATATATATATAAACGAAAAAGCCTACCTCAGAAACAGTAAACATATATTTTGGCTACGAAGGTCCCTTTTAGGAAAATGCCCCCCCACGGGAAAATCCTTAAAAAAGGCCCTGCTACTAACCCTCAAACTACTAGTTTCCAGTCTTTCCGCGGAAACCTAATTGCTGCCGTAGGCAGCACACTAATCTTGACATGGGTTATCTATGTCTCGTGCCCAGACCTCTTTCCGCACCTATGTATAGTCAACGAGATCTCGATATATGTGAAAATTTCCTAGGCCGGTGGATGTTCAGTTTTATGACGTTTTGTGACGTAGTTTAGTTTGCTCTGGAACGAGATTGTTCACATACTCCAGAGGGTTATTCGTTTTCACGGAAGTTGTACGGAATTAATGTTCGGAACTTGTCAACGCCACCACGAACATGGTATTTTCTGATCACGCAGGTGCTGTTGGGAATTTCAATTCATTTCAGTGAGGAGATATTCTGTTTTCAAGGTAAGACGACTAAGATAGTTCTGTGTACTTAGTTTTTCTTGTTTGTCTCGTGTGTACACGCAACTCAAATCAAACGAAGTCATTGTGCTCGTTAAAATCAAACCTAGCGAAGCCGGTGACATTTGACAGTTCTCGCCAAAGACAATACTCAATATTTACAAACGAAGGTTTGTGCCTGTTGCTCAACAAACTTACATCTGTGCAGAGAAAAACCTTGTCATTACTTTACCTGAAATGGGAGTGACAATCGATCAATATCGTGCCCGAATTGGTGGACACAACAACGTAAGAATCAAACAGGATTCAAGACCACTCGAAGAATAGAAACAGGATTCAAGACCACTCGAAGAATAGATATAATCTTTTCTGGAACAACATTGATGTTAATTCAGTTGGTTGTAACAACCAGTATGCAGATTTTTAAACGATTTACATATTCAGTCATAACATGACCAGTTGCTACGACCAGTTTCGCTACTAGTAACAACTATGGTATTATGCAAATATTTTACTTCAGTGTATATTTATATTTTCCAACAGCAAGTGATAGTGAATATCATGTTACAATGTGTATGTTATTGTTGCTCTGTTGTTGAGAATGGCAAATGATGTCGAAGAAAATCCTGGTCTGACAATATATGTTGTTGTTCAACCTCGTACCCAGCTGGGCATTTTGCCTCCACGGTGGAAGGTCGGCGAAAATGTCCCTTGGATCGGCTGGTCCATTCTATAATGCGATTGGCTTGTCATAAAACTCCAATTAATTCAGCCGAGTATAATTTATGCATCTAAATCTGAATGCTGTCTTTAAATTGTACAGCAAATTAGAAGTGATAACTTTCACTAAATTGGATATATGCTTCTTCATACCTTTTGTAAGAGATAACCATGGATGTATGGTAAATTATTAATCTTGTTAGCTGCTTTTATGCCGACAAATGCTGACATGAACAACTCTGATTATTTTTCAATTGTTCAGGTCAATAAAGTAGACAAAGGTATGGAAGCCGAGGAGGCTCACTCATTGAAATAAAACTCTGTTTGGCGAAAGATAAATACTGTTTGGCGAAAGTAAAACTCTATTTGGCGAAAGTAAAACACTGTTTGGCGAAAGTAAAACTCTATTTAGCGAAAGTAAAACACTGTTTGGCGAAAGTAAAACTCTATTTAGCGAAAGTAAAACACTGTTTAGCGAAAGATAAACTCTGTTTGGCGAAAGTAGAACACTGTTTGGCGAAAGATAAACTCGGTTTGGCGAAAGCAAAAGCATAATGCCGTTTGGCGAAATATAAATAGCGTTTAGCGAAAGCAAAATCATAATGGCGTTTCGCGAAATCAAATATAAACTCGGTTAGGTTTGGCGAAAGATAAATAGCGTTTGGCGAAAGATAAATGCAGTTGGACGAAAGCAAAAGCATATATTATGGCGTTTGGTGAAATATAAACTCGGTTTGGCGAAAGCAAACGCATAATGGCGTTTGGCGAAAGCAAAACATAATTTAATTAGTTTTGCTTTCGCTAACATTTAATTGACTTTTGCTTTCGCCAAATCAACCTCGTACCCAGGGCCTATCTCCGCCCGCCGCCCGCGCTCGTACCCGGGCTCTTTCAAGACAACTTGGGACTGTATACTTTCAATGCGTTTATTCCTTCAACATCTACGATCTACAACATTCTCACTCACTTGATCACTAATGCCAATAGCGATGGCAATAACACTCACCTGTCTAAAGTAATAGACCTCACTTCTTTCAAGTCGTTAACCCACTCCATACATCTCTTTGATTTCTGATCAACCAATTCATCATCCCATCCAACATTCTGCACACACAGCTCTTGAAACAATACCTTCATGTGAACAACTATAAGGCTTATTATACCCAAGGGATCAAATAACCCAGCTAAAATACTTAAAGTGCTTATGCAGCCAAATTTTAGGTATTGCTTTTATTCGTTTAATAAATTCGCCAAACTTTTGCGGTTATTTCCCTGTAATCAGAACGCAAATTGGTCCAGTAGAACTAATTTTATGACTGTTTGAAATCTCAAATGCGATACGAACTTTGCGCGCATCATTTCTTGTGCTGTGACGTCATAACGAGGACACGCTTATTCGACTTGGCGAGATACAACATGGCGAGTACATCGAGTGCTTTACATAAAACGCGTAAACACGGAGGTAGAACGTGTGTTGCTGGTGGCCCTGGTCGTGTAAGTTGCCAAAATAGTCAACATACATCAGGTATATCTACCTATATATTCCCAAACGAGGAAAAGGACTGTAAAAGAAGGAAACAGTGGGAGTGCTTTGTTCGAAAACACAGGCCGAATTTTACATCTTCGCGCTCATCTGTTTTGTGTTCCGCGCATTTTGAAGAGAGTTCGTTCACCACAAATTTGGAAATCGCTACTTCTCTTGGCATGAAGAGGAAATTAAATCATGACGCTGTTCCCACAATCGACGTGGCAGGAGTTGCTGAACTTGCGACTTCTCCTGGAGTTTCAGATCGCAAGCGCAGACAGGTAAACTGACACTTCATAATATAAATATTCATAAGGCCATATTATAATACATAAATAATACGTGTTCCCTTGCTTGTTTGATTCTGTTCTGTTCGAGTAAGTTTTAAAATGCGTTTCAATTGATTCTATAGATCATTCGCCGCAGCAAGAAAGTGTTGCCCAAAAAAATATTGCCGAGCGAGTCGGACTCATCAGAAGTCTGATCTGATGAGGGGCCAGAACTGGACTATATCTCGCCAAGTCGAATAAGCGTGTCCTCGTTATGACGTCACAGCACAAGAAATGATGCGCGCAAAGTTCGTATCGCATTTCGAAGATTTTGAGATTTCAAACAGTCATAAAATTAGTTCTACTGGACCAATTTGCGTTCTGATTACAGGGAAATAACCGCAAAAGTTTGGCGAATTTATTAAACGAATAAAAGCAATACCTAAAATTTGGCTGCATAAGCACTTTAACAAATTTCGCTTCGTAAGCTCTTTCCGCCAGTTTTGACAAATTAAATCTGATATTGTCTTTATCGCAATCCCAGTTTAGTCCCAAAACCTTTTCAAAATGACCCTCTTCTCTAACTCCTTATAAACTGGATTTAGCATAAGTCTCAATATCGTCTAATCTAGTTATCTTTGCATACGCTTCCTAAGATCTGCGTCATTGGTCAACCACTTCCTCAACGTAAATCCACCCATAGCCATTCTAGATCTAGTCTTCTCATACAGATCAATTACATCTTCCGCTAGTCTGCCTCTTGACACAAGATCATCAACGTAAAAGCTGTCTAACATCTTTCTGACAAACATCTGGTCACTATCGCTAAACCTCTCTATATGGTGTCTCAACGTCGCGTTCAACAAAAATGGGGAAGCATTCAAACCAAATACCACCCTACAGAATCTATAATAGGGGCGGATCCAGCCGAAATTTTGAGTGATGCATAATTTTGTGACCGCACCCGCTAGGGGGGTCCGGGGGCATGCCCCCCCGGAAAATTTTGAAATCTAGAACCTCTGAAACGCGATTTCCTGCATTCTGAGCGAACATTTGATACTAATCCTTATATGAAACTCGATGAGAAAATTTCCCCATTTTGACATAAATACCTTAAAATTTTCACATTTACATCATGTAAAAACTACAAAATATATCTCCTAAAATAAGTGGAAATATTTTTCCGAGTTAGAATAAAATAAAATTGATTGCTTACCTTCTTTCGACGTTGTAGATAGTTAATATGCAAAGATATTGTACTTACAATTCTAATCAATGAATAATGGAAAGTAGATGCATGACCATTTTTTTCTGCGCAAAAGACAGTAAAAGAATGACCAAGCGCCGCCTTTCCCACATCAAATAGATAAGAATACTTGAAGCCAACTATTAACCAAGAATTGATCTAAGTGAGACTGTGACTTCCAAGTTCCAGCAGCAGCAGCAGGGAGATGCCACGATTAACGAGTATAAATGTTCAAGCCTTCAAGGTAAAGTAACTTTCAACAGCAGCAGGATGCCACGATTAATGAGTATAAATGTTCAAGGTAAAGTAACTTCCAACAGCAGCATGATGCCCGATGCCACGATTAACGAGTATAAATGTTCAAAGTAAAGTAACTTTCAACAGCAGCAGGGAGATGCCACAATTAATGAGTATAAATGTTGCGAGTTAGAAATGGTGTTCAATACTGTTCATGCTTTGTCATCTTCTTTATCTTCCAAAATGTCAAGGAATTGCATTCGTGTAGGATATTTTCTGGCGAATGTGTTAATGACTTCTTCCACATCATTCTTAATGTCGTCATTGATATGCATCTGGGCAAGGCCATTTAGCCTCTCGTTGACCATTGTGTTCCGCAACCAAGTTTTCATTCGGCGAAGAGCGGAAACAGATCGTTCACATTCACATGTAGTTACTGGCACGACTGCGAGAATCTTAAGGGCAGTGAAGATGTTGGGAAACGCAAGTTCATTACAATGCCGTAGAGTATCAGCAATGGAGTCATACTGAACCTTTTCAAAGCCTTCTCTCCAGCTCGTTTCCCACAAACCCAACTCAGCATGGATTGCCCGATAGTTTGGCATGTCATCTCTGTAAGCCAAGAAGAACTTCATCACCTCTGTCTTCCAGGAAACGCCTTTGCAGTTGAGGAAAATGCTGGGAATAATGTAGAATCCAGTATAGAGGTCACACATTTCTGATGGAAAACGAAACTCGATCTGGTCAATGAGGTGATCAAGAAGTGGGATGGTTATCTTCACTCGATAGTAATCGCGGGCGGTGGCTACACAATAGTTATCACGGGTGGTTTGAACATTGCACAACCGAGGCATTTTCTCTTTCACCTTCACTGCATCTGCCAACTCAAGAACTTCATCATAATATTGGCTGTGGTTCTCTTCTACTGAATCACGCAAGTTCTTCATTTGTGCCTTTAAAAGATTAATCTGCTTGATTGACTCGGCGATATCGATGTTCCTTTTCTGCAATTGAGTAGTCAATGACAAGGTGTGATGTAGGACTTTGGATGTAACGACAAGAGATGCGATAAATTCAAAAGATTTCAGAGTGCAGATATAAAGAGAAGCGTCGCTACTTGAATTTTTGAAATCATGATTCAAATTTTGTGCCATATAATCCAAGCTGTGAAAGATAGCTTCGTATGCCTCTACGAATCCATCAAGGGTAGATATCCGTTCAACCCAGCGTGTCGTCGAGGGAGTTCCCAGCTTTTGACGCTTCAGACCAATCTCTGCCATTTTCTTCTTCAAATACTGTTTGCGTTGGACAGACGGGCTAAAAAAACTTGAAATCTTCTGTGCACAACCCAACATATTCTTAACTGGAGTAACTTTACATGCTTTGGCAACAATAAGATTTAAGCGATGGCTGGTGCAGTGGACATACAACGCTTTCGGATTTTTTTTCAAAATACGACCAGACACCCCTTTTGCCTGGCTAGACATTGCGCTGGCACCATCGTAACCTTGGCCACGACAATTCTCAAGTGGTAGGCCGACTTCCTGCAACGTGTTCTCGACGTTACTTGCTAATGCCTCGCCTGTCATACCTTCACATTCCACAAACTTTATGAACCGTTCGTTGATCTCTTTCTTCGAATCTACATAGCGCAAGACAATTGGCATTTGTTCCATACTGCCACAGTCCGTTGCTTCATCTGCCAGAACCGAGTAAATAGGACAATCACTGCCATTAATTTCCGCCACGATTTTTTCACGGATTTGGTCTCCGCAGATCTTCACAAGCTTGTTTTGGATGGTTTTTGAACGATAGGTAGCATTCTTATCTGCAGTTTGGAAATGTTGCTCGAGATTCGTGTCACCTGAATCGACTCTGAAGTCCAGAAAGGCTTGAAAGTTGCCGGGATTTGTTGATGTGTAATGCTGCGAGTCATCACGATGTCCTCTTAATGCAAGATTCTGCCTGCCAGCTAAGATGACTGATTTGGTAATAGATGTTAGGGTATCTCTGTTGCGCTGAATACGAGCACTTCGCATGTTATCAGCTTGCTCATCTATGCCTATGGTTTCACCCATCATCACGCTTCTAAATTGCACCAAACGCATCATGGAATCACGATGGACCGTCGAAGAATTCTGATGCTGTTCCAGTCTTGTTGCCGCACTTTGCCAGTTGGTTAAGGGCTCCTTGAATAATTTAGTTAATTTCGAGCCATTACGTCCACTCTCATGACCAAACAAAACACAAGAAAGACAAAAGGCGCCATCAAATAGCTTAGAATAACATAACCACTGCCAACGATTTAGCCAATTTGGACAAAATCTTCGACGCGAAGTCGAACAAGGAAAATTAAAGGTTGGGGGTGGCTTCCAATGATTATTGATTAAATTAAGCTTTGTATCATCATCAATTGCTGCCAAAGATACAAACCGTCCAATATCCAATGAATCAACATCTGAAAGATCTCTTTTATGTCGCTTAGAAAGTGAGTCATCTGCTTCATTGAAATTCCTTTTTAAGTTACATGTAAGTGGTCCTAGAAAAATTCCAGAAATTATAGCATGAGTGATGGAACCGCCAACAAGGTCAAACTTAATTATTCTTTTGACCAATCCACGGAAAATATTTACCTTCCTGTCAGCAAAATCCATGCGATACAATATAAATGAACATTAAAAATATATTTTCATTTTCTATCTCATATGAAGACAAGTCAAATAAAGTGTCTGTGTGAATATTCTTGACAGACATATTGTATAAAAGCTCCAGTGCGGACTTTTTGTCAAAGATTTCCTGGTAGCGAGGCTGCTGAAAGCCTGAAACTGCTGCACATGCATTTTTCAGCACACATTTTTCGACTCAATGCTTGCATTTCAGCAGCACATTACATTGAAGGCTTTCATGGTTGTTACCATGTTGTGACATCATCTACTGTATATGACTGAACAGAACAGACAATGGCAAAATGGAATCTATTTGTTAAATATTCAGGCCTTAAATGAGCTAAATTTCTTACTTATAACTATTCTATGTAATGTATGTTGAGTTGATAACCCAACTACAATGAATGGATTAAGTTCCTTACGTTTTAGTGTGGTCCTCAAAGGATCACACTTTCCTTCTATAGCTTCTGCTTCGCTGTCATCAGTGCCAGTGGTAACTATGTCTACAGATGGCTCTTTTGCTGCTGCTGTTGGAAGAACCTTTCTATCACCAATGGTTTCTTTCTCAACCAATTGACTAGTTATTGCAGTTAATAGCTTGTCCTTCTTAACTACGGTAATGTCTACAAGAGAAATTTGAGAAAATGTGAAACACATTCAGTCCATACACAAAATCATAATTCTGAGAATTAGTTTTTAACCTTCAGTAATCAGTTCACTGAACTTCTGTTTTAGGACTGCTACAGTGCTACTGAATGTACATGCCATTCCGCAGGTGCAATATAACTTAGATAATAGATATGCAAAGCCGCAGCAAAGGAATTGCTGAGTTACTGAATCAGATCATCAGATGGTTCTAGTATTATTATACTTAACAATTTACAGTTAATATACACTAGCTTACAGTATAACTAAAGGACTAAAAAACTTTGTACCATGCAATACATTTAAAAGCCTTAGTTTATAACACATCAGCCTGTCATTGTTTCCCTCTATTATACAATCTGACAACTGACAACCCAAGTTTGCTTTACAGTTACTAAATAAATATTAATATAACGTTTCAGACCTGAAGACCCAAGGTCAAAAGTGCAGTTTTGTATGTTACCTTAAATAAACTTCCCGCAACAAACATGCAGTGTACAATAATTACACACTGTACCTTCAAAAGCAATTTCTTCATCCTTTCTGCTTTGTGGGTGACATGCAAAATGAGCTGTGATCTTTTGTTGCTGGGGTGCCTTCGTCTTTGTTGTTACATCCTTTGGCTTAAATTCCACCAGTGGCACAAAATGATTTGGCTGGAAGTCCTGACTCAATCCTGGAAGAATATGAATGCCAGTAGTTGTCCACATAAGAATGATATTAGTTGGCTGAACAAGTTTTCCAGTAAACAAATTATGCTCAAGTCTTGGACATATTGCTCCATTTAAAAATTGGGAATGCTTGGTCTCCTGCCCCAATTTTTCTGGGTAAACTGAAGTGACATTCATTCCAATAACCGACGACAAACCAAATATACACAAAAGAGAGGCATGTGTTCCACTATTAGCATTTCTAATAGCCTCTCGTTTAACAACCATCACCCTGCTGCTGGGATCTTTTCTATCATAACCGTGAGCTAATGCAGAATCAGATGCAGATGCAGAAAAAGCAGTATTTTCTGTTTTAAAGAAATGTGCTTTTTCCTTAACGTATATATGAGAGGTATAAAACTCTGGGTGATTAAAGAGCTCGATGCTAGTTAAATCTCTTAAAATATCGCAAAGATCTTCCTTGCCACAAAGTAGTTTTGAGCATGCTCTGTAGAGGCAATTTCCATCACCTTTAGTTCTATATAAAATAAGACAACACAAAAGAAGCATTAACATTTAACACCATGACAACAGCATTTATACCCATAGTCCCATACTATAATAAACATGTATTGCACTAAAGTCAGGTGCCACAGTGCCACTTGGCCTGAAATCAAATGCAAAGTCAAAGTGGGTGTGTGTTTTGTAAATTGTAATCACAAGTTTGATTTCACACTAAGATTGCTTCACACAGTTCATTTTGAAATCATCCAAATCACACTAGTGTCACTTCCCCAGCTAAATCATAAAAATTGCAATAGCTTATAATTTATAGCCCCTATATTAACATTGATAGCTGAACATATTGTCATCATTTCATTTAATATGTATGCCAATATATTGTCAATACAGTATATATATAATATATTATTATATTGTCATAATTTCATAATATACATTCAATTTATCACTCAAGTCTCAAAGCATTCAATTGTATAATACAGCATTTATTATTTAAGTAATTTAACTTACTTCAGAGCCCTCAGTTCTCCTCCACACTGCCATACTTCAGTAAGGTGCTTGGGAATCAATAGTTCGGTCGAAACATCTCTTCCATTTGTACCCTTCTTGAAGCGATTCCATGGCTTACTTTTCGATAAGAAAGCAGCAGCTTTCTTCAAAGCATCTCGCTTAACTCCTTCGATATTTGCCAGTTGGCTAGTTTTAAAGTATACTTTCTAGAGACCACCGTTGCAGTCTCCCCAATATTTTATTTTGATGATATTATCCCCCCGAACCAGGGCCGTAGGAAGCAGTTTTGCTTGGGGGGGGGGGGCTACTTTTAGTAACTGTGGTGAGCATTTCCGACAAAGCCAGAAATGCACCAAGGATGGGCTACATTCAACGGTCTGTGGCTTATTTCTTTTTGGGATTTCAAATCCTTCATTATCTTTGTGTGCAGTATAATAATTGTTATTGAAAAATACGCCTTTCGCAACTGGGAGAGAGTGAAAATTATATGGTGTTGCCATCTTAGCATCTCTGTGTTATCGACATTTAAAAAACTCAAGTCCCTAAATCCCGGAAAATCACCTGGTCCTGATAATAAATTGGGTTTTTAAAGAATGTGCCTGGCTGAACCTGTTGCTGTTATTCTTAACTCCTCCTACCTGCAAGAACAGAAATTACCTCCAGACTGGAAATGTGCTAACGTACCTCCAGTCCCTAAAAATCACCAATTCGTGATATAAACAAACATTTAACCCCAGTTATATGAAAGATCTCCGAGGAATTTGTGGTAAAGGTTTTTATTGCTCCTGCAATTCTAAAGATAATAAATCCTGCTCAATTCGGAGTAATTCCAGGATCTTCAGCTACCCAGACCTTAATTAGCATGATTCTTAAATGGGCAGAGGCTACTGACGGTATTGGTGCTTCAGTATGTGTTCTACTACTTGATTACAGAAAGCATTTGATCTTATTGACCATCACCTTTTGGCAAGAAAGATTTGCCAGCTTCAATTGCGTCCACAAATTATAAATTGGGTGATTGACTTTTTAAAGTATAGATTCCAACGGGTTAAATTGGCGAATAACTGCTTCTCTAATTGGGCCCCCGTTCCTGTTGGGGTACCCCAAGGAACTAAACTGGGACCATGGCTTTTTATCTTAATGCTTAATGACCTTCAGATTCCTAAATTCGATAACTGGATATATGTTGATGACACCACTGTATTGGAAGTTGTTCAAAATAATAGTAACAGTTCTATACAATCAGCTGCAAATATTGTTCAAGACTGGTCGAACACTAACAAATTTCAACTGAATGTTAAAAAATCAAATGTAAGGAACTTGTTTTCCAGTTCAAAAAGACGATGGCCATCCACCCCCCGATTGTAAGAATTGATTGCAACAATTTTAGGACTCACGATTAGCAGTGACCTCAAATGGAATAAACACATCAAAAATATTATTAAGAAAGCTAATAAACGGATATATTTCATAATTCAATTGAAACGCGCCCACTGTGCGTGTATTCGATCCATTCTAGAATACAGTTGTGAAGTATTCCATTTCTCGTCTGCAAAGTACCTAAGTGACAACATTGAACGTCTACAAAAGCGTGTATTATCAATTATCCTACCTGGAAAATCGTACTCTGATATGCTTTCTTTTACAAGCCTAAATAGCCTTCATGACCGCCGATATCAACTTACCAAAAAGACTTTTAATAGTTTTGTAGCAAACCGAAATCATAAACTACATGATCTCCTCGCTGACGTTAATATTTCTAGTTACTTTCTTAGGAATCAAAGAGATTTTAATATTCCTAAATGTAAAACTAATAGATTTTAGTAATCATTCTTACCCGCTTGTGCATCAAACTTTTAGTATTATATCATATTCTAATGATTAACTAATTCTTAATTAATAATTTCCTTATGTAATCTTCTGTATTGAAATACGCAATTCAGCTGCTAGGACATGTTGCAGGGACATGTTGCAGGGACATGTTGCAGGGACATGTTGCAGGGACATGTTGCAGTGACATGTTGCAGGGACATGTTGCAGGGACATGTTGCAGTGACATGTTGCAGGGACATGTTGCAGGGACATGTTGCAGGGACATGTTGCAGGGACATGTTGCAGTGACATGTTGCAGTGATATGTTGCAGTGACATGTTGCAGGGACATGTTGCAGGGACATGTTGCATGGACATGTTGCAGGGACATGTTGCAGGGACATGTTGCAGGGACATGTTGCAGGGACATGTTGCAGAGACATGTTGCAGGGACATGTATGTTGTTGCAGGGACATGTTGCAGAGACATGTTGCAGGGACATGTTGCAGTGACATGTTGCAGGGACATGTTGCAGGGACATGTTGCAGTGACATGTTGCAGGGACATGTTGCAGGGACATGTTGCAGTGACATGTTGCAGTGACATGTTGCAGGGACATGTTGCAGGGACATGTTGCAGTGACATGTTGCAGGGACATGTTGCAGGGACATGTTGCAGTGACATGTTGCAGTGACATGTTGCAGGGACATGTTGCAGTGACATGTTGCAGTGACATGTTGCAGGGACATGTTGCAGGGACATGTTGCAGGAACATGTTGCAAGGACATGTTGCAGGGACATGTTGCAGGGACATGTTGCAGGGACATGTTGCTGTTGCAGGGACATATTGCAGGGACGTGTTGCAGGGACATATTGTAGGGACATGTTGCAGGGACATGTTGCAGAGACATGTTGTAGGGACATGTTGCAGGGACATGTTGCAGAGACATTTTGCAGGGACATGTATGTTGTTGCAGGGACATGTTGCAGAGACATGTTGCAGGGACATGTTGCAGTGACATGTTGCAGGGACATGTTGCAGGGACATGTTGCAGTGACATGTTGCAGTGACATGTTGCAGGGACATGTTGCAGGGACATGTTGCAGTGACATGTTGCAGGGACATGTTGCAGGGACATGTTGCAGTGACATGTTGCAGTGACATGTTGCAGTGACATGTTGCAGGGACATGTTGCAGGGACATGTTGCAGTGACATGTTGCAGTGACATGTTGCAGGGACATGTTGCAGGGACATGTTGCAGGGACATGTTGCAGGGACATGTTGCAGGGACATGTTGCAGGGACGTGTTGCAGGGACATGTTGTAGGGACATGTTGCAGGGACATGTTACAGGGACATGTTGCAGGGACATGTTGCAGGGACATGTTGCAGGGACATGTTACAGGGACATGTTGCAGGGACATGTTACAGGGACATGTTGCAGGGAATTGTTGAAGGGACATGTTGCAGGGAATTGTTGCAGGGACATGCCCCCGCGACAAAATACAAACCAACCAATGAGAAAGAGTTATTTTTTACCATAATCCTTCAGTAGACGTGTTTTCAAAATGGCGGCCGAAGGTGAAAAGCCATTTGAGCCATTTGAGTGGAGTAATACCACTACAAAAATAGTCCTCGACTTCTATAAGAAACACCAGTGTTTATGGGATAAACAAAAGATTACAGTAAAAAAAGCGTACAACTGAAGGTCATTTGTTATCACGAAGATTAGAAAAAATAGAAAAACATTTTCACACAGCGATTAACTTGGTCTGGATTTAACTGTACGGTCAAACTTTTCTCGAAACCCCATTCTAGGCGTTATATTGCGTTATATGTGTGCCAGTGGGCAGTCTCTTATCTTTACAATAAAACGTTAACTAACGTCTAGTCTTTACAATAAAACGTTAACCAATAAACTTTCTAAACTTTCGATGACAGGTGGGCGTTTCCGCGCGTAAAGAGTAAGAACTATAAGCAGCAGTTCGTTAACAAGGAACTAATGACCCCTCGTGTGTACCTAACGTGCGACTTGTGTGCTTGGGACATGTTTCACGAGTAATGCACACGAAGCCGAAACAAAGTGTGCCGGTCTGACGGGGTTAGTACTTAGATGGATGACAATCTGGGAATAATCTCGTGTTGATTCGCGAGCTTGGAACTCATGTGAGTAGAGTTATTAGTTATGTAAGAGATAAATCCCAAGAACGAGGGATGTATGCTATATACAGTCATTCCGACGTTTGAGGGATTTATCTGACTTATTTCATAATTGAGGAGGTTTTCCACAAAGTTTTGCAGTCTATTTTTCCACCTTGGACAAAGATTTTTGTTATTTTTTCTTCATTTCTGATCTCATTAGTATTCATAGGGCTGTATGCTATATACAGCCCGCGGTACATCAAAGAAAACCGACTCAATCAACAGTTGATATCTCTCGTGCTTTGAGGGTTTTCCTCCGGGGTCTCCGGTTTTCCTCCCTCAGTAAAATCGACATTTAGATCTTAGCTGTGCTCCGTGGTCAGACTCGGTCACGTTCGAGCTAAACAATTTGTAAAGACACATGTCGATGTTGTGTTTGTTAATAAAACCATTATTATTATTATTAACGCCTCGCCTGCGGCTCGCCATTGTAATTGCCCATAACATCGACCGCTCATGTTTTATAACTACTACATCAAAACCTGTAAAGGTTGGTGTATACATACTGCCTAAATATACTAACTTTTCGAAAGCCCTTTCGTCTGAGTCATGACGTAATAGACCTCCTGTACACTATTTCACTTGCAGTACAACAACTTTTTACAGTCAGTTTATTGATACCACACAGACGAAGTGACCAATAAATCAAAGAATTTTCGCACTATGCCCAATAATTTATATAGAAGCAGTTTTAATTATGATGTCGAATGATAAACCCATTTTCGAGTTTTAGCCTTGCCGTATAATTAATCAAGCTCAAATCCTCAGAAGATATCGATTTCGTTTTTGAAAATGTCTTTTTTTGAAACGTAAAGTGATATGTTTCACTCTCTGATGAAGGACATTCGTTAACTCTCCTCCTATATACACATCTATTTCGGCCGAGTACACCAAACTTTTATTTGAGTTTTTATTTGTATTTCAACACTAACTAGAAATGACAATACTTTAATATATATTTATTGACGGCATGCGGAGCCTGCTGAGCTATGTCTGGAAAATGACAATAAGTGATTTCATGCATGTCATCCCGTGCCGTCTTGAAGAAGGTTTTGTCGTTGGAGTGATATAAAGACGACATATAGACTGAAGCATGCTAGCTATATATAGGACTCCATTTTATATATGCAGACTGCAGAGGTGTCCATCGTAGATATATGTTAAGTTGTCATCACTTCGATAGACTGTCGAAAGGTTCAAACGAACCTTCACTTTTCACACTTTGTTTTATATACTGTTGCTTTTAATATTTTAGCTGATTTTCTTTCTCAACTGCACATGATACTGTTGAGCACTGAAGTTATATCATCTCATATACAACTATATATATTATACATACATTAATATATACCAACGTATAATTGGCTTACGCTGTATTGGTTCATGATCTGTCTTTATAGTACCTAATATTATCGATCATTCCTCTGAAATGTTACTGCAGCATGATAGCCAAAGTTAATGTTTTAATAAAAATAAAGTTTCTTTTATTTTTACAATTCTGTGAAGGAAGTATTTCAACGGCAGGAAATGCTTTGGATTCTTTTGTGTTTTAAGTCTTCTTCTAGCCGTTTGAAATTTCATTTAGATCTTTATCAATGATGCTAGTATGTGCATATATAATTGAGCAATTTCGACATTCTCACCCATTGCGTCATTCTTTCATTGCACGACGTCCTGAAAAGCCAGTGAACCAATAAATATAGGTGTCAACAGTAGAAGATCTGAAACTCGCGTCATCTGTTTAACCACTCAACAAGTATATCTGTTGCCATAAACGAGATACTTACCAGGAGAACAAAAAGCTGTCAGTGAGAATTGAACATCAGAAAATTCAAGGTAACTCAGTTTGTGTTAAGAACGACGACCAGACAGGTTTCAGACATATTCTGTTCATTTTTTAGAAATACGGCCGTATACTTTTGCTAAGTTTATTACTTGTTTCCAATTGTTCTGGCCAGTTTATTTATTAACTGTATTTAAAAAAGGAGGTATCTGTATAGCTTCATTATATTTGTTTTTTGAAAAGTCTTTATAATGACATTTTGAGTGATACAATAGAGATTGATAAAGCAACGCCGCGACTATACATATACAATGTAGACTAAATATTTTTCATGTTTGCTCTTTGAATTCCATGTCTTTGGCAGGTTAAACAGCCATGGAAAATGTCGTGCAGTAAAAAACTTTGAATCGGACGTGCGACTATACGAAATTCATAACTTAGACAATTACCGAAGTTATAGCTTGTCTGTTTTGTAGAGACCGCTGTATATACGATATAGACAAACGAGGATGTGAACAGACATAATGATGCATGTCGATATAACTCAGGTGGTCAAACGACAGAAAGTATAATGTAAAACATGAGTTGTTCTAGAAAGTTTTTTCTCCTTATTATCTACATATCTGTTATAATTATAGTTTACACGCTGGTCAGCTATTTCCGACGAGAACATTCGATTTTGAAACACATGCAGAGTTTGTCGAACGTCCGTTTTTGAAACAAACCGAAAACGATTTCTCACTGAATGGTCGTTTTGATATCACAAGAGTCATTTTGGATTGTATAATTATAATATAAAAACCCGTATATATATATAGCATATAACTTTTTAAAAGCATGGCCGTGATTTATCCTCTTGGTTTGTGCTCGCTTCATGCCGAGCATGTCATGCTAAAGTTCACCAGCGAAAACGGGTCAACGACGAAAAAAGGAAACGCCTCGTTTTTGCTAGAGATGTAAAACGAATCGGACATAAGGTATATGTTACATATGAGTTATTGAAACTAAAATAACTTGATTGAGCACTGGCTTGAACACTGCATATCTGATTGTTCGTCTGCTATTGTCTAATTGCATGCAGTCTTAAGTCACGCTATTTTTTGAATGATGATCACAATGCTTGTGAACACAACAAGAACTGACATAAACACTGGCTTATATAGTTAACTAATAAAATCATTCAGTTGAGAGTGCTCAACGGTTGAGAGTGGTGGCGATGCAATATAGTTCATCTTATGGTCATTCAATGTCGATCTATAATTAAATAACTGTAAATATTTCCTGTCACTATAACTGATCAAAATACAAAGAATATGTTTATATGTAAATAGCCAAATTTAATTAAACTGCCACCAAGGTCAAATGTAAGCAAATCTAAGGTGAAGTAGAAACATTGATACTGTTTCTTGTATCTGTGAATCAGTACCGACCAGTCGTAATGTTATTACGTTTCTATATTCACAATCAAAACGTAACCCCGTGGTTATCATGCATCCCCTTGGCTCTAAGTAAAACGTCAACGAGTGCGTTAGTTGAAAAAATTAACTGACAATCAGTCGAATATATAATATATAATATATATAATAAAACAATTTTTTTTAATTTCGTTGTCTCTGTCTAAAAACCAGCCGTTAAAAAGGTGGACGTTTCGGTTAGGATACTGTGACCTTCGTCAGCGAAATACTGATGATCTAAAAAACACTGCTTATATATTAATAGGAAGTTAAAATATTCAAGATTTAAGAAGAATGTTGTAGACGTCGGTTTGCAAATTGAATGCATACATGCATCCAAATTTAGCTTTCAACCATTGTTCGCATCGATCAATAATTTGGACGTTGTGCAAGTCAATGACAATGTTATGTTTTGTCTCTAAAAAATGTTTGGCCAAAAGGGAATTCTTGTCTGCTCTTGCGATTGCGTGGTTCTTTAATTCTTGTTTTTAGGGCACGGGATGTTTGGCCAATGTATAGACGGCATCACAGTCTTTGCAGTTGATTTTGTATACGACGTGAGTTGTGTTATTTCGATTAGGTTGGTCTTTCGGTTTTCGGAAAATTGTGGATAAGGTCTTGATAGGTTTAAATGCCACTTTAATGCTGTGTCTCTTAAGCAATTTAGAAATTCTTTCTGACATACCTTGCACATATTATGGTAATGTGATCAGTGGTTGACTTTCAAATTCGCTTAAAACGGTGGTGGGTTCTTCTCCGGGTGGTGGCAGGCTTAATATATAAGCAGTGGTTTTTTTTAGATCATTGCAGTATTTCGCTGACGAAGGTCACAGTATCCTGAACGAAACGTCCACCTTTTTAACGTTTTTCAGAAATTAAAAAAATATTACATTAAAAAACATTAAAAGAACATTAAAAAGAACATTAAAAAAATGTTTATTAAAATTTGTTATTGAAACATGCCTGTCTACAATTACTGGATTTTTAATATATGTACATGTATATATATATATATATATATATATATATATATATATATATATATATATATATATATATATATATATATATATATATATATATATATATATATATATATATATATATATATATATATATATATATATATATATATATACATATATACATTTACAGCCGCTGTCTTTAAATTGGCTAACCCGGCCCTTTTAATACACCCCCAACGCTTATGGTCGTTAAAAACCTGTTATGGAATATCGGTTTATTGATTTTACTTCGGAAACAGCTGTCGGGATACATAAAAATACAATTATTTGTTAGACTGTTGAATCCCTCTAATTCCATTTTGAGTTAACAATATACAGAAGATACTGTATAGCTGTCCGAAGGTAATCATTTAAGCCTTAAAATGACCAGGAACCCGCTCTCTCCGCTCGTGCCGTGTTACGGTGGCGCAACACGTAGTGTTAAAAACATAGTGTTATTACCAAGTGCTGTCGTAGAGATTAACGTAACATCTGAGCTTTATATATTAATTTCCACTTTCGACTATTGGAGAAAATGAGAGGTATATATACTGTCGTTAATGAGAGTGCTGATTTCGATGCTCATTTCTTTTTTCAATTTAGTATATCATAAAGGAACGCTTAAAAATTGATTGAGTATGTAAATGTGCGGCTTCGCTCATTTCCAATCATAAAATGCTCAGTACTTTTTTCATAAAATGTATATATATATATATCTGCAATACTATATAAATCTATTTACAATGAAGTTGATATCCATATTTAACAATGATAATGACTCGAAATCTCCATGAGGTATAGCTAACAAAGGCAATTGTGCCAACGCCTGCGTTAATTAAATTTTTGACAATGAGCTAATTGCCCAGCCACGTGTTTCAGAAGACACTATAATTTATGTTCACCGTATTTGTTTACGTTTGTGAAAAAAATTAATCGTAGGCATTGTGTTTGAGAAAATATTAAAAAGATATTTCCATTTGTTATAATATTATATATTTGTATTTATGGAGCCACAAAATAGTTTATTATACTTATAAAATAGCTCATTAATATAATAAAGGCTAAAACGTCATTTGGACAAGCGTGAATTGTCTAAATTCAACCTCACACAATTATTTGATATCTCCAGAAACAGTGAAATGTACCATTTCTGTGTAGTAAACTGAAGTGGACTCCTGTCAGTGTGGCAAAGTAATGCTACTTTCGATATTTAAAATGTTGGCTCAAATCACGTGACAAGTCAACTGAACTGATGCAATTTTTCAACTGCAATTCTAGTTGCAATTTCTTGAACCGATCAGCAAAACGATTTGACTGACAATTGACTGATTTAACGTGACCTGAGTCAACAAGTGTGATCAGACTCGAACCAGTGTAAATAATAATCTTGTAACCAGTGAAAGTAATCTTGTTCTGCCGCTGAGCTAAGCGGCGCTGATCTAACCACCACGAGCTACCAAGATCGCAAAGGTTACAGGTTCGATTGCCGCTCGCGGGGACTAAGGATTTTTTCTGGTTATTTACAATTTGTATTAATTGGAAAATCCATGTGTAATTGCTGTCTTAGTATGTGATAAAGACACACGGCTCTGTTCTCCATAACGTTGATTTTCAAAACGAGTGTAAATGGTTTGTTTTTGAAGCCATTCCACAAAATCGCTACCGCGGTGCTTTACTAGGTCTAAAACACTCGGCTATCGCCTGTTAGTGTTTTCAAACCGAATGGTTTGAACCTAGGAGTATCATTAGATTTGTCAAGTTGATCGGGCGTCCAGGTTGTTGTATTATAGTAGCTTATAGTCTTGAGAAAGACTATTGTTGGTGACTGATGTTTTGACGGCCTCAGCGGTGGTTATTCAGAGTCAAGTAAAGCGTGTTTGTCAGGTTTGCCTATACTGATATATACCTATAGGCAAACAAACACACTTTACTCGACTCTGAAGATGACCGCCTCTGAGGCCGTCAAAACGTCAGTCACCAACAATAGTCTTTCTCAAGACTACAACAACTTGGACGACCAACTTCACACCTAAAGCACCACTTCTCGTAATTTTTGAAATAGTATACATATATGTATATATGTATATGTTGTAAATAATAATAATTCACTTGTTTGGTGTGTTTCATTTTGTCGCTCAATTCAGCAAATATTACAAACGTGAAGTTCGATTTGGCAAAAGTGTCGCTTGAATGGAAAATTTATAACTTCGCGAGGCAGCTTGCAGACAATTCTAAACGCGCAATATCATTAGGCGTATGTTATTTTAATAGTTACAAGGCTATATGTAATATGATCACCTTGATTTAGATTGTGGTTTAGATTCTGTATTCTATTTATTTGATCCTTATGCTATAGAAAATTTCTAGCATTATCAGTTCTGCTGGCATGCCTGATCATGAACATTGAGCCTCCGAGGCAGCATTTCACTTCTGATAAGAACTCCTAGTAATAATAATTCTCCTGTTTGGTGTATTTCATTTTCAGATGTCACTTTCCACGCTACATTGCCTTACTTTGATGCTGATATTCATGACTGCAGGCGAAGCTGTCGGTAACTATCCAAAACGATTGCTGTGCTAAAAAGGGCTGGTACAGTACGTGCATGGTACTAGTACCACAATAAGAGTCAGGTTTCATGTTTTAATTTCATGTTTTATTACGATTTCTTAACACGAGTACATTCTGTGTTAATTTAGGAGCATTATCGTTAATATTTCGCAAGATATTGTCAATTTAAAATTCAATAATGGTTTCTATATTCTGCAATCACTTCCAGTGGGGTTGATTAGATTTTAAAAAAGACCAGGAGTGTCAACTCTGATCAACTCCTCGATCTAGCTCTAGTTGATCTGGGGAAGCTCAATCATTGAACTCCTTTCTGAATTTTTGTAGAAATTAATCTTTTTGATGATTTTGATATCAGCGAGGACATGCAGGGCATCGCACGGACCGACGGGATACCGTATGAAGGACAAGCGTTTATATTCGGCGACAAAAAAGACGACCTCCTGAAACCAGGGGAACTACTTGTGAATGAAATAGCGAAACAGGCGAAGGTGTATGGCACCCTGACAGTGTCAGCAAATATCAAGATTGATCCAAACCAGGAAGGCACCTTGTTATGGATAGAAACAATTTACAGTAAGCATGGAGCTATCAGCCTGCACGTCGGGGAGTGTTTGTCTGAGATTATAACATTATTAAAAGACTTTACATGACTAAGGGCTAGCCCTCTTTGGACGTCGGAGAGAGTTTGTCTGAGATTAGACTTTACACGACTAAGTGTTAAGTGAGCCCAGTTTGGCAGTGCCGTCGGGGTCCAGGGAGTGGCCGACCCTGTGAGTATTTTTGTCTGAAATTATAACATTATTAAAAGACTTTAGGGTTAGTCCAGTTTGGCAGTGGCGTCAGAGAGTGTTTGTTTGAAATTATAACATTATTAAAAGAATTTACACGACTAAGTGTTGATCCCAGTTTGGCAGTGACGTCGGGTCCAGGGAGTGGCCTACCCCGTGGGTATGTTTGTCTGAAATTATAATTAATATTATTAAAAGACTTTACACGACTAAGTGAGGGAGTGGCCTACCCCGTGGGTATTTTTGGCCGAAATTATAATTAATATTATTTAAAGACTTTACACGACCAGTTTGGCAGTGACGTCGGGGTACAGGATGTGGCCGACCCTGTGGGTATTTTATCTGAAATTATAACATTATTAAAAGCTCTCATTAAAAATTTATTGGCAAATGGGAAGGGATAGCGGCCCAGTTTGGCCGCGGCGTCGGGGTCCTGCAGGGGCGCGACCCTGCGGACATTTTTGTCTGAATGATTACAACCTTACTGAAAGAAGAAAAACAAACATGTTTAGGCCAAGTAAAAAATCACATTAAAAATTCCTTTTCTCAAAAATTTTATGGTAGGGCGGGCGGTTTTTATTTTTAATTTTTATTTTTATGTACCTTCAGAAAGACGGGAATCTGAGCTCGGCATTTCTGATCTTTAATTTGATTTCATAGGAAATAAACTGCAACAATTCTAAGAGAACCAAGTCTTAATATCAACACTGAATATTCATTGTAGACAAATATGCATTGTAGACAAAGGTTCGGAACGGCTCGTCAAGCTTGTAAAACGCGCACTTCCGCTCGAAATTCAGCAAAATATTTTACATTTGGCACATTTCGATCATTTCAAGAGAAGAGGTACGAAAATAAAAAATTAAAAAAATATCATGGTCGGGACGTTTCCTATGGTCGGGCGGGGAAGCTAACCAACTAATTTTTTTACTTGGCCTTAATGAATGTGTTTATTTGTGATAAAGAAACTCTTGCTGTTTTCGATACATTTCTCGCTGGTTCCTGTTTAAATACTGATTAAGGTGGCTCCCTACTGTTTCTTGAAAGGTGGCAAAAATGCAAATTTCAATCTCGAAAAGTGCCCATGGATATTTGGGAAAAGATTGAAACTAAAGCTATGCTTAGAATAACTTTCAGGGCATCAAATACTATTAATGGCTAAAGTGTTTCATCTGTTGCTATGACAACAGTGACGTTTCAAAATGGCCGAAAATGAACATTTCATCTAATTTATTTGGCAAACGAGTCGGTGAACCCCGATTTTTTTTGCATTTAAACATTTCTTTTAGTTTAATTAATAAATAGGCAGATTAAAAGAAAATTCTGTGGAGCCAATTTTTAAAAAAACTAAAAAAACATGATTTTTTTTGTGTAAAATAATTGGCTCCACAAAATATTTTTTTAATCTGCCCATTTATTAATTAAACTAAAAGAAATGTTTAAATGCAAAAAAATTTGGGGGTCACCGACTCGTTTGCGAAATAAATTAGATGAAATGTTCATTTTCGGCCATTTTGAAACGTCACTGTTGTCATAGCAACAGATGAAACACTTTAGCCATTAATAGTATTTGATGCCCTGAAAGTTATTCTAAGCATAGCTTTAGTTTCAATCTTTTCCCAAATATCCTTGGGCACTTTTCGAAATTGAAATTTGCATTTTTGCCACCTTTCAAGAAACAGTAGGGAGCCACCTTAAACCACCCTGAAACAAACATTTTTTACAATGATCATTAATTTTCAATTCATTTTTTTATATATTCGGATTCACGTATCATTTTGTCACTCCTTTTTTCATATATTTAATATAGAAAGTCCCGTTTTTGGCATATGGATAAAATGTGAACGTGACAACTGCAAGTTGACGATGCTTTACTCGTTTCGCCGACGATCCTACGAGAAAACCTTCGAGGACATCGGTCCTTTGCACGACCAAGAATGGCACAGGCTTGTCGTACACATACGTGGCATGAAGAAAAGACAAGACTGTTTCGTTTCAATTTACGTTGACTGTGCGAAGCAAGGAGAGCAAGCCATGTTACGAGACTACGTCCATCTTTTACCGTTCATCCAGAGAAGAGTTGTGTCTTCTCAAATCAGGTTGGCACAGAGATCACATGGGAGTGGATTCGAGAAACCTTGGAGAGTAAGTTGTCATGCTGGCCTATGCGACTGTTTGCACGTGACACAATGCTTGTTTATGTCTTCCACCATGTCTCAGATGAATTATGCGCACTGCATTAACTGAGCTCTGTTTACTGGGCAATCAATGAAGGAAATTGCACACTCCAGATGGGATAAATTGGCTATGGTCCTGTAGGACCAAAGCCGATTTTATTCAAAATTAATAATTAAATAATTTAATTATTTTTTATAATTTACAAAATGATTGAGCCCAGTAAAGGTGAGGGCCATAAAACGCCAGATAGGAGAACAATCTACAGTAATATACAAAATAGCCAAAAAGGTGGCCAGCCATGGGGAAGGTGGTGGGTCACCTCTTGAAAAACAGGGCAACTGAGACTGGGCATGTGACTGAGTTATCACATGACACCTGAAATCCCACGTGCCACAGCAGACCCTTCCGGTTATGGTAATATGGCATCGAGGGTCATCAGAGTCCCTATATTAGCTATTACAACATTCACATTGACACTTTAATAAATATAAATTCGACAGATGGAAGATATAAAAATCCTATTTGCTTGCAAATATTCCATTTATGATTCGCTGACATATGTAGCAAAACGTAGTGTATATCCCATGCCTCAAGATGACAATCGTAAGGAAAATATAATCGTATCGTGTAAATTGACCTTGAGGGGCGTTTTCCAACATTTACCATCAATGTATTAATATACACACGGAGTGTAGTGTATGTGGGAGAGCTCGGAGTAGACAGACGATACATGGACGAGTTACATCACTATAGTTACATAACTACCCCATCCATGATTCCATATTATGTGTTTTTGACTCAAGTGTCTTTCCAATTACTTTTTAGGGAAGTTTGCAAGGTGTAAAGTTTGTATTTAACCGCGACATCGCAGCATTGATCGACCAAAAAAGGTGTTCGAAGTTCATGAAAAGCGAGCAACCACAGAATTCTCCAGCCGTTGGTGAAAAAGGTACGTAATCCTCCTATTTTATTTCAGTACGTTCTAGTTGATAAAACATACTCCCGGCTTATTTCGCTCCTAAAATCTCGGCAGTTACCACCTTTTCTCTTTTATATATTCAAATAGCCGCCCCCCCCCCCCCCCCCTCGTTGCGCCCTTGCATGTGCATGACTTAATAATAATAATAATAAATATATTTTATGAGCATTATACAATAGTTTTAATACTCTTACTTAAGTTACTTATAAATGACTTATCGGAGAAGGTTATATATTTTTGCTATTGTCAACAGAAATCACTTGAAAATTGACATGGTAGGTGTTGTGGGAGAAACACACGCACATGCTTCCTTCTAATTAATTTGATTAGATAATAGCAAATACATAATTTCTCTGATAGGTCACATATTTAATTTACATATCAAACAATTTGAAATATCTCAAAAACGAAGCAAGGAAACAAAAAACTGCCAAAGATGTTACTTTGTCATTTTAAGTGTTCTTACATTAAGACAAAATTAATTTTCGCTTCATGCGCCCTTTAATAGAAAAGGAGCATATATGTCCAAGAGACAAGCGTTTTGGGGAGTTTTGGTTGACAATCACGGCAATTCACCAGAGTTTATAAAGATTGACTGTAGGGTGGTGTTTTTTTCAGGGTGGTGTTTTTTTCATTTCGCAAGCGCCGGCAAAGATTACATCGTAACAAAAGTTTTTATACAAAAAAGGTTTATTCTAACGGAATTAAATCCAGAGAAACGAGTGAAATGAAAGCAACAAGTCTGACCACTGAAAGGATATCGAACCATTAATTATCCAAAATTCGAACATTACGAACGGGGAAATTGCCAATTTTGCCGATCATATTGATGTTTTACAGCGTTCTAACTGGCTTGAAACGATTTTTATCGGTTAGTTTTTCACGAGATTCGCGTAAAGTGACTTTCCTTGTTCTGGTTACTTGAGTTTTTGCTCAATGCCATCTTCTATGTTTGTGATCTACATATACAGGGCGTGCGACGGAGGGGTAGTGGGGACCAGTGGCCGAAGCTGGCCGTAGCAACTGGTCATGCTATGCTAATTTATAAACATCTGCATATTTTGAAAACAATTTTTTCTATAGATCTGAATTGTAAATCGTTTCAACATTTGCATAGCATGACCAGTTGTAGTCCAGTTCTGGACCCTAGCGGATGAGGGACTAGACCCGTTGCTATGGCCAACTTTGCCACTGCTGGGGACTATTCAGTGGCGTTTCCAGACCTCATCGCAGACATCGCTACAACTCTGCGAAATGGCTTAGAAACTAGGCAGAAATCCCAAACATAACCGAAAACCTAACCCAAAGTATTATGTGGACCTAACACCCCGTCCCCCTCAACCTTCCCACCAGTACACCCTCCCCCCTTGGCGACGCCCCTGGGACCATTCTGATTGCGAAATTAAACATATAATATATTCTTTGATATAATTAATATAACATTTTGTCTGATAGGACAGGCGAGGGGTTATTGCGTATACGTATTTCTTAATCAACACATTATGAGCTAACACGCATTTTATTTTAGAGACGCAGCAGAAGCTCTTACCAGTCGAGAAAACAGAATTGATTTACAACAACGATTTTGTTGTGTTAGCTGGTTCGATGGCAGGAATGAGGAGCATTATGTCTAATCAGGTTAGCAATAAACTGAAGGTGTCCTTAGAGTATTAAACAGTTCGGTAAACGCTACTTGTTTATTAATTTTTTCGGTCCTTTTTTCTTGAGAATAGATCGAGGAAACAAAATATCTCCGAAGATTGATTGAGAACTTTCACTTTGCAGAAAGAAAGCGTAAGGAGACAAATCAAGGAAGGAAGGAACGAAGGAAGGAACGAAGGAAGGAAGGAAGGAAAAAAAGAAAAGAAAAGAAAGGAAAGGAAAGGAAAGAAAAAGAAGGAAAGGAAAGGAAAAGAAGGAAGGGAAAGGAACGAAAAGGAAAGGAGGGAAGGAAGGTAGATGAGGAAGGGAGGAAAGGAAGGAAAATGAAAGAAAAGTAGGGAAGGAAGGAAAGAAGGAAGTGACTTTGGCGATCTTTATTACTTCTTATCGTAGTTTAAGTTCATGTAAATTTGCAACTTTTCAGAGTTCAGTTTGTGCAAATTGAAACCATGTTACCCCAATGTTGGCTGCACAGACACCCCAGAGATATATCCCGGATATAAATGCGGACATTGCCCTATTGGTTTGGAAGGAGATGGAATAAATTGCACAGATATTGATGAGGTACGCCTACAATGGACTTAGCTATACAGGAAGACCTGTTTTTGTTGACCAAATATCTCCAATATTCTCAAAAACAAAAGCACTATAAAGCAAGTAAACTCTATTCTTATCAAATGATGAATAATAGTGTTTTCTTTATTATTTTTACAGTGTACTCTTAATCCATGCTTTCCTTCAGTGAAATGTGTGAACACAGCAACTGGATATACCTGTGGTAGTTGTCCCGATGGTTATCGGGGTGGACTTATTGTGGGAAGTGGACGCAAGTACGCGATGGAAAAACAGGTATAAGAAAGACATAATCAAAAATACTAAAAGATTGGTGGACGGATTTAGGGCAACCGCCCAGGGACCTCCACGAAATAATGTTTGGTGGCAGCGATCCACAAAAATGTCTTGAAAGTTGAAAAACTAGGTGTTGAAACACAAAACTACTAAAACATTTTGAGAACCCAAAATATGAGTAAAAACCAAGTCAAAAATATAGATGATAATATGGGTATGTATGTTTTGTGTCAGCTGACTATGGTTTCTGGACTTTAAATCCATTCGGTGTTAAGATATGTGTCTGAAAGCATACATTCTGAAATAGAATTGACATATTGTACTGGTGTTGTAAATGATAAAAAGTCCTCTGTGCTCATGTACAGTGAGGTTCATGATGTAGTAGCAGAACTAATGTGATAACTTATAAGAATAAGATAACATATCAGTGACGGCCCAGGGGCCTCCACAGTTCTAAATCTGGCCCTGAAGATTGCTGGACGGATGAAATAGATATATCCGTATAACGTTTCGAGCAAAGCACCTTCGTCAGAGTGAAATAGTATACGTATGTGTTTATACCAGCATGTCGTAACATTCGTTCTGCCAGCTGACTTGTCCAACGTAGCTCAATGATTAGCTCACTTGCGATAAAAAGGTTGTGGATTGATTTCCCGCGTCACAACTTTTGGAAAGCTCAAACAAAACGTTTTATGATAGGCTGGAGCCTGTATAGGCCATTGTGGAGAGCAATTGTTAATATATATTTTTATATACAGCATGAACCCAACAGATTTTTACACTGCTGTTCTTAGGTTTGTAAAGATGTCGACGAATGTGCTGAATCAAATATAATGTGTGCAAAGTTTTCAGAATGTGTGAATACCATGGTAAGTGCTTGAGAAAATTTGGTCAAGAATAACCTTGTAAAATTAATCTTCATCAGTTCATCTTACCCTGAAGGTGATAAAATAGAAACACTGCATGTACTTCTCCACTGTTGAAGCAATGATATACAACGTTTTTAGGAAAGATTAACAACAAATTTCTGTAGAACGTTATTCAATCCCTGCCTCGACGATTTTAAGGAAAAAAATACATAAATACATACAGAACCATAAACCATATAATAAATTCCTGATTAACTTCGTCGCTTGATCTGTACGAAAATCTCAGGCAAATACCTCCGTATCTTCTGCAAATACCTCCGTATCATCTGCAAATACCTCCGTATCATCTGCAAATACCTCCGTATCTTCTGCAAATACCTCCGTATCATCTGCAAATACCTCCGTATCTTCTGCAAATACCACCGTATCATCTGCAAATATACCTCCGTATCTTCTGCAAATACTTCCGTATCTTCTGTAAATCTTCCGTATCTTCTGTAAATACCTCCAGGCAAACAGTACTTTTCCTTACTGAACTCACACACGGTTCATTGGTAATCGATGTAGGATAAACATGAAATTTTCTATTCATGCAATCCCGATCGGATAAATTCTGAACCTAAGTATTTTAATTCACTATAGGGAAGTTACATGTGCGGTGCCTGTGCCGATGGTTACCATGGTAATCCTTACATAGAGTGCAAAGGTATCTCATATTGTACAGACGACCCTGAAAGCAATCCATGTGACAAAAATGCATTGTGCATCAAAAAGCACCATGGAAGATCATACTATTGTTCCGTAAGTAGAACTAATGGTTAATACATCACTTAACGTGGTTTTAGTGAAAGAGGTTCTACATGCCCTAAGTATACTACTCTCTTATTAGTGCAAGGTTGGTTACACAGGAGATGGTCACAAGTGTGCTTTAGATTCTGACATGGATAGTGTCCCAGATTATGCACTCGCATGCACTGGAACGCGTTGTACGAAGGTATATTGTGTTTTTATTTCCTTTCTTTTTCTCGTCTCATTGTGTTTTTGCTTTTCACCCCTCATTCCACTCCGCCTGTAAACTTTTAACTTGCGTTTCTCTGATTTTCTTTTTTTTCTTTCTGTTCATCGATCCACTTTTCCACTATAAAATGTTGTTTCGGGTGTCCTAGGTTCGAATTCCACTGCGGGGCTTTTGACTTTTCCTACATATTTGTTCTGTTCGCTTGTTATGATCAAACTTATCTTTTTAATCACACCTTTCACCAATACCTTGGGTAACAATCGTACGGTAGCCTAAACTTTGCTTGCATTTCCGCCAGGACAACTGTCCCCATGTACCTAATCCGGACCAAAGCGACATCGACAAAGATGGAAGAGGAGATGCATGCGATGACGACATTGATGGAGATGGTATACTTAACTATAAGGTAACTAAACAGTGTCCACGTCTGGTTCCATTAAATGTACCATGTCAACAGTTCCTTGTCTTTATTGGTTAAGTTCTTCTCAAAGTGAACGTTGTTAACTTACAGGACAACTGTCCTAAGGTGGCCAACCAGGACCAAAAGGCGTCTGACAGTGATTCTCATGGTGATGTTTGCGACAACTGTCCTTTGCACTCCAACGAAGATCAGGCTGATTCAGATGGTACTGGCATGGGTGATTCGTGTGATTTGGACATGGATAACGACGGTTTGTTCATACACGTCATCATATACATCATTTGAAATTGTATCTTAGGACAAATACATCAAACAAAATACGCTACTTATAGCAATTTTTCAGTTTGTATAATAATTGTATAGTATGCATTATCACAAAGCAGTTTACAATGTCTCATGGGATATAGATTCGTACAGCTACTGCTATGAAACATCGAATGATAACAGTGACGTTGGCCAATTGGATGCTGAGCACCTACATATACCTGCACGACTACACAGCGAATCTCACACTAGCAAATCTAACGCTTTTTTTGAAATAAAAAAATCGATAGATAAATTAAATGATTCATTAATAAAAATAATAAATTTCTATTTCAAGGTGTGATTAATCGTAAAGACAACTGTCCAATGAATAAAAACATAGATCAAAATGACGTCGATGGCGACGGAGTGGGAGATCGTTGCGATAATTGTCCAGAGAAGAAAAACCCCATGCAAGTATGTCACAAATGTTACAACTTGTCTCATAACGACAGAATCTGTGGTATTGCAGTTGTATACGAGTGTGTTGTAGTTGTATACGAGAGTGTTGTAGTTGTATACGAGAGTGTTGTAGTTGTATACGAGAGTGTTCTAGTTGTATACGAGAGTGTTATAGTTGTATACGAGTGTGTTGTAGTTGCATTATACGAGACTAGAGTGTTGCAGTTGTATACGAGAGTGTTGTAGCTGTATACGAGTGTTGCAGTTGTATACGAGAGTGTTGTAGCTGTATACGAGAGTGTTGTAGTTGTATACGAGAGTGTTGCAGTTGTATACGAGAGTGTTGCAGTTGTATATGAGAGTGTTGCAGTTGTATACGAGTGTGTTGTAGTTGTATACGAGAGTGTTGTAGTTGTACACGAGAGTGTTGTAGTTGTATACGAGAGTGTTGTAGTTGTATACGAGAGTGTTATAGTTGTATACGAGTGTGTTGTAGTTGCATTATACGAGACTAGAGTGTTGCAGTTGTATACGAGAGTGTTGTAGCTGTATACGAGTGTTGCAGTTGTATACGAGAGTGTTGTAGCTGTATACGAGAGTGTTGCAGTTGTATACGAGAGTGTTGTAGTTGTATACGAGAGTGTTGCAGTTGTATACGAGAGTGTTGCAGTTGTATACGAGAGTGTTGCAGTTGTATTATACGAGAGTGTTGTAGTTGTATACGAGAGTGTTGCAGTTGTACACGAGAGTGTTGTAGTTGTATATGAGAGTGTTGTAGTTGTATACGAGAGTGTTGTAGTTGTATACGAGAGTGTTGCAGTTGTATGTGAGAGTGTTGTAGTTGTATACGAGAGTGTTGTAGTTGTATACGAGAGTGTTGTAGTTGTATATGAGAGTGTTGTAGTTGTATACGAGAGTGTTGCAGTTGTATATGAGAGTGTTGCAGTTGTATACGAGAGTGTTGTAGTTGTATACGAGAGTGTTGCAGTTGTATGTGAGAGTGTTGTAGTTGTATGTGAGAGTGTTGTAGTTGTATACGAGAGTGTTGTAGTTGTATATGAGAGTGTTGTAGTTGTATACGAGAGTGTTGCAGTTGTATACGAGAGTGTTGTAGTTGTATACGAGTGTGTTGTAGTTGTATACGAGAGTGTTGTAGTTGTATACGAGAGTGTTGTAGTTGTATACGAGAGTGTTGTAGTTGTATACGAGAGTGTTGTAGTTGTATACGAGAGTGTTGTAGTTGTATACGAGAGTGTTGTAGTTGTATACGAGAGTGTTGTAGTTGTATACGAGAGTGTTGTAGTTGTATATGAGAGTGTTGTAGTTGTATACGAGAGTGTTGTAGTTGTATACGAGAGTGTTGTAGTTGTATACGAGAGTGTTGTAGTTGTATACGAGAGTGTTGTAGTTGTATACGAGAGTGTTGTAGTTGTATACGAGAGTGTTGTAGTTGTATACGAGAGTGTTGTAGTTGTATACGAGAGTGTTGTAGTTGTATACGAGAGTGTTGTAGTTGTATATGAGAGTGTTGTAGTTGTATACGAGAGTGTTGTAGTTGTATACGAGAGTGTTGTAGTTGTATACGAGAGTGTTGCAGTTGTATACGAGAGTGTTGTAGTTGTATACGAGAGTGTTGCAGTTGTATACGAGAGTGTTGCAGTTGTATACGAGAGTGTTGTAGTTGTATACGAGTGTGTTGTAGTTGTATACGAGAGTGTTGTAGTTGTATACGAGAGTGTTGTAGTTGTATACGAGAGTGTTGTAGTTGTATACGAGTGTGTTGTAGTTGTATACGAGAGTGTTGCAGTTGTATACGAGAGTGTTGTAGTTGTATACGAGAGTGTTGTAGTTGTATACGAGGGTTGCAGTTGTATACGAGAGTGTTGCAGTTGTATACGAGTGTGTTGTAGTTGTATACGAGAGTGTTGCAGTTGTATACGAGTGTGTTGCAGTTGTATACGAGAGTGTTGCAGTTGTATACGAGTGTGTTGTAGTTGTATACGAGAGTGTTGCAGTTGTATACGAGAGTGTTGCAGTTGTATACGAGAGTGTTGCAGTTGTATACGAGAGTGTTGCAGTTGTATACGAGAGTGTTGCAGTTGTATACGAGAGTGTTGCAGTTGTATACGAGAGTGTTGTAGTTGTATACGAGTGTGTTGTAGTTGTATACGAGAGTGTTGCAGTTGTATACGAGAGTGTTGTAGTTGTATACGAGAGTGTTGTAGTTGTATACGAGAGTGTTGTAGTTGTATACGAGAGTGTTGCAGTTGTATACGAGAGTGTTGTAGTTGTATACGAGAGTGTTGCAGTTGTATACGAGAGTGTTGTAGTTGTATACGAGAGTGTTGTAGTTGTATACGAGAGTGTTGCAGTTGTATACGAGTGTGTTGTAGTTGTATACGAGAGTGTTGCAGTTGTATACGAGAGTGTTGTAGTTGTATACGAGAGTGTTGTAGTTGTATACGAGTGTGTTGTAGTTGTATACGAGAGTGTTGTAGTTGTATACGAGAGTGTTGTAGTTGTATACGAGAGTGTTGTAGTTGTATACGAGTGTGTTGTAGTTGTATACGAGAGTGTTGCAGTTGTATACGAGAGTGTTGTAGTTGTATACGAGAGTGTTGCAGTTGTATACGAGAGTGTTGCAGTTGTATACGAGTGTGTTGTAGTTGTATACGAGTGTGTTGTAGTTGTATACGAGAGTGTTGCAGTTGTATACGAGAGTGTTGTAGTTGTATACGAGAGTGTTGTAGTTGTATACGAGTGTGTTGTAGTTGTATACGAGAGTGTTGTAGTTGCATTATACGAGAGTGTTGTAGTTGTATACGAGAGTGTTGTAGTTGTATACGAGAGTGTTGCAGTTGTATACGAGAGTGTTGTAGTTGTATACGAGAGTGTTGCAGTTGTATACGAGAGTATTGTAGTTGCATTATACGAGAGTGTTGTAGTTGTATACGAGAGTGTTGCAGTTGTATACGAGAGTGTTGCAGTTGTATACGAGAGTGTTGCAGTTGTATACGAGAGTGTTGCAGTTGTATACGAGAGTGTTGCAGTTGTATACGAGAGTGTTGTAGTTGTATACGAGAGTGTTGCAGTTGTATACGAGAGTGTTGCAGTTGTATACGAGAGTGTTGTAGTTGTATACGAGAGTGTTGCAGTTGTATACGAGTGTTGTAGTTGTATACGAGAGTGTTGCAGTTGTATACGAGAGTGTTGTAGTTGTATACGAGAGTGTTGTAGTTGTATACGAGAGTGTTGCAGTTGTATACGAGAGTGTTGCAGTTGTATACGAGAGTGTTGTAGTTGTATACGAGTGTTGTAGTTGTATACGAGAGTGTTGCAGTTGTATACGAGAGTGTTGTAGTTGTATACGAGAGTGTTGTAGTTGTATACGAGAGTGTTGCAGTTGTATACGAGAGTGTTGCAGTTGTATACGAGAGTGTTGTAGTTGTATACGAGAGTGTTGTAGTTGTATACGAGAGTGTTGCAGTTGTATACGAGAGTGTTGCAGTTGTATACGAGAGTGTTGTAGTTGTATACGAGAGTGTTGCAGTTGTATACGAGAGTGTTGCAGTTGTATACGAGAGTGTTGCAGTTGTATACGAGTGTGTTGTAGTTGTATACGAGAGTGTTGTAGTTGTATACGAGAGTGTTGTAGTTGTATACGAGAGTGTTGTAGTTGTATGTGAGAGTGTTGTAGTTGTATACGAGAGTGTTGTAGTTGTATGTGAGAGTGTTGTAGTTGTATACGAGAGTGTTGTAGTTGCATTATACGAGAGTGTTGCAGTTGTATACGAGAGTGTTGTAGTTGTGTACGAGACTGTTGTAGTTGTATACGAGAGTGTTGCAGTTGTATACGAGAGTGTTGCAGTTGTATACGAGTGTTGCAGTTGTATACGAGAGTGTTGCAGTTGTATACGAGAGTGTTGCAGTTGTATACGAGAGTGTTGCAGTTGTATGTGAGAGTGTTGTAGTTGAGTAGACTGTTGCTAGCCGGAAGGGCGAAGCCGAAGGTTACAGGTTTAATTCCCTCCGGGTGTTGAGATTGTTCCGAGTAATATTACAACTTGTACAGCAACAACATAACGAGATATAAACACTAATATGACCATGAATCTGTTTCGTTCCATGCGGCTTCATGCACCGCGTAAGGTAGACTGTATTCTTTTACTTCTTTGTGTAGAAAGATGTAGATCTGGATTTCATAGGAGACGCGTGTGATGATGATGTTGACAGGTACGACAGGCCACTGTTGCATGTGCCGTCAATTCAGGTCGGCTATCTATCCTTGGTTTAGAATCTTTGTGGAATTTTTACAGCTTTTGACCATATTATATATGACACAGACCTTCATCATAAATGTAGTGCAATTCACCTGCAGGACGACCATAAAAGGGGTATTTTTACATGACTAACTAAGTACAGTTCTACTATCTCTAAATATACTAAACATACTAAACTCTGCCATTATTGTAAGTGCTTTGTAAGTTGTATGGGCGGGTTATTTTTATGCGATCGGTCCGTGTAGTAAACATCGTTATACATTTTCTGTATTTTGTCCACTTCAAATATTTTATACGAAACAAATAGTTGAATAGTGAAATATTTCTTTGATTTGATGTTTTCTTCAATAATTTATACCAGTGTGACGTCAACCCAGTCATCATTAGCGCTTTGCGCGCTTGTTCTTGGCGGCCATTTTATGGGACGCCTATTTCAGTTCACAAACGAATCCGTCGATATTTGATCAATCCTTCTTATAAATTATCCATTTTCAAGTTTTCTAAAAAGTAAATATACCTGAGTGATCAATTATTGATATTTTTCGTAAAATTGATCATTTACTATAGTAATATTTTCGATACATATAGAAGCTGCTACGAGCGCTTCGCCTCCGAAGCGTGGAAGCTGAAACAGCGCGAATAAGTTTGCGAATAGTAAAGAAATATATTTTGTTTCTTCTGATGTTTTGTTCATTTGAATTTGCAAAGATTCGGGAACTAAAGCCATCCGGGGCCAGTTTGTTCGTCAGAAACGGCTTTGCGCGCGGCCCGCAACTGTTCAAATTGTCTTGAACATTAACTTCATAACGCCCCGAAGTCAGGATCGAACTCCAATTTCAACATTTCCAAATAAATCTAGAGTTCACATGCAAATTATAGTTCTAACGATGCGATGCACTGCAATCAATTCGTATGAAAAATCATACAGAGATCTTATCAACTTTTTCACTCAAATCCTCAACCAGTTTATCACACTGATCTCGAAAGAAGACTGGATCGAGCAACTATTGTTCAGGAAATGAAGCCGGAAATCCGCCATTACTAAGGGACCAACTGAGGATCCTATGAGGTTTTTTGTTGTATTATGTGCTCTTTACCATCGACAAAATAAAATAATTTTACGATAAAGAGGACCAGAAGACATTTTTCAAATTACTGGGTAAAACGATTCATGGCCTACCTACAGATTTACTGCGACTCTGGTCCCTTAGTAATGACCGCCGTTGGCTCTAATTATCCAGTGAGAGAAGCCTAATATGAGACGTCAAACTACAATCCTGGACAAAATTATGTGGACAACGCAAAACATACAACGTTAATGACCTGATTTGTTTTTATTGCCCAATTAAACGTTCCTTCCCCTTTCCCCACGTCAATGTTGTGTTATTCAACGATAAACAAAAACAAATGCTCGGTTTTTGCGCGTGTAAATTCACCAACATTGTCTGGGGGGAGGGGAGACCGTATTTTGTTGGTTCCGAGTAAGATGCTTGCACGCGCAGTGTCCACATGAATTTTGTCCAGGATTGTAGATTCAAGATTTTATGCATTTAATGTTAACGAAGAAACTATATTGGCCAGACACAGAGCGTCACAGTTGCAAACTCGGACCTTCTAATGATCTTTCGTCAATTTACATTATGCAAAAATCAGCTCATCAGATACAATAGAAAGCTCAATCCAGTCCTATTTTTGAGATCAGTGGTTTATCACATAAAATCAGGAAAGAAAGGCATATTCCTGGATCGACGTCACACTCATTAGCCTTTTAAAAACATAAACCTGTATTATAAAGTATCAAAGGAAATCGAATAAATATTTCAATGCTCAACTATTTGCCTCATATAGAGAATATTTTGACGCTACTCTGGCTTTAAAAAGTTTTTTGAACGTAAATTTACTAAAGATACTGTCCATGACCCAACGTTTCGACACTCCAATCTAGTGTCTTCATCAGGGGTGATCGTTGTAAAGATAGGGTCCATAGAACCGATGATGACGTTATCTGTTAACAAGCCTCAAGACAACGTCTCTGATGGTACCGCGGATTAGTGGTAATAATTTTGGAATTTTCCCACGCAATTCCCATGGCGATACCATCAGAGACGTTGTCTGGAGGCTTGGCATATCAATAGCACCCACGCCCCATTGAATCGCGATGACGGTGGTGGTTCATTACCAGAAGCTTATTTATACATCTTGTTAATAGATAACGTCATCATCGGTTCTATGAGGGTATAAATAGGGACCCTAACTTTACAACGATCACCCCTGATGAAGACACCAGATTGGAGTGTTGAAACGTTGGGTCATGGACAGTAACTTTTAAGTTATGCTCAAAAAAACTTTTTAAAGCCAGAGTAGCGTCAAACTATGTCTGATTTATCACCTGGTTGCGTTGGGAAATTATTTATAGAGAATGTTTATAAATAATAAAACATTTGGGGTAACAGGCACTTTAAACCAGGAGTTAATATAAATTAATCAATTAAACAGGGATAATGATGGTATACAAGACTCTTCGGATAATTGTCCTGATGACGCAAACGCTTCCCAACTTGACAGTGATTCAGATCGCAAAGGTAAATTTTTGTTCCAATTTTTTTATTCTTTTATAAATTATACATTAAATTGTGTAAATACCATGTTTACCTCGGTTTCTGTTGTTCTCACTGGGAGATTTAACCCTGAATGCCCTCAACACAGGGAAACTTTCTAATTTCCCTCTCATTAGAATGCATGAGCAAACATGCATTGGTTGACAGTTCGTAATGAATTTCAAACAATACAAATTATATTTTGTTGGTAAACATGGTATAAGCCAGTTCGTAATGTCGACTGCGCATCAAAATGACGCGTTCTGCGTCGGGATAAAACCACAATAGTCATTTGCATTTCTATTTACACTTGCAAATTCGTTATACTGAAGTCCTCAGGCTGATGTTGTGAATTGAAATAAGTTTTATACCGACGCAGAACGCGTCATTTTGATACGCAGTCGATATTACGAACTGGCTTATTATTAAGCCTCGGGAGGATTTGTGAAAGACCCTCGGGACCAAGATCTCACATTAGCTACGGCAATGTTATATATAACACATAAATATTAAATAATAATAAATATTATTAACTGCAGGTGATGAATGTGATCGCGATGACGACAATGACGGGATAATTGATGAGTACGACAACTGTCCTCTTGTCTATAATCCTCATCAAAAGTATTCAATTTGTAAGTATAGAGAAAATCAAGTTTAATACAAGACACCCGCTAGGTGTTAACTCGGGCTACTGTAGCCTGCGCAGCCTGCATATATATAACTAACTTCAAGCAGTTCCATGTCAACATGACAACAGCGTATTTACCAATGTCTGATCTAATAATGAACAAGATACTTCCCAGCCACATAACTGACTTCGAATACTTCCAAGCAATCGCTGGCAAAAACACTTCGCTTCGAACCACGAAAAAAAGCCGGACATATGCACTGGTACAAGATATAGTCAGTCACATGCCTCAGATGGTTTCGCAAAGCCTGTTGGGGCCATATCTCGACACAAAAAAATAAAGCCGAAACCTAGACTCGGCTACCATAGGTAGCCCGAGTAATAAAAAACAAGTCACGTGTTATTAGAAATTATTTTATTTTGTCGATGGTAAGAGCACATAATCCAACAAAAACCTCATAGGATCCTCAGTTGGTCCCTTAGTAATGGCGGACTTCCGGTTTCATTTTCTGAACAATAGTTGCTCGCTCCAGTCTTCTTTCGAGATCAGTGGTAGCAAATTTGAATTTACAAACTTCAAAGTTTCTGAAAAATGAGTCAACGTTTAAAGAACATTGGCAATAAATAAAAGTACCTTTTCGATCAAAGTACGAAGTACTTATTAACCGAGCGCGAGGTCCGTACGGGAAAATATTTTGCTTGAGATCTTTTGAGTACAGACCGAGCCCGAAGGGCGAGGTCTGTACTCAAAAGATCGAAAGCAAAATATTTTCCCGTACGGACCGAGCTTGTGAGGTTAATAAGGAATTTATTATATGTCTCGACTACAACGAGAAATAATTTAGAGAAAACATTATTTAAAATGGCTTGCTTTTTTTCTCTAGTGTACTCTGTCTCCGTAGCATTTAAGATATCATCTTCGTCGGTTAGTTCCTCCGGATAATAGAGTTGGCCGTGCATTTTTTGTTATTTCGTTTAATTTTGCTGTAGTTTGTTGTTTTTGTGCGGGTCCGTACACCGAGTCCGTACGGTAAAGTACGGACCCGCACGTTAGCCAATCAGCGTTCAAATACGCCAGTTCGGACTCGCAAGACATATAATAAAGCGTATTAATTGCACTGTCAAAGTTGCGAACCTGAATCATTATCCGCCATCTTGGATGTATTTTCGATATGCGTGTGACGTCACAACCGGGGGGTAAAGTGAAATTTTTATCTGGCCATCCTCGTGTCTTTATAAGTTTGAAACTCGATTTTTGTAAATGTCTTCCTTTTTCATTTGAACCACACCATTTTAAAAAGCATTCCGCGGAAACTCGGCTACCCACAGAGTAGTTTCATCAGGTTTACCTAGGCAAACAAGATGGCGGATGACAGGATTGTGTTTGGTCAAAATTAGTGCTGTTGTTCTGTACAAGAGTAGTTTTGTTTGCTTGGTCTACCTCGTAAGCCTGTTTGTTAATCATAAAGTAAAAAAATTGAAATTCATGTTGCCAATGTCCTTTAACTTTACTAACTGACCTTACTGATGCTGAAGTAGTTGATATGGTTGATCAACGTGACAACACAAGACGACGTCAAGTTTACTTTTGGAACTTCTTCATTTTTTTATTTTGCATGAAAAATTCTGTTGAAATAATACGACGTTCGTGGCTCTGGGACACGACAGAGTCTGCGTTCCTTTTAATAAAACAATTATTGGATTCGGCTTATACATTATATCAAGAATAATCCAGACCTCTGTCAATATTATCCGCCTCAGCCTTCGGCAGATAACAGTGCCTTCGGTCGGGATAATTCTTGATATCATGCTCAGCCTCATCCAATAATTGTTTAATAACGGCACGATGTTCGCGACTCGCTAGTTACGGATGCAAAACGACCCCTTCACACTCTTGTTCGTAAATCATAACATCAAAATGACAATCATCAGGAAAAATCATAACGCAGACACGCCCCTAGCCTGCACACTCCTGATTCCCCTTCATTCCTGCACGCAGAATCGCTCAGCTTGATCTAACTGTAAAAGAAGATGACTGCAGAAGAGGCAGATGTTACACGGGATAATTTTCAGCCACGATTTTTAACACATGTAACCGAAATAACGTCTAAAAATGGCATGTTACAAGCAACGATTTTGCGATAAAAATCGTCGTTAAAAATCATCCTGTGTAACATAACAATCAGCTTAAATAGGGCTTAACATTTTCTCAATCGTTTCTACTAACTCATATATTATCTCGTTCAGCCTATGGACGAGGACTAGAGTGCAAGCACGATTTCGACGGAGACGGCGTGAAGGACAGAGACGATGCATGTCCAAACGATGCTAGAATATCGGCTGCAGATTTCCGAAAACATGTCATATTTGAACCTAACGTTGCAACAAGATCCCAAGCCGTCTGGAAAGTTGACCTGGAGGTACAGGCCACGTAAAACTATCAGGACATTGGCAACAAAAATTAAGTTTGTCTAATATGAAAGAACTCGTAAAATGATAGAGTAACACCTTTTACAACTTTTCGGTATTTTACTTTGTTTTTGAAATATTTCAGTTTGTTTGATATGTAAATGAGATGGTCTCTGACGTCAGGTTCAGGGTGGAGAATTTTCACTCATTAAAAAATGTCTTATATCTCAGACTCTCAGTGATTGCTAAGTTTACAACGTTCATTATCACGAGGAGTTATTATACGCACATTTTCAAGTAAATTTGTGGAACAAACTAATTGAAGATGGAACTAATATTCTAATGAGTGAAAATTCTCTACCCTGCACCTGACGTCAGAGACCATCTCATTTACATATCAAACAAACTGAAATATTTCAAAATCCAAGTTAAAATAGGGAAAAGTTGTTTAAGGTGTTACTCTATAATTTTACGAGTTCTTTCATATTAGACAAACTTAATTTTTGTTGCCACTTGCCAATGTCCTTTAAGTATAAACTAGAAATTACTATCGCAAGGAAAGTGCAGTCAGGAAGGTGCACATTGCTGGGTACTATACGTCTAACTTCCCGAATTTGTCTTCAATGGCCACAAAATAATTGCTCCAAGTCGAGGTTACTATGAAATCATATTTAAGCCATCGTTACGCGTGCGTCGCCATAGAAACGGACCCAATGTTACTGAAATTAAGGGGAATTCAAAAGTAGAAATATTTTTTGTTTATATTTTTACAATACAGGGACAAGAGGTACGTAAAGAAACACAAAGTGATTCGATCCTTATTGGTAAGTTATTTATTTTCGCCCATGCATTTGAACTATTTACATAAGTGATCATCCAGCGATAGTAAAAGTCGATACACGATACATGGGTGACGGGACTCAGAATAATTTTTCTGAGGATACGAGCTTGATGATTGTCCATGTATCGTCTGTCTAATCCAAGCTCTCCCACATTCATTACAGCGGTGTATATATTAAGAGATAGTAAAAGTATTACAAAAGTGCAATTCGATACTTATTGCAAGTGAACACAAAAATTAAGTTTGTCTAAAATAAAAGAACTCGTAAAATGATAGAGTAACACCATTTACAACTTCTCCGTATTTTACTTCGTTTTTGAAATATTTCAATTTGTTTGGTATGATGAGATGGTCTCTGACGTCAGGCCGGGTAATTATAATGAGGAGATATTTATACGCACATTTTCAAGTAAATTTGTGGAAAAAACTTAAAGATGGAACTAATATTTTAATGAGTGAAAATTATCTACCCTGCACCTGACGTCAGAGACCAACATTTACATATCAAACAAACTGAAATATTTAAAGAAAAAGGAAAAAATACGGAAAAGTTGTAAAATATGTTACTCTATCATTTTACGAGTTCTTTTATTTTAGACAAACTTAATTTTTGTTGCCAATGTCCAGAGCTTGTCAAGTTTTGTACTTGATTGTTGTGCAATCCCCCAATGTCTCTCCTCCATTTCTATACACGCTGTATTTTGACACAGGTAACCAAGCCTTCGAGTCTGTGGAGTTCAATGCAACTGTGTTTGTGAACACCAACACTGGCGATAACACGATTGGATTCGTGTTCGGGTTCCAAAATTTAAAGTCGTTCTACGTTGCGACATGGAAACGACCGACAGAGAACTATATGGATGAGAAGCCGTTTCAAGCAAATGCTGTTCAAGGATTGATCATCAAGGTAAGCGCGATAGGAATATATCACAAAATAGGTACGCAATGCGTACATGTGTCTACTGCTAGTTGATTTACGGATGAAACAATGAAAATTTATGTAGTGTAAACAGTAAGGTAGTAAACTGAAAAGATTAGAACAGAAAATGGCCCATATAATGTGAAGATAAAACCGTTATGATAAAATGTACCTCAGTACATGAATGGCTGCTATGGTAGTATTTTATAATAATATACTAATTCAAGATACAATTGGCTACATTGGATGCCATATTTATTTATATGGTTGGAGAGAATGAAAAACACTGACAAAATAGTCACTGTCACTACAAAATTGAAGTCAATACTGGCAGCTTGTAGCAGTACAAAATGTAGAACAATTGTACTATTCACTTACGACGAATAAATAAATACCAATATCTCTGAAGATTATTTAAGTTTAAGGATTGGGGTCTTCGAGAATCAGGTGGTCAAGAAAATTTCGTTTCGTTTTACAGGAGGTGAGGTCTTCCACAGGACCATCAGAAGCTTTACGAGATGCACTCTGGAACTCCAAGAGTGTTAAAGGACAGGTGCGATGATTAAATTTAGATCATTCAAACGGACCAAATGAATCTCACAATTTACCGACATGCGATTAAAATGGCACATGGTCGCTCACCCTCCCTTGCAATTTCTACATGTCAAAACTGAGAATATATAGCACCAAGAACTCTTCAGTTCATTAAGCGTACAATTCTCACTCTGACTTTTCAATTACACACTTCACTTCTGCTTCGTTAAACTGCTCATTGACATAGCAAAACAAATGTTCCTCAACATACGATCTCTTCCATTTCCTTCCTGGACTAGACAAACCACAGAACTTATTTTGGGTAAGAAAAACATCGTAACTTCGTCAGACTAGCTCACGTCTTATCAATTGAAGTCAAGAAAGAACTTTCTAATCAAGTTCTGGTGCAATAAATCACATATCCTCTCGTCATATTGATCCTTCATCAAATTCTTTTTGTAGTTAGCCCATAACTTTCTTTTCGCAGACCCAGGTATTGTGGAAAGACCCCAAGCTGACCCCGTGGAACTACCTAACGTCATACAAGTGGATTCTGAGATTGGATACCTCACTGAGAACCATAAAGTAAGTTGCTGCAAGGTTTATGAACCGTATCTTACACGTAGTGGAGTAAGCATGTAGTCTTTCCTAATAATAATAATTGACGGTACCGAAAAAGATGGTGGCTATACATTTTACCAGAATGCTTTGCGACCTATAATAACCTATAACACCACCAATAAATCACCTATAATAACAGCTAAACATCGTTTACCTTGTAAACACGAATTAAATACGTAAAAGCTTCCTTTTTACCAAACTTAAACTTTTTGAAACTCTAGATTCAATGTTTACTGCGCGCAAGGAATTATGGTTAATGTACCAGTCAACATCTTTTTCAGTATTGTCAATTAGTCTTTATTGTTCAAAAGATAACAATGCATATCTTAAAGTGCCCATAACCTCAAAATGTTTTATTGTCTTGTTTGGAAGAACTTTCAAAATGATAAAGTAACTTCTTTTGAAGATTTTCGTTTCTTTGCTTTCTTTTTGAGAGATATCAGTTTGTTTGATATGCAAATGTCTGGAATTTCGTCGCACATGCATGACGACTTATTGGAGAAATGTGTATATCTCTTTCACTATCGAACGAAATCCTTTAAAAGGCAAGATAGATAGATAGATAGATAGAAAACTTTATTTAAACACGCTGACCCCGTCAACCGAAGCTGATTTCCACGAGGGGCGTGTGTATAACAATTGTAGTATTTAAGATTATTTACAGAGTATGAAATATAGTATATTGAATACATTTATAGATTTAGGTAAGTTACGTATTAAAATCAACTAGTAGAAATCTATATACAGCTGGTACATCTATTTACATTTACTATCAATGTGAGTAGCGATTTTATTTCGAAAAGAAGAAAGGGATTTGCTCTCCCTAATTTCTTTTGGAATAGAATTCCAAAGGTATGCCCCGTCATACATGAAACTATTTTTCATATTATTAGTACGCGGTTTTGGTAAACAAAGACTACTTGAAATGTCTCGAAGATTATGGTCTGTCATCTCACCTTTATATGTGAAAAGATTAGTGAGTGACTCAGGACCCATTTTATTTAATATTTTATACATCATTTTTGCTTTAGCTTTTTTTCTTTCTGTTTTAAGTGGCACCCAGCCTAATGCTTGTAAAGCAACAGAGTGATCTATATCATTGCTCATATTCATGATAATTCGAGCAGCTCTATTTTGCAGTTTTTGGAGTCGTTTTGATTGTGTTTCACCAAACACATCCCATACTTCACAACAGTAATCGAAGTATGGGCGAACAATAGCATTATATACAGAAAGAAGAGTTTTCTTATCAGCAAATTCTTTTAATCGTCGAAGAGCGGAGATTCCCGCTGTTATTTTCTTGCAAATATTTTCAGTATTACTCTTCCAAGATAAATGCTGGTCAACTGTCACTCCAAGAGTTTTACATTCATAAACTTGTTTAATCTGTTTGTTATCAATTATAACATTTGATTGCAAATTTGAAATACTTTTTATCATTGACTTTGAACCAATTAGCATAAATTCAGTCTTAGCTACGTTTAGACTAAGTTTATTGGCGATTAACCATTTTCTAAGGTTTTCCAAATCAGAATTCACCGCAGCTTCAAGATGAGTTATAGAATCTCCAGAGGCTGTTAGATTTGTGTCGTCAGCAAACAACCGAGGTTTTGTTTTATTCAGACATTGAGGCAAATCATTAATATATAATAGAAAGAATAGTGGCCCAAGAATAGAGCCTTGCGGTACACCACATTTGATCGATTTCTCTGATGAAATAGATCCTTTTATTTGGCATATTTGACTTCGATTTGTGAGATAAGATTTGAGAAAGGTTAGAGCTTGTCCTTTTACTCCATAAAGTTCCAACTTTTTTAGTAGAATTTGATGATCAACAGTATCAAATGCTTTTTTCAAGTCAATTAAAACCACCAGGTTAAACATTTTTCTGTCTAAATTCATATACCAGTCATTTGTACAGTCCAGCAATGCTGTAGCTGTAGAGTGAAATTTTCGAAAACCAAACTGAGAATTACTCAGAAGTTCAAATTTGGATAGGTAATTGTACAGTTGATCATACAGAATTCGTTCCATAATTTTGCTAATAGCTGGCAAAACTGATATTGGTCTGTAGTTTCCTGGTACATTTCGTTGGCCATTTTTATAGAGAGGTACTACTCTAGCCATTTTCCATTTATCAGGGAAAGAGGATAGAGCAATAGCCTGATTAAAAATATGTGTCAACGAATTTGAAATGGCAGGTGCAGCTATTTTGATAATTTTACAAGAAATTTTATCAACACCAGTGGCTTTATTGCTAGAAAGACCATGCAAGAGATGGTAGACATTACTGACGGTAACTGGCTGAAATGCAGTGAATTCTGATTTAGCATTCTTAACATATGTTTCAAAGTTGTAATTTGAGGCATCAATATTGCTTGCTAAATCAGGGCCAATATTTGAAAAATAATCATTAAAGCCCTCTGCAATATCTTTCGGACTTGTTAAACAATATTCACCTAGCTTTAGTTCGTTCACCACTGTTGGTTTGCTTTGTCTACCTAAAAGGTTGTTTATAGTTTTCCAAGCCTCTTTAGGATTGCATTTTTGACCAGCAATTTTCGTGGAATAATAATCTTTTTTTGTATTTCTAAGTTCTATATTCACTTTATTTCTTGTTGCTTTATAATTTTTCCAATCTTTTTCTAAGTTTGTAATAATGGCTTTTCTTTTTAATTTGTCCCTTGTAACTATAAGTTGCTTTATATCACTTGTAATCCAAGGGACCTTTTTTGATCTAATCTTTTTGTGTTGGAGTGGTGCATGCTTATCTAGGACCTCTAAGAATAATTTCTTCCAAATTTCCCACATAGCATTTGGATCTTCAGCAAAAATATATACATACTCCCAGTGTTGTCCCAGGAGATCCGCAACAAATTTTTGATTATCAAATTTTTTCATATTTCTAATCTCGACAGTGTTTTCTTGTTTTTTAAAAATGCAAAGTTTCCTGATTGCAAATATTAAACTATGATCACTAATAACTGTATGAATAACACCAGAATCAGAAATTTTCTCTGGTGTATTAGTAACCATATGATCAATAAGGCTGGCAGTAGTCATAGTTACTCGAGTAGCTTCATCAATCAATTGTGATAATTGATACAATTCATATAGTGATTTAATTTTTTTGGTAGGAAGATTAGATTCCTTATCTGTTTTTAGCATGTCACAGTTTAGATCACCAAGAATATACATTTCTTTATTTTCATCATCAATAGTCTTGATTAATTTTTCAAAAAGGTCAAAGAAATCAGATGATGCATTGGGTGGTCTATAAACTGTTGTAACAAGAAATGGTCGGCTATGTGGCTTAATAATTTCAACACAAACACCCTCTAGTTCAGAGGGAATCAGATCATGTCTTATATTGTAATTGATAGAGCTACGCAAGTAAATACATACTCCACCTCCATTTCTCGATCTATCGACGTTTGGTGTTGTGGGAGAAACGCACACACGTGTTATTCACACTTTAGTGCTTTTATTTCATGAACGCAAATATATATAGACCTCTTTCATAATGGCGGCCAGTTTAAATATTCTTTTATATGCATGCAAATTAGCCTTTCTGGCCTCGTTACAAAGCGACGATTCTTTGGAATTACAGACACACGAACGAGGTCAGAAAGGCTAATTTAAATGAATATAAAAGAATATTTAATTTGGGCGCCATTATGAAAGAGGTCTATAACATTCTCTGATAACTCATTATGCATGTGTGACGAAATTCCAGATATTTGCATATCAAACAAACTGATATATCTCAAAAAGAAAGCGAAGAAGTGAAAATCTTCAAAAGAAGTTACTTTATCATTTTAAAAGTTCTTCCAAATAAGACAATAAAATATTTTGAGGTTATTATATAATACAATAAATTAGATTAAAAATAGGTACGCAATGGCGTACATCTGTCTGCTGACATATGAATACAGAGTCAGAGAGCGAAATGTGAGAGTTCATTGGGCAATATGACACGAGACAAAGATAGTAATAAAATTAATGTATAAGATTTGTAATGCAATGCATAGATGCATAAAACTATGTAAATGTGTAATGATCATCAAATACAGTATTAAAGTATACTAAAATATTAGAACAGAAACTGGCCCATTTAATGTGATGAAGACAAAAGTGTTACTGTATTACAAAATCTACCTCGGTACATTAATAGCTGCTACGATAGTGTTACGAGATTAATATGTGATATATTAAATGTGACTTGCAGCTTGGTTATTTTAATATGGTAAATTGTTTGCTACTCAAAAAAAAAAACGAGCCTTCGCTCTGCCATCTTAGTTCTGGTAGCTCAATGGTTAGAGCGTCAAACCGGAGATCATGAAGGTTGCGGGTTAGATTCCCGCCTGGGGCTCAGAAACATGTTTCTGAGCGAGTGTCAGGGTAGTGCTTTGCGCGCTTGTTTTTTTATACGAATTGATTGCAGTGCAGTACATCGCATAGTCTGCGAAAGCAGCCTCTGTCCTCACCCCCCTGGCGGCGCCAGGGGGGGTGGGGGGTGAGGACAGAGTCTGCTTTCGCAGACTATGCATCGCATCGTTAGAACTATAATTTGCATGTGAACTCTAGATTTATTTGGAAATGTTGAAATTGGAGTCCGATCCTGACTTCGGGGCGTTATGAAGTTAATGTTCAAGACGATTTGAACAGTTGCGGTTCGCTTGTTTGTGAACCACTAGCGGGCCGCGCGCAACGCCGTTTCTGACGAACAAGCTGGCCCGGATGGCTTTAGTTATTGAATCTTTGCAAATTCAAATGAACAAAAATCAAAAGAAACAAAATATATTTCTTTACTAGTCACTCATCAAACACTTCCATTCGCAAACTTATTCGCATAACCCGGCCTTCCACGCTTCGGAGGCGAAGCGCTCGTAGCAGCTTCTATGTATCGAAAAGATTACTATAGTAAATGATCAATTTTACGAAAAATATCACAATAATTGATAACTCAGGTATATTTACTTCTTAGAAAACTTGAAAATGGATAATTTATAAGAAGGAATTATCAAATATCGACGGATTCGTTTGTGAACTGAAATAGGCGTCCCATAAAATGGCCGCCAAGAAGAAAACAAGCGCGCAAAGCACTACCCTGACACTCACTCTTTAAAGCTTGAGCTCGCGGTAATTCTGGCTCCGGGTCTATATATGATAAGTATACCCTTTCATATAGAAAAGGAGTTCTTTACATTTCGTGGGGTTTATACACATGCTATTATTTTTAACCCACTAAATACGCTAGTACTATATAAATGTATGCATTTACGATGACTACGCTAATAAAAATGTACGCGTCGTGTTATCCGTTTCAGGCTAAATGTGTTCGCAGGGACTAAGGCCATCATTGCAACACCTAACTTGTACAGCGGAAGATTCCGAGGGGGTCGATTAGGAATGTTCACTTTCTCACAAGAGAAAGTGGTGTGGACATCTCTGGCAGTGCAGTGCTTCTAAGGTAAGTCCGCTGTTCAAAATATATCAAGGTCCGCTTTACATCAGCCCAAAGGCCGCACGACCCGACTTTCGTCCGTTTGGGAAATCAGATCGTGTGAAATGTCGGATGGAATAGAGCATAATGATAAAACGAGTAATAATTTACTTTCTCTTTCTTTAGGAGCGAGTTCAACGAGGGCTGAAGTTACTGCATTTAACCAACAGCGATCTTGGGAACAACCATAACATAATATAAGCGTTCCTATAGACGTAAATATATAACGAAAACATATCTATATATACACATAGTCGAGTTAATTACATAACTGTAAACGTTACGAACAGTTGTTATGACTTCAGCGTTTTCGTATAACTTCGAAAAAAGGGGTGAAACATAGTTTAACTTACCCAAGCATAACAATAATTTTAGAAAAACAGATTTTGGTATGCTAATAAGAATTAGAAGATATTGTATTGCCGTATTAATAACAGTGGGAAAACCGAAAATGTAAACATGGGGAATTCTCCATAAAAAATGACAAAATAAATAAAATTTGTTGTGTTGAAGATAAATTGTTATACAGGGGAGGTTGATCAAGGGGAAGATTGTAGGGGGTAATGTACAAATTATAGGGGTAATGTACAAATTATAGTACCAATGGAAACCAGAGTGAGAGATTAAAAACAAGAGGCAAAATGCCATGAAGATGGAGCACAGAAAAGGATTCACGAACTTCATAACGCCATTTAATTCATTTGTGGGAACATAGATCCCACGCTATTTTCCCAATATAAATAGCATAAATTTAGAGCACATAAATTATATTATCATACAAAGGTATATTTAATGTTCATTCCCAGCAAATAATTATCGGCGTTCCACAAACTCAAGTCGGATATTTGTCGCTCTCGAGCGCCACGAGTGGCAGTGGAAATCTTCGGGTAATAATACCAAGGATAGATTTATCCCCAACGTAGGCCCAAAATAGGGCCTCTCTTAGATTCTGTATGCTCTGGAGGAATGGCCAGACGGAATCATATCAAGTAGGTACTCTCTCTGTCTATCATTATCACCGCTGTAGTTATGCCGTTGCTTGTGTTGCGGTTGGCAATTGTGTGGATTTACATATGTGAAATATCGAGTGTCTTGGTGATGGGCAGCCTCCAGCTCTTGCTGCTGCAGTTGTTGCTGTTGTAGTTGGTGTACAATGGAATGGTGTTGTTGTGGGTAGGTCTGCAGCTGCAACGAGGGATGCCCGGCGGTGGCATGATAAATGATACGCGCCTGCTGCGGTGTACGAATCTGCGGGTGGGAACTGGACCGCGACTTTGTCGCGTCCACCTTGACGACTGACTGGAACTTTTGTTCGACCTCCTGTTCTTGTTTGAGCGCCTTCACGAACGCCGCCTTCAAGCGGGTCGTATGCTCAGCTTTTAAAGTCTTCTTAATCCTTTGCGTGTAACACATTTCACACAACGTCACCAAATCCGTGTCGCCCTCGAGTTGCTTCTTTCTCCACCCAGGTGTGAAGTCAGTATCGCACTCAGAGCAAAACTTCGGAGGTATTAATACCGGCTTTTTATCAGCCGCAGAATTCTTACTCAGCTTTTTTGATTCGATGATGTGACCGACAACTCCCTCGAGTCCAATTAAAATAGTGAAATCCTGTGTATTGATACTCGGGACGAAATTCCAGTCTTGTACGGGTGGTTTGGGGAGGGGTATCTGAAGCAATGTCCGTTCTAGTTGTTTTCTCAAAGCTAGCTTGGCTTCCGTGTGAGACTGTGGCGCTGAAGGACTGGGTATAATATTCAACACGCTGATCGACTTCGGTAAGCCGTTCTCCGCCGGGCGCACGGCGTCATGAACCGACGACACGCCACGGGGAGTCGTCGACTTGTTGCCGACTGAGCTTTGTGAGTAAACAGCAGTCGGATGAACTGTCTGAGGACGTTGGATTACTTTGCTACCAGCAACACTGGTGCTCGAGGGGGATTTCATGAGAGAATTTTGACCGACCGATACCTGCAGCGGGCGGGCATTACGCTGCACCGTGTCCCGCGTGGTATCCCGAGGTTTTCCCACAGCCGACACGAGCTTTGGCGCGATGTTGATTGGTTGGCCACGTGGCTGGTTCAGGAATACAACACGTGGTTGCACCGTCGAAGAATGAATGCTCTGCTGAGGTTTCTGCGCGTTTGGCACTTGCGTGCTTTTTTTCGGACCTGCAGCCACGCTCTGTTGAGCATGCGTGTTGGTAGCGGTGGTCACGGCCGCAGTTCTGGCCGCCGTCGAGTTCGCCTCTCTGTGCCCTTTGTCGTTCTGACACGCGTATAACTTGCGCAACAACAGAAGCTTGGCTTCCTCGTTTCGAAGATTATTCTGCAGTCGAACGATCAGTTTTTCCTTGCCGCAAAACTCGTCGCCATCTTCTACTGGTTTCTCCGCACAACCGTTCGTCAGAGGTTTCTCCTTCCTTAGTGGAACGGAAGGCTCCACGATCCTTTTCACCGTGGGACAGCCCAGAAATTGCAATATCGATGGTTTCGGAGCCTCGGGATGGATTACTCTCTTTGCGTTCGCTTCTTCCTCTTTCAGTTTTTTCACGGAATTAAGACCCAGTTGGGCGAGGAGGTCCTCCTGCGAAATGCACTCGGAGTCAGAGTCTGAATCACGAGTAACGCTCTTGTGGCGTTTAGACGAAGAGGCACAATTCTCCTGTTGCCTAAGAAAGATAAAACGAATTCTCTCAAACGCAGGCCCGTAGAGTTACGACAATACGTAACTACGGCAACACAGTATGGATCAATTCAACAAAGCCACCCGGTATCATTGGGGTAAACTGATGAACATTTCAATGCAAGTAGGGTAATACAGCGCTACTTTTAATGATTCAATCGTTGTACTGTATACACGACGATGACGCAGCGACATTGGCAGGTTCGAAACATCAAAACGTTCATTGTTGAAGGGGTGGCGCGCAATTCACTAAAATACCCTTCAGGGGCAGTTAACATAATAATAATAAAACCCCCAAGATACTGTGATATTACCCTCTAGGGATAATTGGTATAATTTAAGGCACATAAAATTTTTACCAATAACGTTCTGTGACATTGGGAAATGGTCTCAAACGATTTAACAAACAACTGGTGATCAACTTCTAGTTTTTGTGATTATGAGATGAAATCACTTTAATTCATCAAGTTGGGTTGGTTATAAACAGATGATTATTAAAATTACAAAACACATCAGAATTGTAGACATCATGCCACTACTGTCACATTGCCTGTGATCTCGTGTTGACACTATGGTCATGCAGATTAGTCAAGACACTAGGAAGAGGCATTACACCAAGTCAGTGGATTGGAGCAGTTACGCTAATGTATAAGGAAAATAGATTAAGGGGGTTTGAACATCTAGAGGATAAAGGATACTAGGGTAGAAGTTCATCTTTTAATTTTACATTGATAACAGTGTTTTCCCAGCCCTTTTCTCCCAGACCTCACACAGCCAGGTTTCACTGATGCCACCTTAATGTTTTCAATCTCATTATACTCACAACTGTTACAATGTCTTGATTTTCAAGTCAAGATGGTACATTCAGCGTCTGTTCAATGTTAGTATGTCCTTATTTCAAGGGGCTATACTCAGCCTACTCTACTCTATTCATTTCATTTGTTCAGCATGTAATGTATGTTTTAAGTGATTTAAGTTTTAACTAAACCAGATGACTGAGTAATATAGTAATCAAAGTAATAACACCCCAACTCCTGGGACAACACTGATTGACAATATTAATGTAATGCTCTTCAATTAACACAAGAGTATATACATCATGGTAAGAAATAATATTTATTCAGGATACCCACATCACAAAGTGTTTTTCAGTGGGGTTCTGTAATACTTCACAAGATTACATTACATTAAAAGTCACGTAACATTAAATTACATCACATTACTATTATAAACTGTACAATGGCACATGCACTTTGAAACTAATTAAATTCATTTTTAAATTTGTTAGCAAGTTTGTGCTTGTTTTATTGTCCAAGTTATTAAAATCTATTGATGCGTGAAATCAATTTTTATTTTCCCTAGTTTGTGTTCACTTTAGGTTGCTGTTGGTCCTCGTAAAATATTTATGAATGTTATCATTTCTAATTAGTTCAAAGTCAAAAGACCTATTAAACTGTTAATACATTTAAATATAAAAATACATCAATGTTTCTGTCGTCTGTTTCTGAGAAGTATTAGTATAATACAAAGTTTTCAAAATGTTTAAAAAATACTGAACTTTTAGCTAGTCCCAGTCCTTTTACTCATGGTCAGACCATTGGAAGGTTTAGACTAAAAAGGATGACTCAAAAGGACCTTTCTGTTATTATTGGTCTTTATTTTTGGTTAGGTTAGGGTTACCTATGGTTAGGGTTATGTTTAACCCTTACCCTAGCTGGATTTCCTGTTGACAATCTCCACAAATTGACACACATGCATTCACAAGTATTTTACCCAGTGATACTCACATTTTAGAGTGTTATGTGTTATCACATTCTTGTAGAGAATAAAAATATCTACATATTGATGTATGTACTGTTGCTGTACCATGTATATTATAGAAATTGTTGCAACTATAAGTTCATGAATACAAAAATATGGAAATGATCATTGAAATACCTACGTAAGTCAGACTATTCGTCACTTTCGTCGCTCTTCACTTTCATCAAATACAAATCCTTCAAAATCACATCATCCAAATTGGAATCCCCGAAGATCTCATCAAAAGTACCAGTTAAAATTCCGCTATTATTGCCTGCCATTATACTGGTATTTTAAAATGTAAATAGCTCAAAAACTGTCTAAGAAAGTGTGCGATTTAAAATAATAAAAATGTCGGCCATTTTGTATATATTTCAAAAGTACCCGTATGTAAATCACATGCCCCCAACAACCAATTCATGAAAAACACAAGCACATGGTGCGGGCAACTCAGGTCGCCATCAGCGGTCAGGGAATAAATACCGCGGAGTCAGCGTGTTAAGGTTAGGATCAAGGTTAGGGTTACCGGTAGGATTATTATTGGGATTAGGGTTAGACTAGTACTTGAAATTTTTTAGTTCCTAAAATGCAAAGTGATTTTAACAGAAACAGCAGAAGAAACAAACTTGTATACTGATATGTGCACATGTGGCTCGGCATGAAAAACAAACTTGCCCACCTTATCAGAAAGAGGTGAAGTTTATTTTAACATTCATTACAATGACAAATTGTTACCAACTACATATCATATCTAAATCGATTTATATATAGAACATATATCTTAATATTTCCTGTCGCTGTACAAAAATAAACCTTAACAAGGACATTGCTTTACATCTTTGCAAGTGTATACTAGGTTGAGTTTCATTGAAATTTCATTCTGTCATAAAGGATGAGTGAGATTTCATTCCGGAATGAAAAATACGACCTTGAAGACTGAAATTGCTATTAACATTTATTATAGACAACAATTTGCAGCTAGAGACAAGAATTGTGCCAACATATTGTTCAATATAAATAGCTCTTTGTCGACAACGTTATAAAATAAAGGTGAATTAAATGCTTGTTTACTTGTGACCGTATTGATTATCGTTGCTAGTAATGCTTTTCCCCTTTTCTTTATATTTATTCTTCACCAAATTATCAGTTTAAGGCACATGTTGAAATGTACAAGCGGAAAAATCGTTAAAAGAAACATAGCCGCTATAATGTTATTGATCGCCATCTTGCAATTTTCGATCATGGGATAGAATTCCTATGTAAACGTGGTTTGAATTCACGTTCAATCCAGAATGAAACTGGATTCATGTAAACAGCTCCGTCATGGCATAGATTGTTTCTTTAGGACCTTGGGTTGCTTCTCTCAAATGATAGTTTTACACATCATACCTAAAGCATAATAGTGCAACCAAAAGTAATTGACCAAATGTCCAAATAATACTGGATCAAATAGATTTTTATTGAATCAAGTTTCTTTGAGAAACTCTGGTAGTTTTGTTGCAAATCCAACAACTTTTTATCTATTTTAAAAGCTAATAAAAATATCCTCAATAGCACAATCAGAAATTGAACCTGATGTTGTACAAGTTTTAAGCATTTTTCAAGATATTGAAGTTTTCTTATTTTGCTTTTCACATTATATCCAGTTCTGTTGAGAACTTATGTCATTTAGTCATACAGTATCAGCACTGAAATGAATTTTATAACCTTTTTCTGGTCGTTACAGGCAACAAGAAGGCAACATGATTACACAAAGAATAGACAATAGTTTAATTAACTTTTTTAATGTGAACCATTTTCAGGAATGAAAGTACTAAATAATTGCTCAGCAACAGATTGCATCTTTAGGACCTTGGGGAGCTTTTGATAGTAAAATGATTGAACCAACTGATTTTCCTTATTTCAGATTATAGCCAACAGCTTATAAAGAAGAATATTATAAATAGCCAATAGCTATAGCCTTGGCTATAGACTGGTATATTTATATTCGTTACATAAATTTTCATACAACCTACAACCATTTCAAAGCGAAAGGGATTATGAACAATATTTAAGATACAACAGTTAAAAAGGATCTAAAAATTAAGTGCATCAAAATGTGAATAAAAAAATCAATAATTATAACAATACTACACAGTCATAATTTTTTTTATAACTTACTGTATTACGGAATCACTTTCTAAATTGGGTACATCTTCAGATTCCCTTTTCCTTTTAATTGGCTCGGCTGCATCAGACGACATTTCATCCACAATTTCGCCTCTAAAAAGAAAATTCACACACATTTATGTATCGATCTATCCGAGAAGCTATCGATTATCAGTTCAGTTTGATTATCTACGTTAAAAATAAAGATATCCGTGGTAAACTGCGCTTGCTTCCTCCCGGACCTTTGGTTTGGTACGTTCAGTATTTAGATACGAATAGATGACAATTCCTGCCATTTGACCGTATTTCTTCACATAAAGCGGTTCATATATTCGTCAAACCTTCGACCATGCTCCCTGACGCCATGTTGCCCCCTTTACTTAATATGGCGGCAAATTTAGCCGATATTCAACTTATCTAATTCAAGTGATAATCGTATTTCTCTAACTCTTCCTCGGGTAGTTTCTGACTGAAAAGAGACATAATCAAGGGAGTTGTGATTCACTATACGATTGGAGGGAAAACAACTTTGGATGTAGTTTGACACGTCAGGAACAAACGGATACGAGATGACGTGAGTGGCGGTGGTACAATGTCCTCCGCCTTCCACGCCGTCCTATTATGTCTTCAAACGAGTGTCGGTCAACACTTATTTCACTTCTTTAGACATCTACAAGATGTACAAGGAGCTCGTATTTTATCGTTGGCCATGTCAGGATGTGTGACGAACAAACCAATGGGAGCACAAGCAGCGTTTTAAGTCGTCTTCCCGCGGCCATTGTGTAATCGAAAGAGCGAAGTCATTGAATGAATATTAAGTCTGCTCTGTTTAATTTTCACAAAAACCCCTGACGATATTCAATTTCAAAATATCACGAAGGAATGGTCCTTCGACGGCTTACCTCGAATACAACCCACGCGGTGCCTACAACCTGCTTCCTCGAGAATTTGAAGTACACGGAGTCTAAAAGCAAACCAACCAAGGTAGAAGAAACAAAGTCCTGTTTTTAATACGAGGGTGGGATCAAAAGACGATCATCCAGCTTGGAAACCCCTCGTTCCTTTCTTCTCCGATGGTTCTCGAGCATCACCAAATAAGGAAGTTCACGACGCGCACCAGGCCAGCCGACCAATCAAATCCAATACGACTGGATCCGAACATGATCGTTGCTACGGCAACGCATCGCAGCAAGTTTGATTGACAAGTTTGATAACAAACCGGTTTAAACTGGATCCAGACAGGTGGTATCTCCCTACAACACTGACGTCATCTAATCTCATCACTCCCATTGGCAGCTGTAACAATGCGCTATGAGTATGTCTCAATACAGACCGTTGCCAAACCTCAAATGGCTTCAGGCTTAATTCCAGTCAATATGACCCTTAATGTACCTCCTGTTACCACTGGCCTCGAACACCACACATCAAGTGCATTTATCAGGGCTTCTGCACTCCCGTTAGAGACGGAGATGTAATCACGACTTATATCATGAGGAAGACTGCATGCATCTATGGATCCAGTTCAGTCGATATAGCCAATGACTGCTCTAAATCGAATATCACGGGAAAACAATTTAACAAAAGCACCCATTGTTTGGTAAAATTTGCTGTGTCACTTATGTATATTTTGTATTGATGGCGCGACACGTGACGGAAATATATCGTGTCTTATATATGAACATTTTTCCTAGAATATTTGACGAACTTGATTACGCCAGTAAGTTCCGGCCCCTGGCGTTATGTGTATTATGGCTAACTCTACGCATGCTCGCTTATGTTGTAAATATGCGCCATCACGAAATCTAGAATATATTTTATCATTTTAATTTTAGCAATCTTCGCGAATCTTGCATCTAAGATAAATATTTATACGTATATTCTGTAAATGTGCAACCATTAATCATGCTTTCATTATCACACGAGAGGAAGATGTGAACAATGTTATATTATAAGTCAATATAAGTTTACGAAATGCAGATGATCTGATATCACATCTTGAATTCTATATATGAGATGTTATATCCTTCTGAACTATGGGTTTATTGGTTATATAAAGGTTGCCAGCTAATTCTGAAGCCTTGAACCGAAAACTACGTTTCTCCTTAACACGTCCATCGTCATTCGTCAGTTTTCTGTTCCAGAAATTGTATTTATTTTGTTCAGTCCTTATCAAAACACGATATTAACTGTGTTCTTATCAACACACGATAGTACTGCTTCTGGTGCGAGGGTTAATAATTAATGTATGATGTGATTATTTGTTTTTTCGTCTACCAGAGTGGATTTTAATAAATACTTTTCACTTTAAGTAATTAGTCTATAATAGGATTGCTAAATAAACAGAATTGCAATAAAGAGCGCCTCTGTAGATTACAGAAAACATCGATCTTTCACGATTTCGCTTGAATGGGCACGAACAACGGTTTTATATCGAGGTTGGGCGTACAATTGAAAACAGTGAAGCCTTACGACCTCATTAAAACTTACGACCTCGACTTGGGACCATTATTTTGTGAACATTGAAACAAATTCGGGATATATGTATATAATCAATATATAACTGCAGCATGCAAGACACGGAAAACAACCTTATTCACTATTGTTTAACTAATACTGATATGGTTGTTTGACATTGTATATGAAACTGTCACATTGTTGATGGATGAACAATACTCGGTGAGAAGTTGTAATGTACGATTCTGCACTGAGATTTGTTAACCATGGCTGTCCGCCCTGCTGATATATGTAACAATTAAAGACTGAAAATTATAAACACAGTAATGATTGTTCATATTAACACTCTGTACATACTAACATGTGTATTGGTTTAAAAAACTATTCAGTATTTTCCTATATACTATTATATATAAAGATGTGTTCCTTCTATAAAAACATGGAATGTCTTGCGAAGACCCAGCTCTCGCGATATCGGAGCGAGTTGAAAACGACGCTAAAAATCATGGTTCAGTTCACATGATGGTGCCAGATCGAAATTGTTTCGGTACGATGCGAAATGAAAACGGAACCTTCAAGAAAATTTCGAGGTTTAAGTGAACGCTTGTTAACCTTGGCCAGGTTTTTGAAAAGACCATTAACGTAATCGAGAATTAGTTAAAACTTTGTGAACGAAATTACAAAAATTCAGGCAAAGATGTTTGAAGTTTTCTGTTCTCACATTGTACAAATGGAAAGGTTTTGTCCTTGAACTGGTCGGCTTCGTGTGAACTCACCATGTATACCTTGTACATTAACCACTATATATAACTGGACTGCAAATATATACTGGACTGCGGGATCTCCCCAAAAAGTGACGTAAAAGTTAAGGAATCCTCTTCCTTTAAATTGTAGTCACTATGTTGTAGTGGTGTTTAGATAATAGTAGTCGCCATTTTCATAAGTCAGTTCAAATGTTGCTCGGAATGTTGAAGTCTTTTTGGGGAGTTTCTGGTCATAAAGAACATCTGTTACAGTTTGTTTTAAGGTTTTCTTTGTCGAGCTTTGTTTTTGAAGAGGCGGAAAATGTCGTGCTGTGTGGCTTTTGGGTGTATATACGAATATGAGAAAAAGGACTGCTGACGCCATCCATTTTATGACACTTTTTGTGATCATTGGTATACCCAGTCCAGTTATAGATAGAGGTCAGTGGAACGCGTGCCAATAAACTCTGTCGTTATTTTCCCACAGCAACATAGTCTGAACGGGGTCTTATTCTTGAAGATCAACCATGTGAAAATATAGATGTTTTCGCTAAGCTTTCGTCTTGTGTCAGTGACCTTAGAACAGGCGAACACCCAGGAAGACGACGAAAGCTCAGCAAAACATATTTTTTCACCGTTGAATCGCAGGAATAAACATTATCCATTATATATCAGTTATAAAATATCTTTTTTCTATATCTCTTAAACTATCTATATACATAAAACGTATCGGAATAACAATTTGTGGCTCCTGGATGCTCGAGATTTTTTCGTGTGTCCAAGTTAAAGACGATACTGCAGATTCTCGCCAATTTGACATACAGCCAACCCTTAGGCTCTTGGCCAAATAATCTACATGCGGGTAATGTATGCATTATACGTCTCGGGCAAGATTTGCCATTGGACAATTTTCAAGGTGGTTGTGACATTATTGCACCGTGTTGCGTCCCATGATATCCTCTGCCGGCCTGTAATGATCCCCTGTGTACACCCGACTGACCTTTCACCCACTATAAGCAAAAATAATGAACACCTTAAAAATCTACTAGGCCATTGGCCAAACGTCAAAACGTTCATGAAACGAACTTAATTAAAGTTTAGATCGACTTCAATCATATAAACAAATGATTTCCCAACGCAACCAGGTGATAAATCAGACATAGTTTGACGCTACTCTGGCTTTAAAAGGTTTTTTGAACGTAACTTTAAAAGTTACTGTCCATGACCTAACGTTTCGACACCGCATCTTGTTAATAGATAACGTCATCATCGGTTCTATATGACGGTATAAATAGGGATCCTAACTTTACAACGATCATCCCTGATGAAGACACTAGATTGGAGTGTCGAAACGTTGGGTCATGGACAGTAACTTTTAAAGTTACGTTCAAAAAACTTTTTAAAGCCAGAGTAGCGTCAAACTATGTCTGGTTCAATCATATAATTTCGTCTGTTGCCGTCAATCGTCGAACTTAATTTGCTCAAACCGAAATAGCAAACTGCAAAATAATTGAGATCAAGGCTGCAATAACGTACATTTTCATACCAAATTTTAATTATGAATTTAGTTCAACTTATGAAAAGATCGACGTTTGATCTAAAGACGATCTTTAGTCGTCTTTTCATCGTCTGATAAAAACGTTTGTCCCCAAGCCTTAGAAAATGAAAGCAACCGTGGCGGTAGCCTGCGTAGCAGACGGTTGTTTGGGGGAGGGGTTATATTCAGGGGAGGGGTTATATTCGGGACGCGGAATGCAGCGCAGGCGGAAAACCGGTGAGGCGGAAACCCCCGCGAGGGGAACCCTCCCCCCAAACAACCGTCTGCTACGCAGGCTAACGTGGCGGATATACCATGGCAAACATCATCTATGTTCAGTATTTAATTTTGCTAGACGATTAACGCGTATTGGTTTGGTCTAACTTACTTCAACAAGTTTATGCTCAGGACTCTGAATCGCTTCACCATGACCTGCAAAGTAGTAAGAAAACAACTTTACCCACGTCACTATCATCCCCAGTCCTCACTCTTATTCAATTCACTGATTCACATTCGCTTTCACCCCAACCCGGCATTTCATTAAACCTCACATCTCCTCACGACTAACTATTTCTACCAATTTCTATTTCTACTTCCAACTCTATATATTTACAAAAGAGAATAATTAATTAGACGGCTAACCAATGAGGTAACGAGGTAACAAACAGAAGGTGACATAAATGACAGCACACAGAAGAAAGTGGTATAGAGGAGATGTTCTCATTGAGAGACGGTTTGAATTTAGAAATCAATAAACTTAAAGTCTCTCAATGAGAACATCTCTTCCATACCACTTTCTCTGTTTTAACTGTGTGCTGTCATTTATGTCACCTTCTGTTTGTCACCTGGACCTCATTGGTTAGCCGTCTAATTAATTATTCTCTTTTGTAAATATAGACTTATATATAAAAAAGTAGAGTGCTGCGTAGACAGTGTTTTGAATATATAGCAAAGTGAAAAGGTGGTAAACTGCCAAGAAATTAGTGACGAGATACAAGTACTGACGTTTCGAGCGGAGCCCTTCATCAGAGTAAGACGAGATGTCATCTCGTCTTACTCTGATGAAGGGCTCCGCTCGAAACGTCAGTACTTGTATCTCGTCACTAATTTCTTGGCAGTTTACCACCTTTTCACTTTGCTATAGACTTATATATAGATAGTTTTCACACATGTAATTACTTCCAACTCAATATTATCTCAAAGTTACATAGGTTTGATGTACTTACTGTTCAACAGTTTTTTGGTAAATCCACTATGCAATTGAAATGCTTCACTTTCTCTAACTTGATCACCCGTGAGTCGATAAAGATCTAAACAATGTGAGTTGCAATGTGAATTACAATTGAGAGTTGAACGTGTTTTAAACACGATAAAATACCACTCATCATTGTGAGCTTTTTAAATAGCATACTTTAAGGACATTTGCAACAAAAATTAAGTTTGTCTAATGTGAACGAACTCGTAAAATGAGAGTAACACCTTTTACAACTTTCCTGTATTTTACTTCGTTTTTGAAATATTTCAGTTTTTTATATTTCAATTATTTTATATGTAAATGAGAGAGTCTCTGATGTGTCATGTGCAGAGTGGAGAATTTTCACTCATTAAGAAATTAGTTCCATCTTCAAGTTTGTTCCAAACATTTACTTGAAAATATGCGTATAATAACTCCTCATGATAAATGAACGTTGTAAACTTAGCAATCACTGAGATATAAGACATTTTTCACTGAGAAATAAGACATTCTTGCACCTGACGTCAGAGACCATCTCATTTACATATCAAACAAACTGAGATATTTCAAAAACGAAGTAAAATACGGAAAAGTTGTAAAAGGTGTTGCTCTATCATTTTACGAGTTCTTTCATATTGGACAAATTTTTGTTGCCAATGTCCTTTAAAAAATACTAGAAAGTTGTAAAGGGCCGAAATCGTGCATTGCAGGTTTAACGTTTCAAGCGAAGGACCTTCGTCAGATCATAGTCACTAGAATTATATTGTCTGGAAACGCGGTCAAAGTCTTTGTTCTATGTTTTTGTTCAAAAAACTTTTTACGATCGGTTTTAGACGGCAGAACTTATATTTTAGAAGTGTTCGATTTACACGGACAAGTAGAATCATTAACTTTTAGCACTTATCAGTTTAAATTAATTACAAACTACCAATTTTAAGACTCACAAGACTCATCTAATGTTGATGTTAAATGTTTTGTTTATATACCGGGTGACCCAAAAAAAGTACTCCGGTTTGATTCATAATAACTTCTAAACCACTGAAGCTATTAAACTGAAATAACTTTCATTAGATAGATGGAAGACTAGCTTAGATTTTGATATATTACAGTTGTATTTTACTTACAAATTCACGGAGATATTAATGTTCAAAATAGGTAGCATATTTCTGGATGTGTCTAAAATATGCAAAAAACGCCGTATCAAATACTTAATGTTGGATGTCTCTGGGGAGTTGCATGTTATGTCTTATGGAGTTATGGTTTGATTGTGTTTCATAATTCTGAGTTTATTCTGAACATGAACAAATTTGCAATGTACCACATGATCAGCAACCGCAGAATTTAGAAGAGCTTCGCAGCATGCCGTAATCTAGAACAACGAATGATCCATGACTCCTTCGACGCAATGGTGTCACGGGCTAGGCAGTGCATTCGTGCTAGAGGACACGCGATTCCGAACGAATAAATCTTGCTTGTATTTTGCAAATAATACTTCGTTTCATAATAAACAATTTGTCAAGTGGCATTTATTTACTGCTAATAGTGCGTGTTTCAGTTGAGCAAAGCTTGATTAATATTTGATACGGCGTTTTTTGCATATTTTAGACACATCCAGAAATATGCTACCTATTTTGAACATTAATATCTCCGTGAATTTTTAAGTAAAATACAACTGTCATATATCAAAATCTAAGTTAGTCTTCCATCTATCTAATGAAAGTTATTTCAGTTTAATAGCTTCAGTGGTTTAGAAGTTATTATGAATCAAACCGGAGTACTTTTTTTTGGGTCACCCGGTATGTAAATGTGATCAACGAGAGAATACCAAATACATAAATTTATTAAAATCATAAAATTATCATCGTGTTTTCATTCCGTATTGAGAGTGTGTTATTAACGTAGGACTAATTAACCATTTCACCAGCTGACCAGGGTCATTTTAGTAGGCACCCAACGGAAAGACAATATTTTGACAAGCTTCGATCGATAGGATGTAGTCGGTACAAGCTCGTGCGTCAGTCGGTTGAAGTGAGCTTACACCCCCCTGTAAAATGTTCTGAGTACGTCCCTGCTTGTTAACATAACATCGTTAACAATCCTTGATTGTTGATATAACATCGTTAACAACCAATAAAACAAAATATATAGCTTTAGTATCAAGAATTTAAAGGGATACTCCAGCCAAAATACAAATGTAGTTCATATGAAAGATCTTACTGACTTTAGTTTATTTCCAAAGTTTCAGCATTCCTATCAATTTAGTTAAGAAGATATGGCTAGTTGAAGTTGGAGAGTTTGTCCAATTTCGACGTCATATTGGTTTTGAAAATATGACGTCATTGAGTGATTCTATCTCGTGTTATGCCTAAGAAGCTCCTCTACTTTCCTGCATGAGGAACTAAATAGTTTATTTCGACTAATTTTCGTCCAAAGAGCATTCACAACAGCTATCACCATGTGATCGCCATTAAAACAACTCCACTACCGATAAAGAATCACTCAATGACGTCATATTTTCAAAACCAATATGGCGTCAAAATCGTCAAATTTTCAACTTCAACTAGCCATATCTTCTTAACTAAATTAATAGGAATGCTGAAACTTTGGAAATAAACTAAAGTCAGTAAAGATCTTTCATATGAACTACATTTGTATTTTGGCTAGAGTATCCCTTTAATGATTCAATAACGATTTAAAATATGTTTAACTTCCAAAGAAGCGATGGATGTCGACCATAACAAAATTATATATGAATCAGGAATGGAAGAGTCCCAGTCTTTTTTCTCCCGCGGTCAGATCACGTAGGACACACACGTGGCTAATACCTCGTAGAAGTGATGCACCCCATAGCTGAATGTAAGCATCAGGCATTTTATCTGCTAATTGCATACCAGGTTTCACCATATCCAATGCTTCCTGGAAACAAATAAAAAATCACCGGTGGTCTTTAAAAAATAGGTGTAAATGTATCTGTGCTAATAATTTAAAAACAGGAAGCGTATATGTATATAATTATCCAGAACTGCTGGTAGTCCTGGGTGATATTGGTGATGGTGGGTCGAATGGTGTGTTGAGCGTATTCAGGTGGTGGTGGCATTTGAGGTGGTAGGGGCAGCTGGCCCCGTCCTCAGAAAACTCTGTGTCTTGATCCTACAGTACTGCTCAGAAATAACCTAACAGAAACCGAGCCCAAGACGCGATCGTTTTAAGGTTCGTTTGCGTGCGTCTTGCGGTTCGTCTGCGTGCGTCTTGCGGTTCATCTGCATGCGTCTTGCGGTTCGTCTGCGTGCGTCTTGCGGTTCGTCTACGTGCGTCTTGCGGGTAGTAAGTGTGCGTCTTGCGGTTGACTGAATCTGACGCAAGGTTCGTAGTGTGTTCGTCTCACTTCGGAACGAACGTCAACAACCACAAGTAGCGACAGTGTTTATAGTAATAGTGATGGGTAAGCTTTCGGAATACGCGAGGAACAGAATTATTTTGCTGAAGTCTACCGGAATTTCAACCGTAAGAATTACGAAAATGCTTGAAGAAGAAGGACCTTGGAACAAACTTGCAACATTGAATTAAACCACTTTGATGTAAACATACTTACCATGAAGTTTGATAATCAGTGCACTGCCTCGTATTCGCCATTCTCATACTCCACCTTCCACATGTTGATCCTTATCCTTAATTCTATTTGTGGGCAGAATTGCCGTAGTTTTATCCGCCTCGAAAAAAACTAACATTCTCTTTGGTGGAGCGCGTGTCATTAAACGGAGTTACTTTTCCTTGGTGCTTTTATCAGCTCTGCTTTTAAGCACGCTTATGTTAAATTATGCGGCCACTTAGGACAAAAATATTTTACGCTTGTGACTTCAGCACGCTTTTGTGACATGAGTCATATATATTGATTGTTATCAATTGTTATCAATTGTTATCGATTGTTATCAATTGTTATCATATGTATATATTACAAGGATACAGGCGAATTTTAACAGGATATTTTCGATAAATATCGATATTTTCGATAAATATCGATATTTCAAAAATACGATATTCGATATTCGATTTTTCGCATATCGAAAATATTGAAAGTTTCAACTTGACATGAACTTCATCTCTCTTTTTCGGCAATTAGTTTCGGTAAAGTTGAGAAAACGTGTGTATGACTGCATTTGCGAATTCAAGTGATGAAAGCGTATCGGTTTAAAAGCGAGTAGCGTGGTTGTAAACACAATAAGTGTGATTCATACATGTAACTGTAATTTTAGCAACACCACCACCATTGGGATTAACACAAGCGGCGGTTGAGCGCTTGAAAACAATAACTGATGACTCAGTCCATGTAAATGATTTTCCTCTCCTTTCGCAGTATGTCCGACGATATGTGGCGATTCCAGCAAGCAGCGCTTCGACTGAAAGACCATTCAGCAAAGCCGGACAAATAGTAACGGCAAAGCGAGTCCAGCTTAAGCCGAACAAGGCGAACATGTTAGTGTTTCTTGCCGAAAATTTATGAACAAACGTGCGAAATCGTTTATGCTTTAAGCTTGTAAATAATAATATAGATATTTAAATTTGTCGGTTGGTCGTTGTTTGTGTATTTTCACTTGTCTGAAGATGATTTTGTTAATAAAATCGAAATATCACGTTTACAATAGTTTCCTCTTGTTTTAATCCTATAAATTTGCGTTTTTAAGGATGGCATTTTACGGAATTGTTTTATTTTATACTTTTTAAAAATTCTGACACTGCTATAACGGTAGATAACACTATGCCACTATGGTAACACACAGTGATAACACACGACAAGGTCTCCGACAAAAAATGTCACTCCACGTGTGTCAACAAAGTTTGACTGTTTTAGACATTGTCATTGATGTCACAAAGTTTCCGAATGAGAACCGTGTTCCAATTACGAGTCAAATCTCCGGTCCTGTTTACATGGTGCTGGTTGAATTTTTTTATCCGGGTGAATATTCGCGCGGATAGGCTTCCCGTTTGATAACACTAGTGTACGTACAAACCGTCTAAAAAACTTTAGTTGCGGAGAAACGAGACCTCGCAAAGCAAACAGCCCGTTTTCCCAAAAACTTAATACGTTACAGAGTCCTCAAAAGCCTAAGAGAAGCCTAGGATTAGGAATTTGACTAGGATCTATTTATTCCGCTTTAATAAACGCACACATAAAATCTGTCAAAATTTGATATCAACAAACAATATAGGTATCAGCGTATACACTCGGAACAACTTCGGTTATGCCGACTCTTGCGTCCGGTTGAGTAAGTACCGCCCCTGACGCAACCGAGACGCAAGACGAACGCAACCGAGACGCCAGACGAACGCAACCGAGACGCCAGACGAACGCAACCGAGACGCTGGACGAACGCAACCGAGACGCAAGACGAACGCAACAGAGACGCAAGACGAACGCAACCGAGACGCAGACGCACTGTTAGGTTATTTCTGAGCAGTACTGTAGCTGCAATGTTTTCAGTTTTGTAACGTTTTCAGTTTATAATGTTTTGGTCAAGCCAAAGAAACGAACATCAGTGTCCCACTCGACTATCGTGGGCCACGTTTTTTTTTCTTACCACGTTCTGACGTCATCTGTGCATCTCTAACTGAACAGACAACGGCAAAATGGAATCTATTTGTTAAATAGAGTATAGAGTATACTGTATAGACTATACACTATACAGGTATACTGCATGTGCACTGTATACATTATACAGGATAAAGGGAATCTTATAGATAGTGAATTGTGACTGTTTCCTAACTGATCTCTAGTGAGGAAATGAAATTTTATTTAGAAAGTGTAACAAACAGTCACAAGTAACTACAACAGTCACAAGTAACTACACATCGTATGAAGTGAGAGTGAAAGGGGAACTATAGTAAAAAAACAAATTACTTTTAAACAAAAGGCCTTTAACATAATGTTTATAAATGTTAATAGTTTTACGGTATCTGCTCTTGTACTCAAGAAATAACGTTTTCATTCTCGTATTTTATGCTTCTGGACGCCGCCATTTTAGTGTTTGCTCGACGGCTCAAGCTCGATGTACAGCGGTGGTTTTCTTTTCAATTTTGACGTCATGGAGTGCTTGTCTTTTGTTCCTTGCACTCAAAGACGTCAACATTGAAAATAAATTACCGCTGTACATCGAGCTTGAGCCGTCGAGCAAACTCTAAAATGGCGGCGTCCAGAAGTATAAAATACGAGAATGAAAACGTTATTTCTCGAGTACAAGAGCAGATACCATAAAACTATTAACATTTATAAACATTATACTTAAAGACCTTTTATTTAAAAGTAATTTGTTTTTTGACTAGAGTTCCCCTTTTAAGCTGCATGTTGGTAAATAACGCGCAGTATATATATTACAGATACAGACATAGTAAATAGTAATTTTCCGTAACAGACCTTCACATTTCCATTCTTTAAAAAGGTATGTCCCAGTAAAATCAATGCACATGCTGTCAATCGATACGATTCCTCTCCATTCGATATTCTCAGAGTTTCTCTTAAGTTTCTCCTAAAATAACAAGGCGTCACGTAAAACAAAGGCCCAGGAGTGATCAATATCTAATTTAACAAGCATAGAGATAATGAGATGATTCTCCAAAGTACTATAAGAAATATGTTTGGAGACCAATAAGGAGAATGTGTATGTTATATAATAAGCAGAGCGCTGTAAGTTTAAGACTTAATACAAGGCACTGTCTTAAAGTGCCACTATGATCAAATTTTTACCTATCGATATTTTTACGTATTTATAAAGCAGAGCTGCTAAATATTACTAGGTCGAAACCGTTTTGCGATTCGACGATGGCAAGTATTATTTGTCTTACTCCGTATCTGGAGTTGTTATGTCCGCCATTAATCGTTCATGTTCTTGACCAGCGTAACGAAGTGACGTCAGATTCTCAACGCGAAGACTCCACGTGGCTAATTCTTCAAGTAAATCAAGGTCGTTTTTTCAAATTCTTCGTCTGAAAGGCTGGACATTTAAACTATTTCTCGAAAAACAAGAAAACAAATAACCTCGACCGAAATTCAGGCGTAGCATTGAGAATCTGACCTCACAAACAATATTACCTTTTGAAATTGCGGGCTCACTTGGAACACGTTTTTAGTAATGGTGGCCAAAATAATAGTGATTTCATAGCTCAAAATACTTACTTCAAAATACAATTTTTTTGTTTTTTTTTACATTGATGATCACTTTCGACCCTGAAATACTATTCTATGCTAACGAAAATCTAAAAGACGGGGGTGAATTTTCATCGTAGTAGCACTTTAAAGTGCCCATGACCCCAAATACGATATTACGGATATAGATGCTACATGAAGTGAAAAGTTGAATGCCAAAATATTTTATGATTTGAGCTTTACGTTGATGTGCTATGAAGGTTTGTTTGTCAAAAATGGTAATGAGTGTGACGTCATTTACGGCATTTGGCTTTCTTTTCTGCTTTTCGTGTGATAGACTGGTTGAGGATTTGAGTGGAAAAAGTTGATAAAATATTTACTATAGCGGTCAAGTACATCATCAACGTTTGAGTTAGATTAATTTGCTTTAACAGTAGAATATTGTATCCGAAATGATGCCGTAAATGACGTCACATCATTAGCATTTCTGACAAACAAATCTTTATAGCACATCAACGCAAAGCTCAAATCATAAAATATTTTGGCATTCAACTTTTCACTTCATGTAGCATCTATATCAGTAATATCGTATTTGGGGTCATGGGCACTTTAAGCCTTGATCAAACGAGAGCGAGAGTCGATGAGAGTTTCCATGAGTTTTTCCTAAACTCTCATTTGCTCGGTCAAACGAGCACGAGAGTTGCATGAGAGTTGATGAGAGTTGATGAGAGTTTAAAAACCGAAGGATTTCGTTTAAAAGTCGAAAGATTTCATCATTACTCCATTTTTTCCGATTTCCTTGACCTTGTTTTAGCTCGTTGCTTCCACGCTTCTTTTTCTTTGTTTTTTGACGCTTGTCAAGTTGCTGACAGTGCGAGTCACTACTATTACTGTCATTTGTCGATGATATGTAATAATATTTTCTTTTTTTCTTTTTCTTTTTATTATGGGTAATGACTTCAACGTCGTTTGTTTCTGGTTTTTCCTGAGGCTGAGTTTCAGAAAAACGCTCAGAAACATCAGCCATTTTGTTGAACCTGCCACTGCAAAGGGCCGTGACAAAACAACCACGAAACACAAAAACAATGTTTTGATGTTCTAATAAGTTCCTTTTTAGTCTTATTTGATCACATCGTCAAATAAACAAACGAGTATCAGCATACATCAAACAGTTTTCAGCCCGCTTTACCGAGATGAAACGATTACATGAGCAATTTCATCCCGATTAACCTAGCTCGGTTGCGACAACCGGGATCCCGCCAAACCGGGCTAGCTCGCTTGCCATGTAATTGAAATGTTGAAAAAAAATGCGATTTATATAAGACGCGGGCTAGCCCGGTCCATGTAATCATCCCGTTAGTCTGGAAAACCTGTGTTCTGTCACTTCATATAGACTATAATGTTGGCAACCCAACACATGCAAACAGCACAACAAACGTACCACAATCAATCCTACCTCGCATCTTGATATTTGCTTTCGAAAAATGACTTCAGTCCTAAGATGTAGTAATAGCCCGCTTGAATATTTCCCGACCTGTAATTTTAGTTTGAATGAAAATAAATGCATATGACGCGTAAACTTCCAAAAATACGAGTGGGCTCATATTTGTTCTAAAGTTTATTTTCGGAGAGGGTTTATTTTCGTAGGTGCTTACTATCGGAGGGAATTTTTCGTTTCAAAATGGGTATATTATGTAAGAGATAAAGCCCGAGAATGAGGGATTTATGCTATATATACCAACTTTTGATTTATATAGTTTCATAGCCCAGTACTTTTCCTTCTGCCCCCCCCCCCCCCCCCCCCCCCCCCCTCCCTGGTGGAATTAATGACAGCTCCCTTATTTTCAGAAGTTATATTGGATGCCAAAAGAATATTTGAAGAAGGTTGCCCGTTGCCTGCATCATAAAGTGTATACATGCATAGCATGCATCAGACCCACCTCAGCGAAGCCCTTTCAGGATTCGAAAAACTTTGTATCAATTCTTCAAGCTGCAAGACCAAAGTGAGAAAGATGCTCTCAAGCATCATTAAATACTACATGATAGCACTACAAAATAGATCATGCTGATTGCCTGACCAGCCAACTTGCGTATACTGTAGACAGACAAACACTCGATTTGAAGACAGACAAACAAACAAACTGCCATACAGTACTCACAAAACAGTATCTAAAACGACGACGACAATAACCAAAAGCCATATTATAATAAATTCCTTTTATAAAATAACAAATTAAAAACACACGCGCTGATTGGCCGAAAGCCGTGTTTCTATTTAAGAAATAGAAAACATTTTCCGTGTTTCCATATAGAGTTATAGAAACAGGGGTGGATGTTTGGGAGAACGAGAAATGACGGGCGAGTGTTTCCACGCTATTTCAAATTCTCCCAAACTTTCAGAAGTGTTTCTATAACTCTATGGAAACACGGAAAGACGTTTTCTATTTCTTTTATAAAATAACACTGAGAAAATAAGTAATAAGACTCTTTTATTAAAATGATGAAAATATACATTCTCCTTACTCACGCTAGACAGCATCGTCGGCTGCTCAAATGAACATAAACGCTCTTTTTTTCTTCTTGTTGGCTGTCACAGAACATAATTATCCCTTGCGTTTTTAATTTGTTATTTTACAGTTTGACGTTGGAGAAATTTGCTTGGTCAGTTTGAAAGCCGGCCTCATTAACAAGATTTATACTGCAAATTTGTTTCTGGCAATGACGAAATGGTGAAGTGGAAAATGGCCAGCTTAACAAAATAATCAACATACCTTTGTCTTTCGAGAATCTCCCATTCGGATGTACACTATGCAGAGATTCAAAGCGACAAACGAATACTGTTCTGGATTCTGACAACGCTATAAATTCAACTTATGTTCATGAGAAAGATTGTTGAGTTATGTATTACTCTTAGCAATATCAAAGCTGTGTTGTGATGTGTAGCTTGAGTGTTGAAATACAAAACTCTAAAAGGTTGGTAATGTGTATGGGGTGTAACATTTTTAGCAAAGGCCCTTTGTCAAAACAGAGAGTCCCAAAGCATATCAAAGTTACTTAACATTTCTGACTCTCTGACAAAGGGCCTTCCAGGGCCGGATTAACCCTATGGCAGAAGTGGCATATGCCAGGGGAGTCGCAATTTCTGGGGCCCCGCGCTCTCTTTCTACAAAAAAATTGAAAACGCGTAGCCAGAAAACACGGGGCCGGGGCCACAGAAAGCGCGCGGGGCCCCAGAAAGCGCGCGGGGCCACAGAAAGCGTGGGGCCCCAGAAAGCGGTTTTATAACGAAAATGGAATTACGAAAGCCAGACGAAAGCCAGACGCGCACTGCTCGCAATTACACTATAAGGATTAGGATTTAGCAGTTGTTAATTAGCAGTTGTTTGTTTTACACGAGGAACAAAAGAAACAAAATTTATTCCTTCATATATTCTGAGACTCTTACCCTTCCACGCGTGCCACTCGACCCCTCCCCTCCTACCCCTCCGGCAGGGCAAGGTACCCCGAACGGAAAATATGCCACGGGCCCTGCGCAAGCTTAATCCGGCCCAGTACTTGCTCTATATGTGCAATAGTTAATTTGGCGGAACACCAACCTTTCATTAGAGTTTTCGATTTGTGTTATGTCTAGCTTTCTGAGTCTCTGATGGCAATCAAACCCATAATTACTTTCTGATTGCCAGCAAGATGCTCCACTATGCATGCTCTAACCATTTGTAGTGTTTACAATTATACAACTGTAGATTGCATGCTGAATTTATGTAAGTGATAATTATCAGATTAGGTGTTCAATCCTTATAAAGGCATTTTTATAATGTAACATGTGAACAAGCCTGGATATTAACGACCGGTCACGGACATTGTCCGGTACAAATATCCCATTTCTAGAGATTTGTCAGTTACAATATTAATTGTGTCTGGCATTTTGTCCGATGCTCAAGATTATATTGTGTCTGGCATTTTGTCCGATGTCCAAAGATTATACTCAACATTTTGTGAAATACAACATTTTTGTGCTGAATGGACTGCGTTTAGATTTCGTGTTGTACAATCACAGATGAGAGACGTTACGCTAAGTTTGAGACATTACGCTAAATTTGGAGACATTATGCTAACTTTGGAAACATTATGCGAACATTGGAGACATTGCGCTAAGTTATGAGACGTTGCGCTAAGTTATGAGACGTTGCGCTAAATTTGGAGATATTGCGCTAAGTTGTGAGACGTTACGCTAAGTCTGGAGACGCTGCGCTATAGGTTTAGAGACGTTACGCTAAGTTTGGAAACATTACTCTAAGTTGTGAGACGTTACGCTAAGTTTGAGACATTACGCTAGGCTTAGAGACGTTACGCTAAGTTTGGAAACATTACTCTAAGTTGTGAGACGGGTATACGCTAAGTTTGAGACATTACGCTAGGTTTAGAGACGCTACGCTAAGTTTGGAAACATTACTCTAAGTTGTGAGACGTTACGCTAAGTTTGAGACATTACGCTAGGTTTAGAGACGTTACGCTAAGTTTGAGACATTACGCTAGGTTTAGAGACGTTACGCTAAGTTTGAGACATTACGCTAGGTTTAGAGACGTTACGCTAAGTTTGAGACATTACGCTAGGTTTAGAGACGTTACGCTAAGTTTGAGACATTACGCTAGGTTTAGAGACGTTACGCTAAGTTTGGAAACATTACTCTAAGTTGTGAGACGTTACGCTAAGTTTGAGACATTACGCTAGGCTTAGAGACGTTACGCTAAGTTTGAGACATTACGCTAGGTTTAGAGACGTTACGCTAAGTTTGGAAACATTACTATAAGTTGTGAGACGGGTATACGCTAAGTTTGAGACATTACGCTAGGTTTAGAGACGCTACGCTAAGTTTTGAGATGTTACACTTAGTGTTTAGACGTTACGCTAAGTTGTACCGTGACAGGTACCAGCTTTTGTGTGTCCGTTACAAATTCATTTGTGCTGGTCATTCTGACAGGTACAGCAAAAATAATTATATTAAGGCTTGCATGTGAATGATATTGTTCCTTTCATTGGGGAGGTTTACATGCAATATTGTAACATACAAATCCAGGTTTTAAATCCAAATATGATATGTATTGTGCTGCACGTAGGCAGTGTGGAAATACAAATTAAAAACTCTAAAATGTTCAGGTGTATTGCTGCCAAAATAGCATGTAGGAGGATCTTTGTCAGATAAAAAGTACAGTACCGCAACCTTTTAAGATTTTTGATTCGTAATTTTACACAGACTACTTTTGCGTCATTACTGTATTTGACTTACCCTTAAGGCAGTTGCTAATTGAAATTCTGCATGTTGCATTTGATTCATCGACATTGCATATAAACCCTAAAAATAAAAGTGGTGTTTCTATACTGTAAAAACGTGGTGTTTCTACACTGTAAAACAAAGGTACATTACATGGTATAATATATGAGAGAAGGTTATGATACTGTTCCAGAAGTGTACATTACATGGTATAATATACGAGAGAAGGTTATGATACTGTACCAGAAGTGTATGAAGCATTGAACTGTGGCTGCGCTGGAGCTTTGGGTGACTGACACATACTCGAAAAGCTGATGCAACCTTCAATGAAATCACAAACAGAACAAGTAAACAAATAACGTAACTGTTCAGTATTGTTTCAACAATGTTGTTCAGCATTAATGAACCACCAACAGTGGTTTGCAGTTGTTGGCAACAATATTGTTCAACAATTATAAGCTCGAACCTTTTACGTGTTGATAGGTGATAGAAATTGAGAGCAAATAATGTAATTGTTTTAATAGAAACTATAAACATGTGTTTGTTATTTCTTCAAAATTATTTTTAAAAACCAGGCATAAACATTGTCTTTTTTGTAGAAAAACGCTGCCTTATCGCATCACAGTACAATCCGGAACTATTATAGACTGATTTACAGTACCTGTTTAATGGCCTTGTTTGATTGGCCTTCAATAACATGACAGACAATAACATTTTCCAGCAAGACAAGTTCAAATAGAGAAAGCAAATGACTTGATTGTGTGCCTAGAAAGAGTTTAATACGGTATGGAATTATGTGATGCCTTTATATGGAAATACAGTACAAGTACATCCATGGCTAGGTTGGCAGCCTTCTGTTTAATACTATAATTTATAAAATTCTTCAAATTCTTGCACAATTGAACTATACTTTAATCTAGAGTATTTAGTACTACGTTTTTTCTATAACAATCACCTTTTAAACTTTCAATTTGGGAGAGTGCTTTTTCGCTGTACTTCAAGGATTTTTCCATATGACCCCCTTGAACACAGTGTATTACAGTAAGCTAAAGAGTTAAAGACATATCAGTTAATAATATTGATTATTTTATACAGCAGTGAAAAGATTATTCATGAGGTACTGTAGTCAAAGAGACAGACTTTCTTCACAGTTACGCATTGTTTACAAGAAAGCTATGATAATATTGTTATTAAAAAACTGATATACACTGTATATGTACATAAACAAATATGTACAATTAAATGTACTGTAATTTGAGAAATGGAAATATCTCAATTTCAAATAAATTACTAAACTAAAATATTAAATTATATAAATAAAACAAACAGACAGACAGACAGACAGACAGACAGACAGACAGACAGACAGACAGACAGACAGACAACCAGATAAGTTTGATCAAGTTCATTATCAACTACAATACACAATTGAGGTTTCATTCTTTCAATGTAACCTGCTATACTTGCCAGGTACACAATAATGCAAAGATGCTCCCTTGGCAGCCACTGGAATTTTTCATGTTCTGGGACCTTGGCTTCTGAAATAATTAAAATGATGGTATACTGTACTGTACTATATAGTGGTACACTTTACTGTACTATATAATGGTTAGGGGATGAGCCTACCAACAAGTTGATAAAATGGTGAGCAAAATATTTGAAAATCAAACTGTTTATAATGTGATAAACATACCTTCCCTTGGGTCAAGTGATGTAAGAACCTGAACACAATGCTGAAGCTGTTTAATAAATGGTCTTACTGACTTAGGCTGAAATAACAACAACAACAACAAAATGTTATAAAATGCAATCCTCTCTTTTCCCTTCCCTCCCCTTTTTTGCTCAGCTTCCTTCCCTTCTATTCTGTTCCCTTCCCCTCCACTCCCTTTGCTCCTCTCGTCTTTTCTTCCCATTTTCCACTTCTTCCTTTCCTATTCATCTTTCCTTTCCCTCAAGTCTCAACATTCATCTCATTCTTTTCTTTGCCATGCTTTAGACATATTACCTGGCCTGCAGCGACGCCAAACCAAACTTGTAAAGCCAAATAAAAGATTCTGAGGTGTTCTCCATGAAATTGAGGACCACGCCACATTTCCAAATATGGACCAAAGTTTGTCAGCATTACAGATGCCTGGTTATAGTCACGCATCACAAGCAAATACTAGCAAATAACAGAAATACAATTAATAATTTTAATGGCTTTTAATGACAAGATATCTTTAGAATCTGAATAGTAAATACAGGGTACTACTTTAGAAGTTATCAAGATCAGGGTTGAGAAATATTAAGTAAACTTGAAGAATAATTACCAGAACTCTGCTCAATATAAACAAACACCTGAAAAAGTGTAAAATAATAATAACAGTTAAATACACTAAAAGTGCTGCCTGCACTTTGTACAACAACTAGCTTTCAGTAATTTTAATTTGTATTTTTTTAACACTAACTACACCTTTGATGAGTATTTTGTAGTGCAGGAACAAACAAGAATGAAAATAAAAGCAACAAACTGCCAAGTTGGTATTGAGTTTCTTGCAAGGGGATCATATAATAAATACATGTGATGTACAGATATCTCATTCGATGGTTTGGCGCAGGCCTGGGCATGGGACACGTGCTGTCGCGCGTGAGCGCGCAGGCACGCAGCTGTCAAGAGCGCGAAAAATCGCACACATAAATCTCTGTTTTTACTAGACGAGGAGCAACACTTGAAAATACAATATCATTAACTAAACAACTTGTCTGAGAATAACAATAACTAAAGAAATCTATCAGAGTCTGAATTAGCGCTCCAAAACAGCTTCGCATTTCTCTTTAGTGTCACAATGTAGCGTAGTGTCTTACGTTGCGTAGTGTCTTACGTTGCGTAGCGTCTTACGTTGCGTAACGTCTTACCAGTTACAACGTATTAGCTTAACGCCTTCTAACATAGCGTAACGTCTTACAACGTAGCGTAACGTCTTACAACGTAGCATAACGTCTTTCCTGACATAGCGTAATGTCTTACAACTTTACGTAGCGTCGTACAACGTTGCGTAGCGTCTTACAACGTTGCGTAGCATCTTACAACGTAGCGTAACGTCTTACAACGTAGCTTAACGCCTTCTAACGTAGCGTATATAACGTCTTACAACGTAGCGTAACGTCTTACAACGTAGCATAACGTCTTTCCACAAAGCGTAATGTCGTACAACGTTGCGTAGCGTCGTACAACGTTGCGTAGCGTCTTACAACGTTGTGTAGCGTCTTACAACGTTGCGTAACGTTTTCCAACGTTGCGTAACGTTTTCCAACGTAGCGTAACGTCTTACAACGTAGCGTAACGTCTTACAACGTAGCATAACGTCTTTCCACATAGAGTAATGTCTTACAACTTTACGTAGTGTCGTACAACGTTGCAAAGACGTTACGTTGGAAAGACGTTACGCTAACGCTACGTATTTTTTCAAAATCGCTTCGCAATTTGCGAAGCACTAATTCTGACCTTGTCTATTCGGATGATTCTAAGGACGTCAAAGTGGTCAAACTATAAATTGTTAAAATTTGATATTTAACACTTTTATAAGTTGCACTTTTATGGAAAGCGTAATGATGTGTGCAATTGACCACTCACGTTAAATTTTGAATGTGCCAGGCCTGTTGGCAGATAATACAGGCAAGCATTTATTTTTACATGTTTCTCAAAATACATATAGTGTATAACATATATCACAGCGTACAAGTCGACCCCCTAATTTTTTGGGGGTGAGGTAGCCTACATTATGGTCTGTGAAATTTGAAAAAGCGCTGCCTTTTAGCACCCGGTTAGGAGTTGGAATTGGTGTTGTGTTGGGGTTGGGTTCTAACCCTACAATTATATACCATTAGATTAACCATTATCCTTAATTCAGAGCGATTTGTAAATTAAGGATAATGGTTAATTTAAGGAAGAGACTGTGCTGTCATATAAGTCAAGGTTGGGTTTTTTACATCAATTTTTGGTCCTAGGAAATTGACTTATACACCGTGATATAGGGTATGAAAACAACAGACAAATACATTTCCTGCCCACACTTGGTTATAAGTAATCAATATTACCTTAAATATTCTGAACCATTCTGTTGAGCAAATTGCTCTCCAGCTAGAAGTACTTGAATGGCATTGGGCATGTCATTTGTGGATGCATGTACCTCCTACAGTGCAATACCATAGTACATGTATCAATCACTAAGTACAACTTTTATAAAACAATATTACTACAAATCTAGCAAGGACGTTATTGAGCTATTATACCTTTGGTTATCTAAAGATCTTGGAACTGCCATACTACAGTATACGGTAATGTACAAATATTAAACTCCTAGAGATGTCATGTATACATGATGTCCTGTACTTACAGCAAGTTTAAATAACAGTTGATAATGCCAACAATTATGAGTTGGAACTTGAGTAGCTTTCAGGGCTAGCTTTAAAAATGGTATAGCTGCTTTGGACAGGTTCTGAAAATAAAACACAATTTCTTGTTTTCATGAGGTCAACTGATGATCGGATCGGACATCGGATTTGGCCGATATTTTGCAACATCGGCAAAACATCGGACCGGTAAAAGATCACTACCGTAGTCGATGTTTTTTGCCGATGTTAAGTTTCTAAATTTTGGCATTTATATGAGTTTTTCTGCAGAAGACAAAAGCTAAAAGATGTAGAACAGTTAGATGACTTAAGGTTCCATCTCCTACTGGGAATTGGGTGAACCTGTTTATTTAGAAAGATAAGTGGCGAGTGACGAAAGTCATCATCAGAAATTTTGGTCAGCGAATTGTGAAAATGCAACAATTTTGATGCCAGTTCAATTGAATTAAAAATATATGTGCGACATGTCACTTTCAAAATAAAACCAACAAACAAATGATTAAATTATCTGTGCCTCTTGCATTACTAGTCAGTATCTTATTCTTTCCTAGAAATACTGCTAATATAATAGTTTAATGTATATATAGCGACTAATCTGGGCTTCCTCCAAATGGCCCCATGCAGTAATCTCTAAAAACATCGGATCGGACATCGGCCCATGTTGTAAAAGAAATATCGGCCATCGGATCGGCAAGCAAAATCCATTTCGGTTGACCTCTACTGATTATTATATCCTGAGTTAAGTACAGTACTGTTAAAATTCTAGCTGTCATATATATCTACAGTACAAGTATCTACATGATCTACAAGTCAATGAGAAACAACTTACTTGTGTTTTAAAGATATCTGTGAGATTGGTAACTGATTGGCATAAAAGATCCTCAAAACCGGGTCCAAGCTTAGATCAGGTCAAGGAAAGAATGTGTATTAATTGTGTACGCATGTTTTCATTTTAAACTTTAGTCTAAAATGTGCTACAAACATCCAATTTTTATATTTTTATATTTAAAAGGATACTGATTGTATAACCGCAACCTGAAAAGAAAAACATTTACAGTCAAAACAGATATTCTCTTGCATGCTACATTGCAATATGTGTAAAGTGTAATTTGGCTCGCAGTCTATTGGTCCTCCCTTCTTGTTGTTTTTGTACTACACTTGTGTCATTGGTCTTTTGTACTACACTTTGTGTAATTGTTGGTTTGATTAGTTGCTTGTTTGTTCATTCTACTCATTTCTTTTTCCTGTTCAGTTTTTTGTACTGTACATCACTCAAAATAATGTAATAATGGATCCGCAGTAATTGGCCTTCAGCTGTTGCGGTTTTCCCAGCCTTCTAACTTGTATTTGTATGAATCAGAATGTATTGACATATTGTAATCATGTAAGGCAAAGTTTAATTAAAAAATTTATTTTTAAAAATTAAAAAAAAATTAAAATATATTCTCAAATCTCAACAATATCCCATATTCCCATTATTATTCCCATTATGTAATGTTGAACTAAATATTTCTGTTACCATTGAGTTATAACATTTAGGGATTGGTCACTAATAATGGGAAGGGGTAGGTGAGAAAAGCTGGGTAATCTAAACAATTTTATCTTAATTGAGGCACACTCAAACCCAATGATAGTTATCTTGATGCACTGTATGCTCACACTTTAGAATTTGACTAATAGTGATTATTCACATGCATCACTTTGTCATTCAAATGTTCCAACCAACATCCACAGCCAATGGATCTTTGATTAGCACATTACCACAAATATATAGGTGACGTCTTGGGAGATATCACTATCTTAGTGCAGTAGTTAGTAGATGATGTCATAATAAATATATGAGAATATTAAAAAAGTAGTGTGCTGCATAGGCAGTGTTTTAGAACTGATGAAGGGCTCTGCTTGAAATGTCAGTATTTCATTCCTACACTATAAACTCAGCAGTTCACCACCTTTTTGCTTTGCCATAATTTATATAACCTAAAGCCCAGCATAAAACTTGAAGAAAAGGCATAATTAATTATTGACAGAGCGGAGGTCTTTATGGCAAAATTATCCTGTCCGCAGGGCCAATGTGCATTCCGTAATTTTCTGCCGCCAGATAACTGTGCCAATTTGGACTGGTGTGGTAGTGTGAGCAGTCCAAATTGGCACAGTTATCTGGCGGCAGAAAATTACGGAATGGTCCTCGGAATGCAGTCTGGACCAAGGGCAGGAGACTGACCAAACAATGTTAATAAGGTTTTCATTATATGAATATTTTAAATTTCTTACATTTCCTCAATTTATTCATAATTTTTTAAATCTTTTCAATGGTTGCGTAATGACCGGTCTTACAGGTTTGTAAAGACCGTTCAGGAACCAATCAGATTGCAGAAAAGCTAAGACCACTCACGAGCCAATCCATATAATAAAAAGTTTTAATAGCTATAGGATCTAACATAATGTTCATTAGGGTCTATGGTTCATTGTATACGTCTTCAGATATATTTAAATTTCCCTTTAAATTTATCTCCCAGGTTTAGTATGGCCGATGCAGCTCTTTGAAAATGGTAAATAGACGAAGTAATTGCGTAAAATCCCAAACCTTATCAATCAATAAGTTAATAACTTACAGATCGTTCGAGATGAGATCTTGCCAAGTCGACGTTCTGTGTGTACTTAAACAATATGCTTGCTAACTGAACTCTAACATGAGCTTCCAGTTGTGGGGGCAGCTGATAGTTGAGAACGGCTTCCAGGCAGTGAATACAGTGCCTTATCCTTGGTGGATTTGATTTCAGGAAAGCATCAGCTATTCCCAAAAGGGAAACGTAGCCACTGCTGTTATCGAAGGCGGTCGCCATATTTGTTTCAAATTAAAACGGACACTTATATTTTCTATATCCCATCTTCCAGGGTGCTACGGAACCAAAGACTTTTTTCATCCCAGCAGTCTCCCAGTCCTGTAAAAACTCCAATGGACGTTGGACCTTTCATTCAGTATCATTTAAATTAATAAAAGTCTAGATGGTGTTCCGCGACAGATGTTATCCGCGTGTGTTAAATATTTTTGCTATAATTTGAGGCATTCAATCATAGCCGAAATTTAATATTATCCGTCTATTTCCGACTTATCCGACAGGTCTGCGACATTTCCCGATTGAATTTCACAGCTCAGAGATACATGTATGAACACAGTTTTTTAGCTATTTTTTATTTGCAAATTTGCGATCTAACTGCAAAATTTGCCAACTTAAAAGATGTCTGACATGGATGACGACTTTATGTGCGACGAAGATGATGATTACGACTTGGTAATGCATTATGAATCACGAATATTTGATAACTGCAGTCTACAAATGTAAAATTTGCAAGCATTTTGATCATTTTCTTCGCCTTCCCCATGCACAGGAATACGAAGAAGATACTAACTCTGAACCAGATGTCGACTTGGAGAATCAATACTACAATTCAAAAGCGTTGAAAGAAAACGATCCTAAAACAGCTCTCGAAAGCTTCCAAAAGGTTTGTGAAGAGTTGTGCAGATCATATTTCATGTGCATGTGATGATGAATAGTTATTTCTTTTACGTAAAATATATTTTAAGTTCAGTTATGTACACTAAATACCATATATGATACATGTACATGTATGTATAGTGAAAATGTGTGGTGGTGATGGCATTGATGATGATGATGTCATTGTATCATTGATATGAAGGCATTAATGATGTCATTGATGATATTTATATACTGTGTACAGTATATATATATATATACAATCACGTGACTTATATATGCATTTTCATTGGTTCTTGCCCATGATCTATTAAAGGACAGATACATGGATGGCATCAATTCATGCCAGCAGCTGTGTTTTTCTTTTTTCATGCCCAACAGCTCTGATTAACCTTTGGGGTTGTACAGTATATATATATATATATATATATATATATATATATATATATATATATATATATATATATATATATATATATATATATATATATATATATATATATATATATATATATATATATATATATATATATATATATATATATATATATATATATATATATTGCTCAGAACCTGCAATAATCCACTTACTTAATATTATGTCCAAACATTACATTATAATATTCACTAACTACAGTATATATTTATTTGTGCAAGGTATTAGAGTTAGAAGAAGAGAAAGGAGAATGGGGTTTTAAAGCCTTAAAGCAGATGACTAAAATTAATTTCCACATTGTAAGTGCCATACATTACTACATATAGTTTATATAACACTATATACTTAATACAATTTATAGATTACAGATTCCAAGTCTCTTGCCAACCTAGTACCCAGGCTTTTCACCCACCTCGGCAGTGAAAAGCGTGGGTATGAGGTTGTAGATGAATAAACCATGAGCTGCACAATAAAACGAAGTAATTGTAGTATGCCTAATTAAGTCTATACCTCTTTGTATTATTATAGGGCAATTACACTGAAATGATGCAAAGATACAAACAGCTGCTTACTTATATTAAGGTACTAATAATCCTTAAAGGTGCCATCCAATCCGTTCTGCGCATGTCCACGTTTCTGTTTACATTGCATTATATAAACATTGAACATGAAGTATTGCGGATTTGTTTTCCACGCTTGAGCTTTTCCGCCAAAAAAGCATGTTATAAGAAGCTGTTCTGTACCTAAATGTGGATAATATATCAAACTACCACTTGTGGATTTGATATGAGGGGAATTCAATGAAATATTACCCCAAGGGATATATCATCCCGAGGGGTAATATTTTGTCAAATTCCCCTAACAGAGGGTCTATAAATTATATATTATACTCAAATACAAGGTACTCACCAAAATATTCTCCACCACAGTGGTGGCATATTCAAGCTCAAATACCACAAAGTGGGGATAATTCTATGATAAATTGACTGATCATGTGGTACAAATCTAGCTCTCTGTTTTTGGTATAATACAGTACAGGGTGTATATTATATTATTATAGCCATTAGGCCAAAAATCGAAAGTCTTCTGTTTATGGTCATACATCATTTTGACCTTTGTGCATTGAAATAAAACATACACTATTAATAATCTTTGAATGTTTTCATTTTATTGTTCTGATTGCATGTTTCAAAGCCTGGAAATTTGAAGATAGTTTGTAGTCAATACTAGAAACTAGAAAAATACTTGTTTAATTCTGTTTCTTTCTTGTCCTTATAGAAATGATCCTACCTAGTGTGTAAAAGATATAAAAATTTGTAGGAATTAAAGCTCACAGATTAGACAATTCACTCAGCAAGTTATAATTTTTATATTATTAACATTTGTTTTTGACAGAGTGCAGTCACAAGAAATTACTCTGAAAAATCTATAAATTCTATTCTTGATTACATTTCAACTTCCAAACAGGTATTTTATGATGAAGGTTAAAAAGAGATGTTAATTTTGCAATGCAAAGTGAATCTTGGTTTTTTATACATAATTTATTAACATGTGTATATAGATGGAACTAGATGTGTGAAGTTGATCGTCTAGGTTGTCGTCTTGAGAAAGACTATTGTTGGTGACTGATGTTTCGACGGCTTCAGCGACGGCCTCACTGCTGATGCCCTCGAAACGCCAGTCACCAATATATACTACAACAACCTAGACGATCAACTTCACACATCTAATGATACTCCTAGGTTCAAACCATTTACTTTATAGATGGAACTACTACAAGATTTTTATGAGACAACTTTAGATGCTCTTAAAGATGCCAAAAATGACAGACTTTGGTTTAAAACAAATACTAAGGTGAAGATTAAGATAAATATTCACAGTCAATATTGTATTATATTTGCTGATATTTATATTTGTACAGTACAGTATATGTAGGTACATTATCTATGTTCTGTACAGATTCACTTTCACATTATGTTTATTGCGTATTTATTTTTAGCTTGGTAAATTGTATTATGATAGAGAAGAATTTGCTAAGCTCTCTAGAATTCTCAAGCAACTTCATCAGTCATGTCAGGTATTAAACTTATAATTTGATGAAATACAACAGGTAGAGGTTTCATAAGTATTATTTTTTGTTAGACTGATGATGGTGGTGATGATCTCAAGAAAGGGACCCAGTTATTGGAAATATATGCCTTGGAGATTCAAATGTACACTGCCCAGGTACAGCCATACAAGGTCCGAATTAGCGCTTCGCAAATCGCACTGATTGCGAAGCGATTTTGAAAATTTCGAAAATCTGCGAAGTGATTTTTCTGAGAATTGCGAAGCTGATTTTAAGTAACCAAGTTCACCGTGGACGCAACGCAAGTGATGTAAACGTAAATTATAGATCACTACGTTGTGAGACGTTAGGCTACGTTGTAAGACGTTACGCTACGTGGAAAGACGTTACGCTATGTTTTAAGGCGTTACTCTACTTTGTAAAACGTTACGCTAAGTTGTAAGATGCTACGCAACGTTGTAAGACGCTACGCAACGTTGTACGACGCTACGTAAAGTTGTAAGATACTACGCAACGTTGTACGATGCAACGTAAAGTTGTAAGACGTTACGCTACGTGGGAAGACGTTATGCTACGTTGTAAGACGTTACTCTACGTTGTAAGACGCTACGTTAGAAGGCGTTAAAGCTACGTTGAAGACGTTACGCTACGTTGTAAAACGTTACGCTACGTTGTAAGACGTTACGCTACGTTGTAAGGCGTTACGCAACGTTTTAAGACGTTACGCTACGTTGTAAGACGTTACACTACGTTGTAAGACGTTACGCAACGTTGTAAGACGTTACACTACGTTGTAAGACGTTACGCAACGTTGTAGGACGTTACGCAACGTTGTAGGACGTTACTCTACGTTGTAAGACGTTACGCTACGTTGTAGAACGCTACGCAACGTTGTAGGACGCTACGCAACGTTGTAGGACGCTACGCAACGTACAGTACGACGCTACGTAAAGTTGTACGACGTTATGCTACGTGGAAAGACGTTATGCTACGTTGTAAGACGTTACGCTACGTTATAAACGTTACGCAACGTTGTAAGACGCTACACAACGTTGTAAGACGCTACAGTACGCTACATTGTGACACTAAAGAAAAATGCAAAGTTGTTTTGGAGCACTAATTCGGACCCTGCCATACAGTATTGAGTACAGTACTTTATTAATTGACAATACATTTTGTGTTCTTGTGAGGACAATTCTGAAATAGAATTGAAACATCCTTAGGCCATGGGAATTAACGTTACTGATTTGCGTCCATAGATTTTTCAAAGCGCATGTGGCTTTTTTTCATTATTCACTATTTATGTCTAGTAAGGTTCTTTAGTTTACTAAACTAAAGAACCTTACTAGACATAAATAGTGAATAATGAAAAAAAGCCACATGCGTGTTTTTATTTCTTACCCACCTCATTGAAATTAAAGCGCTCGGAAAAGTGCAAAAGTTAACTTTACATACCAAAAAATGTTAAATAGCACTTATAGCAGATCCATTTGATATTTATATATGAGTTTGAGCAAACTGAATATATTGTTGAAAACACTGAATATAATGTCGAAAGCAAAGCACAACTACAAGCAGGGCCATGTAATAAATGCGTAAATATACCATTTACTGCTGTTGGGTGATTTGGAACTTGAATTTCTGTGATGGAGAGCTTTTTTGTGCAAATAATGAAAGTTTTTGTAAATAATGAAATTTTTAGACAGGAGCTTGCGGGCGGTGGATGCAAATCAGAAACGTTCATTCCCATGGCCTTATGGCTTAGTGTTGAGTTGTCGCAAAAATTATTTTCTGCACTTTTTGAATTGGATTAATTAGCATACTGCTCCCAGTGTTGGTACAGTAGCTCAGCTGGTATAGCAGTAATCTAGAATCCTGAAGGCCATGTAAGTTCAAATACTGCATATAAGTAAATAAAACATGTACTTAGCATAGTTACGTGTGTTAATCAAGCTTTCTTTTCTTTTATAGAAAAATAACAAGAAACTCAAGGTTTGTAATGTTTGGTGATTGTAAAATGTAAAATAATTACAGAGTAACATTCATTGAATTTGTGATCTAATGTAATACAAGGAGTAATGTCATCATCCCCACTGCATGGCCATATAGCAGGGGGTGGGGCCATAATTTCCTCTGGCGATTTCTTGCCAGTTTATTCCATACGTTTAAACTTGTTGGAAATTACTCTCAGAAGTCAGAAGTCAGAAAATCCTATTTCAGAGCTAATTTCAAAAATTTCCCCTAGAAGTGCACTCCCATTACTGCCTCCCCCCCAATTGAATTTCTCTTGCTACGGCCCTGCACTGTACATCTTCACATGAATAAGTTATGCATCAAACATTAAAGCACACAGGTGAAAAAACACAGTACCAGCTACTCAGAATCAGTCATAAGTACTGTATCAGGCATTCTGGAATTCCGCGAAAAAAAATCGTGAATTCCGCGGAACTTTTGAAGTCAATTCCGCGGCTATAAATCCAAATTCCGCGGCCAAAATGGGAAATTCCGCGGAAATTAAAACGATCAAAAACATTCTTTAACACATGCAATAAGCCTGGAAACAAGTTAAAATGTTTTTTTTAATAACAAAACTCAATCATTCTTTACTTACTGTAATTGTCCTACATAAATTTATAAACATTGTGTAATGTGTCTTATATTATAGGCCGGTTTACACGATCAAAGTTTCTGTGTTCACAGTATGTGACTGTGTTCAAAGACACAAATTAACTTGAAAAGTCTTGAGTCAGAGTTTACTTACGTGATATTACGTTAACGTCACTTTGACCACAGAAACTTTGCTAGTGTAAACCGGCCTTATATTATAACTAAGACGTAATAAAACTTCTATTATAACTATGAGTATCAGTAACAGTAACAGTAACAAAGTGAAAGACTAAAAGTTGTGATTTTTCCTTTGGATGTGGAACTTCTGACACTTTCTTTACAACAAATTTATCCATCTACAATGCTTACTTTCGCTTTTAAATTTCGCAATTTTTTTCCTGGAATTTAAATACAATACGTGGGAAACGGAAGTGAAACGGACCGGAAGTACTTCCATTTTGATAAAACATTTTTGTTTCAAAGCAAAAAGTAATTTTACAGGCGTAGCAAGACATTAGTGAACGTTGCTTTGTGCCAGAGTACATGTAGAGTATCAAATATTTTGTAAATTCAGGGGAAAAAATTGAAAACGATGTGCCAAAATTGAAATTCCGCGATCTTGACCAAATTCCGCGAAATTCCGCGATTTTTGGTCGATTCCGTGAAATCGCGGCATCGCGGAATTCCAGAATGCCTGCTGTATGTGTTAATATACACAATGTTGTAGTCAGAAGGTTAACAGGTTCGATTCCTGTACGGGACTCAGAATCATTTTTCTGAGGATATCAGCTTGAAGATCATCCATGTATCGTCAGTACTGTACGTATTATTTAAAGTAGATAACAACTCTATATTTATATATTTACATTAGCTTAGTTTAGTTTATTAGATGTATCACTCTTAGGTGAACGGAATACCCCAACAGGCTAGAAGTCCAATTACAGGGGTTCCGAGGGCCTACGATTTAAGCTCGTTATTGCAGTCATTGTCAGGATAACAATTTTTTTTTTTAGAAATTATACGAGAAATCTCTTCACATTAAATCTGCCATTCCACACCCTTTGATTATGGGTGTAATACGAGGTACAGGTACTTCATACTTGCAAATAATGTTGTCAATGGTGGGACCAGACATTTGCTGTAAAGTTGTTGTTGTTGTTTCTCATGTGTTTTTGTATTGAACTCAGTATTGAAGCTAGTGACATAATGTTGTTGTCATCTACGTTTTTCATACTATTGTGGTATGTTTGGCCATATTTTAGAATGTGGTGGTAAAATGCATTTAAGAGAAGCTGATTATGAAAAGTCTCACACAGATTTCTTTGAGGTTAGTGAGTTACAGTGTATCAGTATTATGAAAAGGTGTGTTCTGATTGGCTAAAAGCCATGTTTCTTTAACTACTGTATATAATAAACAGAAAATTTCCCTCCATTCCTCAAAATGCCAGTGTCAGCTCATTCCTCTATTTTGGCACTTTTCTCATTTTGATACTTTTCAATGTGTAATATTTTAACATAGGCATTCAAGAACTATGATGAATCAGGAAGCCCTAGGTGAGAAATCCACTACAAAGACTTGCCAACATGTATTTAACTCATTAAGTTGCACAGTACAGTACAGTACAGTACAGTACGCTTTACATTTCACAAATATCAAGCTGTAATTTCTTAATATTAACAAGTAAAGTATTCATTTAATAAAACCTCAAGCCTTAAAAAAGATTCAAGATCATTTTGGTTTGCTTTACAGGAGGACAACCTGCCTTAAATACCTTGTACTTGCTAACATGTTGATGAAATCTGGGATAAATCCCTTTGATTCCCAAGAGGTATAATATCTACAAATGATGGAGTTATTGTTCAAGAAAGGGGGCATTTTCACCTTTCTGGCTTTGTGATGCAATACGATGTTTCACGTCAATGCTTATATAGCTTTTTTATTCTTTTTCTAGGCTAAACCATACAAGAACGATCCAGAAATCTTGGCAATGACTAACTTAGTGAGGTAATTGGGGACAAAACCCAAGAGAGTTAATTAGATACAAAGCAAAATGATTGAAAAATGGCAGTCAAAACGTGTACATAATTCTCGAAAACAGTGTGAAAGTTCATTCATTCATTTGTTTTTAGTGCCTATCAGAACGATGATATCAATGAATTCGAGAAAATTCTCAGAACAAACAGGTTAGACATGGGTTAGTGATAGATCTGGTTTAGTCATGGCTACACATGAGAACTGGGCAGAAAAAGGTTTGTGTACTCAACCAAACGTTTCAAGTGAAGGCTTATTTCGGTACAGACACAATAAATAAGATGGTTAAAAGAACTGGATATGATATAAAGTGAAATAAGAGAGTTCACGATCACTATAGTTGTCACGTATTTCATGCCGACTTTTTTCAGCATAAGAACTGATGAAAGACTCATCTGACCTAAAATAAAGGACACGTCGTTTGAAACCTGATCAGTGGAAATACTGGAGTAAAAGTTTACTCGTATTTTTTTTACTAGAGGGGCATTTAAAATATTTTTCCGACATAGCCAAACTTATATATCATTTCTCGTTTTAATATCATGGCCATTTAACGGTTCAGCTGGTAACAAGAACGTTTGGGTGTGCCATGAAATAACTCGTAACCTTGATGCGTATGTTGAAGGATTTTATTTCTTATATAGAAAGAACATCATGGATGATCCATTTATAAGAGAACACATAGAGGGTAGGTGTACGTTGCCATTCATGGTAATACGATTACATGGCGGAGAACTCTAAAGTGACGCAAGCGCAAGCGTAAACGCAAGCACATGAAGAGTCCTTATTTCACAGTAAAAACAGGCCGACGCAAGCACTGACGCAAGCACAAGCACACGGATGAAAAAGTTTCCTTTTCCTTGTGCTTATGCAAGGACTTGCGTTGTGATAGTGAAAACCGAACACAACGCAAAATCAACGGCGTTTTGTATATCTAATTGACGACTGGTATATGCAAGATAATACAACATGTGGTTCGTTTTCACTTGACGCATAGCAACCTCGTACCCAGGGTCTTATCTCCTCTCGCCGCCCGCGGACGCATCGCTCTCGTGAAAACAAGGATTAAAGGAATACTGCAGTCAAAATACAAATGTAGTTCATATGAAAGATCTTACTGAAGTTTCAGCATTCCTATCAATTTATTTAAGAAGATATGGCTAGTTGAAGTTGAAAATTTGAAGATTTTGACGCCATATTGGTTTTGAAAATATGACGTCAATGAGTGATTCTTTATCGGTAGTGGAATTGTTTTGATGGCGATCACATAGTGATAACTATTGTGAATGTTTTTTGGACGAAAAATAGTCGAAATAAACTATTTAGTTCCTCATGCAGGAAAGTAGAAGAGCTTCTTAGGTATAATACGAGATAGAATCACTCAGTGACGGCATAAAATTCTCTAACTTCAACTAGCCATATCGTCTTAACGTAATTGATTTGAATGCTGAAACTTTGGAAATAAACTAAAGTCAGTAAGATCTTTCATATGAACTACATTTGTATTTTGGTTGGAGTATCCCTTTAAGTCTGTAAGACAGATCCATAGCTTTAGTTGGTTAGAGATCCAGGGTCGTGGGTGTTCCATTTTCGCAATTGATCACGTTTGAGTCTTAAAAATAATTTTAAAATTATAAAAATAATTTACTTAACTCTTTCCTTACGGCTGAAAAACATAAAAAATTGAACGACCACGTTGTTCTATTGATATCTCTTGAAATAACCATAACTGTTGCGAAAGCTATACATTTTCTGGAAGCCCAATAAACCGGCTTTTACTTGTTCTTTTAAATTTCCCGAACAAAACACATTATGTTAATATAAATTAGCATTAATTATCATAAATCAGGTTGAAAAATTTACATTTTTCCAGAAAAGGCCATCTTGCACGCCTGCATAGCATCTTGAAAACTCAAAATGCCACCAATCGCAGAGTTGTTTATGAAATCAAATCAAACTTGGCGTGTGCGTGGATTTTATGTTCCTGGCGCTTGTCGAATTTCAATTTTTAATCTTGCGTTACCGTGTGCCGTGTTTTTCGATTGACGACTTTGCGGGTCATCAACGACCCATTTTAACTGCGCCCGTAGGGAAAGAGTTAATCAACGGCAATTATATTTTAGTTCTCGAGTGCACCAAACCCTGCAAGACGCGCGAAAAGTTATTAGAAGGGTGGCTTAATAAAGAAAATACGGTATACAAGGGTCTCTTTTATTTCAGATTTATTACGCAATATTCGAACTCAAGTCTTGATAAAACTGATCAAGTAAGCTATTAAACAGAATTCTCTTTTAAATGTTCAATAATCCGCATCACTTTTAAACTACATTTGATAACAGTACAACCCCTTTTAAAACTTTCTTTTTATATAGGCCATATACAAGGATTCATATTCCATTTATTTCTAAGGTAAATATGTGCTTTATGTGATCAAAAAAACGATTTATAGTAATACATAATACTATGTCGATTACCATAAATAATCACACATGTGAGATTATCACTTTTATTAGTTGTGGAAAAATCAATAAAACACTCTACGTTATATAATAAAACAGATTAAATATATAACGTGGTTTAAACCTGAAACGTTTGCAAGATTAAATTATCCTAAAACAAAAAGCTAAAGGGCATTTTTTATTTTTTTTACGTAGGAATTAAATATCGCTCCAGAAGAAGTGGAAAGTTTGTTAGTGTCCTGTATTCTAGATAGGTAACTACAGTTTTGCATATACTACTTTTCTTGATTAGTTTCTTTTTTACAAATTTCACTGTTTTATTTTAGTACAATCTCTGGTAAAATTGATCAAGTCAACCAACTGCTAGAACTCGACAAAACGTCACAAGAAACCGCAAGGTATTTACTAATTGAACTTTGTTTTAGTTGGAGGGCAATTTTTTACTTTCTAATTAAGGTAGCAAGATCCCTCTGAATACATTTTTAATACCATACAATATAACAATTAACCCTTACAACAATTTGATAGAACATATGACAAATAATATTTCCACACAAAAAGTTTGCATAAATTATGCTAATTAGCATACGAAATGGCCGGCGATTGGTCAAAATCGGGATATACTTCAAACAAATTTGCCATTTTCCAAACACTATTTCTCCCTCATTTTCCCATATATTTCAATAAAATTTTCACCACAGCCTCCTAACAGGAATATCTAGGGAATGGTGGTAGGAATTTTGAATCTGATTCATACTTGTTGAATTATCTGACATAATTAATATAATTTAGGTGGTGGAAATTGAAAAAAAAAAAAAAAGCATGTCAGAAAATAGCTGAAAGTTTATATTGAAAATGCTACCACCAGAATATGCCTTAGTATATAACCTATAAACTCAGAAACTTTCAGGACCTTATCTCTAAAACTGCCTGAGAAATCTTGTTTGAAGTATATCCCGATTTTGACCAATCGGCGGCCATTTCGTCAGCTAATTAGCATAATTTATGCAAACTTTTTGTGTGGAAATATTATTTGTCATATGTTCTATCAAATGGTTGTAAGGGTTAATTGTTATATTGTATGGTATTAAAAATGTATTCAGAAGGATCTTGCTACCTTAACAGACTTGAGAAGGAATCCAAGTAAACAAAATGACTCTTGTGCAAAACAATAAAAACCAAATTTGACTCACAAATTATTGCAAATGAGCTATTTTCTTTTGTTATGGCCGCAATAATTATGGGTAAATGCGGACAAACATGGGTACTGAGTGGTTATATTGAAAAAAGAAGACATTCACAAAAAGGATGGTAAATTAAACACTAATTTCGCTTTCTCTAGCTCGTGACGTCATTTGCATATGAAAATATTAATTTGTTTAAATGTCAATTAGTTTGTTTTACTTGAATCTAAATGTCGCACCATATCGTAGTTTTCGTTTAATTTGTGTTTTTCGCCACTTTGGTTGTTTGTTATAATCCAAAGGTGAAATACTTTATATTTACAAAATTTGTTTGTATCTAAAACTCTAAAATTTAAAAAATTACAAATATTAAGATAAATTATTTACATATTGGGTAAGTGCCGGAAAAAAACTACACTTAAGGCGGTCAGTATTATATTTAAAAAGCAAAAGCTAATCAAAATTACGGAGTTTTTGGCCGTGTGCAGTTGAACCTCGTCTAGGGAATAAGAGCGTTAAGCTACGCATATATACCCTGACACTTGCTACTTGCATCGTTAACATGAGGACTTAATATGCGTTAATGAATGTTATTCTCTTTTTATCTCGTAGATTCACAGCGCTCGATCGTTGGACCACTCAGTTGGACTCTCTGAGCACAACTATTGTAAACAAAATAACTTAACGCTCGTGATTCTTCACGAGCTTACCGATATCAAAGTGTTGGGCTGCGTAGGTACTTCGCCCCAGGCCACCAGCTAGAGTCTCACGGTCATGCATTACACGCTCACAATGGCGTGCAGCCATTTTCTTTCATGATCTCTATCCGACGCCATTGTTTGTGTCCCTCGATATCTAAACAATCCTTGGTATAAATTAGTCGTATTCTCCTTTCCAGTCAAAATACAAATGTAGTTCATATGAATGATCTTACTGACTTTAGTTTATTTCCAAAGTTTCAGCATTCCTATCAATTTAGTTAAGAAGACATGGCTAGTTGAAGAGTTTGTCCAATTTCGACGCCATCTTTGTTTCTCAAATATGACGTCACTGAGTGATTCGATCTCGCATCTTCTACTTTCCTGCATGAGGAACTAAATAGTTTACTTCGACTAATTTTCGTCCAAATAGCATTCACAACAGCTATCACCATGTGATCGCCATCAAAACTCAACTCCACTGCCGATAAAGAATCACTCAATGACGTCATATTTTCAAAACCAATATGGCATCAAAATCCTCAAATTTTCAACTTCAACTAGACATATCTTCTTAACTAAATTGTAGGAATGCTGAAACTTTGGAAATAAACTAAAGTCAGTAAGATCTTTCATATGAACTATATTTGTATTTTGGCTGGAGTATTCCTTTAATGAAAATACCGTTTGTAAACAACAACACAAGGCGCGCATGCATCACCATGAGACTCATCCTTGAAAAGGACGACGATGGATGTTAATCAACAAACTAAATTTCAGCATTGCTGATTGTGCATATGGTACTACAAGCATGTTTTCGACTACCGAAACGCTTCTAAAGTGACTGTATTGAAACCAATCTTAAACACGGAGCAATCGTATAAAAAGAATCTCCCCCGTTCCAATTACAAATTTTGAAAAAAATGGCGGATTAGGCAACCGTGACGGCTTTTTGTGTCCCTTCAATAATTCTTCCAAGTATATTTAAAGTGGCACTACGATGAAAATTCACCCCCGTTTTTTAGATTTTTTTAGCATAGAATAGTATTTCAGGGTCGAAAGTGATCATCGATGTAAAAAACCCTAAAAAATGGTATTTTGAAGTGAGTATTTTGAGCTCTGAGATCACTACTATTTAGGCCACCATTACTAAGACGTGTTCCAAGTGAGCCCGCAATTTCAAAAGGTAATATTGTTTGTGACGTAAGATTCTCAATGCTACGCCTGAATTTCAGTCGAGGTTACTTGTTTTCTTCGAGAAGTAGATGAAATGTCCAGCCTTTCAGACGAAGAATTTGAAAAGTATGAATTGATCAGTATGGATTTACTTGAAGAATTAGCCATGTGGAGTCTTCGCGTTGAGAATCTGACGTCACTTCGTTACGTAACTCCAGATTCGGAGTCAGAAAAATAATACTTGCAATCGTCGAATCGCAAAACGGTTTCGACCGAGTAATATTTAGAAGCTCTTCTTTATAAATACGTAAAAATATCGATAGGTAAAAATTTGATCGTAGTACCACTTTAAAGATTGTAGAACTGTATTTTAGTATAGCAACATACTCCTTTTATGCAACTCTTGGTGTCTTGAACGCGTCTGGCCAAGTTTTATCATCGTAACTTCGTTACCTGCATGTAGTTGTCCATGTTACCTGCATTCTCATATTGATCTGTTTGGTTTCTCTTTTGTTTTCTCATCTTATACTTTCCTGTATATACCCTTAGCCTGGGCTTTACGTCTATTGACAAGTGTCGGAATATCTATTGAGAAGTGTCGCAAATTTCCGGAATATGTAAACGAATGATTATCAAAATAATAAATAGATTTCCGCTAGTAATATCTAAAATGTTATATATTGTTCTAAAAAGACTATACGGATTATGACTTGAGCCATGTTCTCAATGACTAACTTAGGGTCTTCACTTCAAACTCGTTGTTTTTCAGGACACACATCTCGGGTTACAGAATATTGTAATTTTTCACTCAGTGTATTTCTTAGTTGTCATATTTGTGTTGTTTTCGCAGGATTTAAAAGCTTTACAGGATTAAAAACTCTAACCATAACGCAAATAAAAACTCTAGTCCTATATCCCTGAAATAAATACTGAATACTATACACCCTACTTTTAAACTCAATATTTCAACGATGTCAGTAACATTAGCTGCTGTGTTCGGCCACAGTGGTTCGGCATGCACGAAGGAGCCATTTCTTCATTGTAATTCTTCACTCGTCATCGTATTTCTCTCCTTAATTCCAACCCTTGCAAGCAAAAGTATTGAAAATTCCCATTTCCTTCATCGACCCTGTTCTGTTGCTATCCGTTACATTTTTCTCAGCTTTATGTGTTAATCGCTTCACAATCTCTCGCACCTCCATCGCTGTCCTCTCACGCTCTGGCTTATTCATGACAGCCTTGCTTGCAGCAGCCCGTAATCTTTCACGTTTTTCAAACCAATCCTCTTGGTAAAGTCTGCTGGTCAACTCATTGATCTTCTGCCTGGAAACCTTTTGGTATCCCAGAAGATTGCCTGGGTTACGTTCTTTAGGATGTCTTATGGTTCCCCATGGTTTTCGTATATTGTTTTTGTACATGATGCTTGCGTATACTATGTGTATATATGATTTTGTTTGAGCTTGTCTTCTGCCTACACAAGGCCTTCGATTTATGAACTTTGCCTTTACTGAACTGGCTTTATTTTTTGGTCATTTGTTACAACGATGGAAACGAGTTTCGAGTTCATCCATCCTGTTCTAGTATCAATATCGGTAATCCCTTTGCTTGTTCACTAACAAACTGTTGCCATGAGTTTCGAGTAATCATCATTATTCAAATTGTTTCGTTGTGGTTTAAATCATTAGGAAGTAATCATTAGAAATTTCCCATCTTTTTATTCATGTATTCTTTCATCTAATGACATCGAGTATAAATGACAAATATTAACTATTAATAACAAAAAGCGAAAAGATGGTGAACTGCCGAGATTTTAGCCGAGCAGAGCCCTTCATGGGTCTTAAGCCTGGTTCCATTTGGTCGCCACGATCGCAACGATGTCATAGTGGTCGATGTAATAGAGTGTCGATCTATCTTGTCTTTTGTCTGCTGTATTTACTCATTGCAGATATATAGATGGACACTATTACATCGTCCACGATCGTGGAAGCTGTGTACATCTGACCATGACGGAAACAACGTCTTAATTGCCGGTGACACACTACGCGGTCTGGCCGAGACTTTTGTTTCCAAAGTCTCGGACGTTGATCTTGTTTCCGAAATACAAAAAGTTTCAGAGTCTTCGATGATACACTTCAAGATTTTGTGTCCGAGACTTCGGAAACAAAAGTCTCGGAAACAAAAGTCTCAGAAACAAGTCTCGAAGACCACATAGTGTGTGACCGGCTTACAAGAATTTAACTCTAGACGAATTCAATTCGTTTTAGACGTCGCTTAAATATACATATAAGCAATTATTAATCCTCGATTTCTTATTCTGGTGGACAACCTTGTTCCCAGGTTTTTCACCCGCCTCAATCTCGTGCGCACCACCACAATTCGCAGTGTGTAATTAGTCAGAATTAAATACGACGATTGAACCAGGCCTAACGCCGTACGGGATTGGCGCTTACAGATTTTTCTTGAGTTCTTTAAAAAGTTAAGTAACATGTAAAATCCTTGAATTTTCCGCACAATATTCTTGTGATTAGTTTAACTGCACTCGGAGAACGCGCGCACGCCATTTTACAAACTGCGTTTAAATTACATGTCGCCGTCGCTAGGCACCGCATCTTGTTTAGCCTACGGATCAGAAATAATAATCCACAACTGCTTTGTTTCAAGGACTTTCTTCGTTACACAAGATCGCTTGATGGTTTACTCCGTGCCATGCATACGAGTTCAACACGACACCCCATACTTTCTTATAAGGACAAACCCTGATGGTATCTGGTGTTTTTTCTCTGTTCACCTCTTTGTTGGCCAGTCGCTTCAACATGGCGTCTGTTCGTTCCTTGTCGAGTCGTCGCGGCCTCTTGTCCGTAGTCGTTCTTCGTTTATAATTCTCGTCCATCTCCGAGTATTTCTTAGGAGCGCTCAATCGGTCCACCATTGCGTCGATCTTCTCGGCGCTTATCTTCTGATGTCCCAGTTCCATTCTTGGTTTCTCGATGGTGCCCCATGGCTGGCCAGGTGCCATGTCTCCGACGTTCAATTTTCAACACAGCACACTCACTTAACTTTGGAGAATTCGCACGCAACGACGCACCAGAAATAGGTGAAAAAGCTTCACCGTTTATCGTTTAATTTCAAGTACAACCTGACAACTATATTCACCAAGGCAACACAGAAAGAGCCTGGAACGAGAGGTAGAATAACCGGAAGTGTCACAATCTCGTAAAATACCAAGGAAAATCATCTCTCATGCGGGGGAAAAATTGCGGTTTTTCGGTGATTCAGATAATTCCCAAAGTATAACGACCCTGAAAGTAGCAATTAACGATAACATATTAACTAAAGAAGCGATCGCAGCCGGGATAGTTGGGTCTGGGTACGAGAATGATTGAAACTTATCGAGAGCATATGGGATTTAGGAACGGTGAATCTCATATATTTATTATATTTTAGTTGGTTGATTATGGAGGTACACGTCGTCGTAACGTTAATGCATCAGAGTGATGATAAATAAATTGAACTGAATATAATGCCATTGCTTTTGTCGCAGGCATATATTGTATAACACTAGAAATAGGGAGTTCTTATCAGAAGTGAAATGCTGCCTCTGGACTGACACAAGAGCAGTGGGTACCACCTTCGCTAGCCCGCCCCCCCCCCCCCCCCTTGGGTACGAGGGAGCAGTATGCCAGCAGAATGATGCTAGACATTTTCTATAGCATAGACCATCAAATAAATACAATGTAAAATCTAAACTACGTATAGGCGATCACGATGGTGATCATATAGCCTTGTAATATCAAACATACGGTAATCATATATGGTGCGTTTATAATGTCAAAATTCAATGTGATCATTTGAACGCTATACATCTAATTCGAACAACATTTTCTCGAAAGAGCAAGCCGGATGTCACCGTTGTCAAAAACATCGAGGTTATAGTGTCTCGTTGAATTAAGACGCTGTCGTTTGTTGCCGTGTTCCACTCGATAACAATCTAAACCACGTATCAAGGCGATCATAACATACGGTAATCATATGGCGCGTTTATGTCAAAATTCAATATGACCGTTTGAACGCCATACATCTAATTCAAACAACATTTACTCGAAACGAGCAGGCCTCGCGAAGTCCATTCACTTTTGGCGACACTTTTGCCAAATCGAACTTCACGTTTGTAATATTTCTGAATTGAACGACTTATCTGGCAGTCGAGCGGTCATATTTCAAATCGAACAAATACTCTTTTAAATAATATCCGAAACTGAAACCTACGCGTCAAACACAGGGACCCAAGTCAAGATTAGTGTGGGCGAGTTATTGCGGCAGCACAAGGGGCAGCAATAACCTATCATCATCCATCACTGGTCCCCAGACCTCGTACGCCGTGTATTTGTAGATCACAAACAGATCCCAAATTGCAAAAGGCCGTTCGTTGTAGATTTTGAACGTTATTAGCTTGGCCAATATTTAACCAATTTCAATTCTGAAAACAGATTTGGAATTACCAAGTCTAAATACATAACATACGTGTCTATTATATTACGCTAACGTGCATATCCCACGTGATCTCGGTCAATATTTACTGGGTATATAACATACGCGCATGTTTACATGTCCCTTGCAAGTTGACTTCATCAACGTTCTTTGTGCTTCTTTTACAGAATTTGAGCGATTCAATGACACATTTAAACGAGAGTTTTCATATAACATTGTATTTAAGTTTATATTCGTGTTTATTTTTGCGGTACGTTTGGCATTCATATGTATTTGACATTCATAGCTAACTTTGCATTCATTATAGTCTCAGTTGAGATCGCGGACCAACCCGCGGTTTCTAAATCGCTCATCATCTTTTAAGGCTAGTTTCCACTCAGGAAAATCTTCTCCAGGACCGGAACGGACAGGAAAGTTTCCTTTGTGTTAAAATCGTTAGTTCCAACCAAGAGCTCACAAGACAAAGAAAACTTCCCTGTCCACTCCGGTCCTGCGGAAGATTTTCCTGAGTGGAAGCCTTAAGTCGGGTATTAGTATGGTAAATATCACTTGAAAAATACAAAACAACTTGTCGAAGGCAATAGGTATTCTGTGGCTGTGGTCAGAGGAGCACGTTTGCAAAGTCTGATGGGGGATTACGCAATTTTGTGTGGCGAAAAATAAATAAATAAAAATAACAAACAGAGCCGAAACCTAGATTGTATGTCGACAGTCGACTGCAACATTGCTGCAATTTACTAATGAAAGCGATTTTAAAATTGTTGATTTATATAATATATGCATTCCACGCCCATTTGGGAAATGTGTACTGGTTATTGTTGAACTATAATTAATCCCCAAAGATTTCAGTAGCCTTTATTGATGACAAGGAGGTAACTGTCCAGTCGCGCTACAATCTGTATTTTGTATCATTAGTTTTTAAAATCGCATACAAGTAGACGCTGTACGCAAATTTTAACAATGTTGTTGCAACACACACGAAGTTATGGATGAGAGGACCCCATTTTTACCTTGAACACTTATTATAAAGAGTAATGTGTGCTCAGCTCAAAACAAGTATGCAGAAATTAAAAAAACAAGAGCTCGACCATTCAAGAAAGGTTAATTATCTTTTACTGTCTATTACTATCTGTCAACTTTTACTTTTTATGTTGAGTGAAAATTCCATGACAAATTGGAAGGGTCTATTATTTACTTTTGAAAGTAGTAAAACTAGTAAACAGCTCAGTGAAACTCAAGTACAGTACACCAAAATAACAGTTTAAAAACATCAAGCTTATGCGACACGGCAAACAATAACATCAAAACATCTAGAATATTGTGAATGATATTGAAAAATATATACTAACTCGGATTACTGAACTTATAAGCTCAGCAAACGCTCTTATATATTCATCAATATTCACAATAATACACATTTCAGATCAATTGCAAATATATATTATATATATGCAAGGTCCGAATTAAATATTATATAAAGTGAATAGAGAATTTTCACGCTACTTTTTTTCCACACGATGCAGCGGGTCTATATATGATATATCTGCACATATATAGCAGTGCAAATGTAGCACATCGATCCATAATTCATGATAACCTTCGCTCTGCCCGATCTCCAAGTCCCCGACGATCAGGAGGTTATGTGCCCGATACCCACCTGCATGGGACTCAGGAGGAGCAATATATATATATATATGTTGAAAGGATTTATGGTGAAGGAAAATGTCGAGTGTTGGAATACATACATTTTAAGACCAAACCGGGACCAGTTGCGAAAAATGCAACTTCAAAGCCTTCCGGCTGGAATTGAACCCGCGACCCTGCGATGCTAGTGCAGTGCTCTGACCACTGAGCTACGGAAGCCGTTGCCGAGAGCCTAAAATGTATGTATTACACTCGCACTTTTATGCTCCTTCACCATAAATCCTTTCAACATGTAGTTTGATCGAGTGAAATGCCAAATATTACCTATAATATATATATATATATATATATTCTTATCAGAAGTGAAGCAGTGTTGAGGATCAGGCATGCCAGCAGAATAATGCGATATATATATATATATATTAGAACAACGATTTTGTCGTGGTAATAAATTTAAACAGAGCTTTAAAATACGTCGAAACCATGGTGAAATGGTAAATATAGTTCTTACAAGAACTGTTTGAAAACACTATTAATATAATTATTATGCACGATAATATGTATAATATAATCATATCAATGGCGTTGATTATAAATACAAGCTACCTTTTTGGTTTTTTCTTTAGCAGACGTAGCACTTGATAAGTTGTCTGCCGAAATGCATCGTGCTCTTTTATTTTAAGCCTATTTATTTCTCAAATCTTTAAACAGTTTTTCTAAGAACTCATTTCTTTTTCTCACCTTCGTTCCAACATTAGCAATGGTTATAGAATCAGAATATATATATCAAGTAATATTACCACTGATCTCAAAAATAGGACTGGATTGAGATTTCTATTGTATCTAATGAGCTGATTTTGAAGCTTGCATATTTGCATAATGTAAATTGACAAATAGGTTTAGTGTCTGGCCAATATAGTTTCTTTGTTAACATTAAATGCATAACATGTTGAACCTAATTTGACGTCTCATATTAGGCTTCTCTCACTGGATAATTAGAGCCAACGGCGGCCATTACTAAGGGAATAAAGTTGCAGTACATCTGTAGGTAGGACATGAATCGTTTTACCCAGTAATTTGAAAAATGTCTTCTGGTCCTCTTTATAGTAAAATTATTTTATTTTGTCGATGGTGAGAGCACATAATCCAACAAAAAATCCTCAGTTGGGATCCCTTAGTAATGGCGGACTTCCGGCTTCATTTTCTGAACAATAGTTGCTCGATCCAGTCTTCTTTCGAGATAGTGAATATTACCTATAGTGAATTGTACCTCCGAAATAGTGTAATAATAATAATAAAAACGACGTATTAGGAGCATTATACAATAGTGTGTGTAGAAACCTTCACCCGAAACATTAGTCCTCCTATAGAGTATTCCATTTGTATTTCGACAAGACACAACACTGATCTATAGCACTACAAATACACCGAGTTCCACAGATGAGCTGCGCTCACAGTTTTGTTTTCTCTAGTTAATTATTTTCATTGTTGTAGTTTAAAAGCAAATACTATTGTTTATGAGAGGGCTGTCACTGAGGATTATATAGTTTACACTATAATTCTGACGAAAAAAAGGCCGCTATTTGTTTATACTCCTTGGGAACATTTATTCATTTTTGTTCTTTATATTCTGAATTAATTAATTCTGAAGGCAGTTGGAAGTTTTCCCAGTTATCCCATACATTTATGAATAATTTGAGGGTTGTATGAGCACGTGAAGTCGTGAACTTAACTCAGAGACATTTAGGCAAAGTTATCTGCTGGAAAACAGAATCGTGAAAAATACTATATTAAGATTTCCAGGTTTCACACAGTTCTTTCATAAGGACTATGTCAAGGACCAATTCATGAGATTGTCATGCACTTGTGACAAGGAACAGGTTCATTTCAGGGAGATGTCAATAATTTTGCGGCGAATAATGCACATTTTTAACGACTTTCAAGTGCTTGGTGTTTTGTATTTTGAAAGGAATTTAAGACGACTTTAAGGACTTGTTCCTTCAGTAGAAACCAGCTTCCGCTACAAGTTATACCATCTGAAGTTGCAGGGAATGTAACAATCGGAACAGAATATCAAAGGTATAATAATGGGGGTATTATGAAAATATTTGTAAATTATCGCAAGGAAACGCAGTAGAATGTTTGTATAACTGAAAGTCTTTGGGAGTACGAAAAACAGTACGAGTGCTAGATAATTCTATTGTTGGACTAAACTAATGAAAACTGTACGCGGTACAGCAAAAAGGTTTTAGTCATCCGGGATTCTACTGTATTATGTTTATTAGCTTATAGATATCGGTGCACAACGTGATATTCCAGTTCTTACTGTTTGCATGCGCTCTTTGAAAACAGCGAAAATGATTTCTTAATCTTAAAGAATGGTTTCCCCTAGACATGATAATTATAATCTCCAACAGAGAGACAAGACAAGATGGACAACAACAGAGACAGACAAGATTCATTTTATCAATTGCGTGAAATTTTTTTAGCAGACAGAGTTTTGTATATGGCATAAGTCTTGTACTTCATGTGACAGGAAATATATCTTTGCAAACCACTAGCTTTTCAATACAAAAAGTAGCTGTAGATGTTTTGCGTCGAACAGTTCCGCATTATTCATGTTTATGAATACTAAATAGAAGTTTATTATGTTCGTTTTAGTCTCACAATTATTCAATAATTTCATTAATACAGTGGGAATTTCTTCCATTACTTCCTTATTTAGGAATATCGAGTTCCTTACTTGGCCTGGCGTTCAAAAAATCACATTACAGATAACTAAATTAATATATGGCTTTATAAAACTACTCTGGCTTTAAAAAGTTTTTTGAACGTAACTTTAAAAGTTACTGTCCATGACCCAATGTTTCGACACTCCAGTCTAGTGTCTTCATCAGGGGTGATCGTTGTAAAGTTAGGATCCATATTTATACCCTCAACCAAGCAGAGGTAGCTCTCAATGAGATACGACCTCAGTATATTTTCACGTCATATGCAAGAGGAGTTGAACTCAGGCAGTATAGTGAAAGCTGTTACTCGGGAGTGATCTTTAAAAAAAAAAGTCACCTTCTAAAGTCATCTAAAAATCTCAGAGCTTTTGGAGGAAATTACAAGTATTTAGGGACCGGTCATTATTTATGGCCGGGTGAGGACCGAAGAGAAAACGGTTGGGAACTGAAAATTCTAAGACCTAAATGGTTGGGTAAAAATCACTTCTCTAAAGGGTTGGGTAGCAAAATTTTCATGACTATTTACATAAATAAATTAAGAGTTTACATTTAAATCCATTCTCCTTAGTCATCATTGGACATTAGCTTTTGTTATTGTATTCCTCTCCTTGTTTTCCTTGGATTCCTGCTCTGTATAGGGAGATAATAATCTGAAAGTTACAGTAAGATCTGTCTGTATATCTATCTGGGTTTGTTATTAAAACTTGTATCAACGATATGCTGGGAATTGGGCTTTTCCGGCTTTATCTAACTTCAGAAGATGAAAACGTCCTCAGTGACGTCTGTGTAGAAGTTACTTTTACTTTTGTTAAGTTTACTTTTGGCACTTTAAATTATTATGCATGAAAAATTCCAGCGAAATACGGCGTCCTTGGCTCTAGAACATGACTAAGTTTTCTATAATAAAAGTATAACTGTAGTCAGCTGATATGGTTCTCATAGTAGAATGCTTATCTGTTTACCGTCACTGTCACGGTACTTATAATGGTGCTAAAATGACACGCATGGTTCGCCTAATTTATTTACATAAGTCATCATGAACATTATATCCCAAAAACATGTGTCTGTTGTATCAACTATAGTTGTCATGGTGAGGCAAACTCGAACGAGAAGGAAGTAATAGTCAGTATCAAGGGCAACGGCCTGTTAATATTGCACAAGTAATAGTCCATTGGCCAATTTCGTACTATGAAACTTTAACATGCATCGAACTCTCCACAGTAAGATAACCAGTAACAACGATGTGTTTTCTCTCATTTTCGGAATTGCTGATCGCGTTGTTCGCGTCATAGCATGTTTTTACAAGAATCGGTTTCGTCCAAGCGCGTCGAAATGGCTTCTGGACAGGAAGTTAAAGTAAAATTAGAGACAGGATATGGCATTGTTTATCTCTTAGTGTAATTGTATATATGAGTGAAACGCGTGGGATTATGGTGTTATTCTCGCTCGCGACTCTCTCAGGTAATGCGTGCTGTTGTAATTACACCAATAAACAAACGGTGGAAACCCAAGACAATGTTCTGACAGCAGGTAAGTCAACCAACACCAGGCTGAAAAAGCAGTATTGACGATACTTATTACAATTTATTAGAGAAAATTAAGTATGTGCTAATTATAAGATAGCTTCTCCACGTCGCGATAATTCATAACGTCAGGCTTCCGCGCCCAAGTTTTCGAACCCGAAACTTTTGGTATATTCTCCGTTAAGTTTCATTGAGCTGGATTTTTATCTCGATCCTCACTTGCATTTCGTCTAGTTTTCCCTCGAATTCTTTTCGCGATCCATCCTCACTTAGTGTCCGTTTTGTTACAGACGTATTTTTGATCTGACCAAGGCTAGCTAATGGAAGGACCCTTCAGCGCAGAAGACGAGTTGTTCCTCTTCGAAACCTTCTCAAAGATAACAAATGACGAATCCCAAAGTGATTGCCTATTTTTCGAAGACGATAATAATATTCCGCTGTCGGAATATTTCTTGTTCGAAAAAGGTGAGTGAGCTGAGCCCGTCGTCCTTCATCAGTGGCAAGACGATTTCGACAATAATGAAAATTGTTTCATTACTCGGGCTACTTGTGGTAGCCGAGTCTAGGTTTCGGCTCCGTTTGTTATTTTTTTCGCCACACAAAATGGCAAAATTCCCCGTCAGGCTTTGCAAACGTGCTCCTAAACACGAGTTCTATTAAACCGGTAGTTCTTTCTTTTCGACAGCTTTGTTTTGGTCGAGTTGTTCTCTGACTCTGTTGGTAGATTTTGAAAGTAACTGACTTAATCAACAATGTGACAGGTGATTTGAGCTTGACGATCGCCCATGTATCGTCTGTCTGCACCAAGCTCCCACATTCACTACATTAATGTATATATATATATATATAACACAGACAACTGTGTTCATCGTGAATATGCTCACACTAGGCCTATACTAAAAGATAACGAGTGATTTTGAAACGGCTTGGTCCGCGTTCTCAATGAGACTATAATGAATGCCAAGTTCGTTATGAAAGCCAAAAGTATACATACTTGGACTTGGTAATTCCAAATCTGTTTTCAGTATTTTGAAATCGAGTAAATATTGACCAAGATATATATAAACGTTCAAAAATCTACGACGAAGCGGCCTTCGCGCGTATTGCTGATTAATTTCTAAGAACATAAACAGGTTAATAGCGCCTAGTGGGCGTCTTGTTTTAATTAAGTCCTGAAGCGACCTTACAATGGCACAACCTCGTACCCAGGGTAGGCGGTTGACGATGACACGATGACAATGTCGTTCGTGCATTAGACAAGCCCGTCGGGGGTCCCACGGTTTCGTTTTCTAGGGAGTTGACAAAACGTAAGTTATAGAAAATCAATGATATATACAGTCGACTCCCGATTATGACTCGAACATTCAAGGGAAATAGAAAAAGGTTCGAGTTACCGGGAGTTGAGAACAAATGACAGGAAATAAGGAAAAAACGGTGTTTACTGTGTATTTTTATTCATAGTGTCATTTTAATCAAATTTAATTACTATATGGAATGGAGCGATATTTCTATGAATATTATAAATCAAAACGTAACGTAACGTGAAACAAAACAAAACAAAGCAGCAGGAGAAGACTAGGTCGGGCTACTGCTACAGAGTTCACGCGATTCACTTTTTCGAGAAATAGTCAGTTAATACGCCCTAACGCTTCTCAACTAATGCAAATAAAGACAGAATACACGGCTGCTTCAAAATAAATTCAATTTTTTGGACTACAGTACTGTATTTTTTTACTTGTCACGTCTTGACAAACGTGGTTCGAGCTATTGAGGGTAAAATTACAGTAAATATATGACGGAAAATCAGAGGAAATATAATCGATTTTGGTTCGAGTTAGCGCGAGGTTCGAGTTAGCTAGGGTTTGAGTTTATATCGGGAGTCGACTGTACTGTCATATAAGGGAGCCTCTATTTGGATACTTGTCTCCGGACAACTAGGTTCCTCTCGGCGGGTCTGACAATATAATTATTTAACCACAACAAATAAAAGGGATATCTTCGTCTAGCATACAGTCCAGCTTACACTTTTTTGGAGCCTTTGAAAGGAATACTGAACTTTTTTTTAGTAGTATAGAACATGAGGGTACCAGGCCACCTTAATTAAAAATGGAATTATTTTCAAATCTATACGTTTTTCCAAATTATAGAACATGGGGGTACCAGGCCATCTTAATTAAAAATGGATTTATTTTCGAATCTATACGTTTTTCCAAATTATACAACATGAGGGTACCAAGCCACTTTTCCAAAATTGGGTTTATTTCCAAATCTATACGTTTTCCAAAATTGGATTTATTTCTGGCGGTACCAGACCACTTTTCCAAAATTGGATTTATTCTAAAGTCTATATATTTTCTCATGTGTGGGTACATGGTAGGATTACTATGTAGTGGTGTTAGCACGTGGTTAGATGGTTATGTGCTATAACTTGGTTATGTTTGGTGAGGATTGTTACAGTTCAGTCAGATGGGTCTTGATGTTGGTTCAAATATATTGTTTCGATACGCGTCGTTTTACGAGTCGTCTCGAAATGTGTCGTTTTTAAATTGTCTTGAAATGTGTCGTTTTACGAGTCGTCTCGAAATGTGTCGTTTTTAAATTGTCTTGAAATGTGTCGTTTTACGAGTCGTCTCGAAATGTGCTATAAAGTGTGTTGACAAATTGATTAAATTATAAATTTTTATTTTTACTGAATCTAATTTTAGACTATTTTGTAATGTCCATATGCGTAGCTACTAATACCATCTTTAAGGATGTATCTCTTATCGTCGAAACAACTCAGTGATATTTTGTTTATCTCGTAACTACCCAGTTGGTGGTTGTTACTTCTTATGGCTCTCATCTTGTGAGATATTTGTTTATTATTTAATAAAACATCCTTGTAGCTATCGTGTCTTATGTTTTTTCTCACAACACTCTTCTTGATACCTTTGGCAGTCTTTCCACCTTTTCCGTCTTCTTTTAGGTAGCTATACATCTTGGATCTTAAACCTACGAACTCAACGATGGGGACTCCTGACGTTTCGTCTTTCATTTTACCAATTACTTTCTTGTTTGTGATATCAAAGTATGGGGATGACTTATCATATCCACTAAAGTCAAACATGCTTTTGTCAGAGTAGATGTCTTTATATATGTCGTCCGTCTCAATTGCATATGTTAAACTGTCTGTGTCAGTGAACAGTAACTTGGAACTATATTTCTTTTTCACGTAGTTGTAGTGAAAGTCGTACATCAATAATTTCGATAGATCAAGAATACACATGCCTACATATGCTGGCTTGTTCAAAGTTAACGTTTCTTTGATTCTATGTACAGCTACTAAGTTGTCGTTAAATATCTTACTGCTTACAAAGGTTGGCTTAGAGGCGAGCTTCTTCAGTTTATCTTTATTTGTTACCAGTTCAACGTTAACACGCTTTCGAAGATTTTCCATGGTCTTTCCGAAGACACTGTTATTCATCAGTTTGAAGAAGTCCTTTTCAAAGTCGTTCTTAGCATCTGTTCTTTTAACTGTGTTGAAGTCAATATAGTCTTTCAACCATGGAGACTGATTAAACTGTAACACTCTATATACTTTACTTACCTTCATTCCTAAGGACTTGTACAGCTGCAAGTTCCTATAGTGCACTACGTATCTCTTCTTGTCGTTAAGACTTGGTATCAACTTGCTTACCTCTCCTATAGATATATTGAATTTGTCTTTTATTGTTTTACAATAGTCAGACAGTTTATCAACCTCTACTTTAGTTCTCTCTGGTGCTAATGGATAGTCGTTATGTAAGTCGTGTAACTCCTTTGGATACTCCAGATCAACCTCTAGTAGTAATCCTTTGCTTGAGTTATCCTTATATTTGTCAAGATCGAACTTCTTGATCCATTTGAATCCTCCAGTTGGTAGGTACTGATTCATAGCCCAACCATATAGGTTGTTAGCGTCTAGATATACTATATATTTCGAAGGCTTGCTACTGTCGTAGTCCTTCATATATTTATTATTAGCCTTACCATATCTATGCGTGATACAGGAGACACCACCTCGCATTCCTTTCTCAATAAACTGAAACATGTCAATATCAGTCATCAGCTCTAGTTCCACTCCTGTCATCTTTAGAGCAGCGTCCCACGATAGTCCAGGTGACGTGAAGTAATGACAAGGATCTAATTGGTAGTACTGTTTACACGTTCTTCTAAAGTTCTCGAACACGTCAGACAATAGTAGCACATCAGTCTTGAGGTACACATCGTGATACTCACCCATATTATTCAAGTCGAACGTCTTCCACACTTCTTGTGCGTGTTCATAATCAGCGTCTGATATATGTTCGTCGTTTAGCACACTGTAGAAGCTTTGCTTTGAAGGTAGCTTTATATCTTCGAACTTATCGAAACTATCCATATAGTCATATGGGTACACACCCTTTCTTGACACTAGTTCTAGTTCCTTGTCAGTGAATACCTCTGATGTGTTTTTCAAACACTCTTTAGGAAGGTTGTTAACCAAGCTGTCTAGACTAGAACCCATGAATTGGAAACTGTCGATGAATACGAGACTTTTTCCTAACATGAAAGCCATATATTTCTCCATGTTATTTGGTATAACATTGATGTTCTGCCCAAGTCCTCCAATATTTTGCATTATGAAGTGACTATCATATCCTCTCAAGTTGTGGAACACCACTGGTATTTTGTTGGTTAGTCTATGATTTATATTACATAATTGATGTGCAGAGCCTCTATACTTACCAGTTACATGACAATGATCTCTAACTCTTATGTCTCCACTTTTATATGTTTCATCACAAATGTGACATTTGATTGCTTCCTTGAAGTTAACCTTGTCAGCGGAAGTCATGACCATGTCTTTGCTGAAGTGTTCCTTTTTGACATTGTCACAATACTTAACCTCTTCAAGCATCTTCTCCATAAACTTCTTGACTGCGTTCTCACCGCGGAACGTCTCAACAGGCTTACTATACTTGTTGTCGTAGCAGCAGACTACCTTATAGCCGTACCCACAGTCCGTGTGTTGTTGGTACTTGCTAGTATACGACCTGTCTGGTGATGGTGCCACGGTGCCTATCTTCTCTAAGATCGCCTCGAAGTCTGCGTATATGACAAACGGGACATCTAGTTGCTTGTGGAAATTTTTGTATTTCAATATATTATTTCCTTTTTCAGGCATCTTAATTGCCTGCTTTCCGTTAACCACTATACAATTCTCTACGTGGTTACTTAGTATAGCTTCTGTGCTAAAGCACTGTAGACAGTATCTGCAAAAGTTTTTCTTGTTTTTATGTTTAGTCTGATTGAACATAAACCTATTAAAGTCCTTAATGTATACGTAGTGTTGTTTCTCGTCTTTCGTTATTAGCAACAGATCCATATAGTCTTCGTTACTTTCTTTGGATACGTGTATTGGGAACGGCTGCTTGTTTTCGTACCCAAACACGTTAATGTTTATATTATTTTTGATTTCTACTTCGTTATATTGTTTAACTGATACTGGGAAGTCAATCCCCTCGTAGTCTACAGTGTTAACGTTTCTCTTATGTTTTGACACTCTTTGCGGTTTGTAATCTACCGGGTTCTTGTGTAGTATGTGGCACCACATAAAACACTTATTATCATCATTCCTTATGTTAATCAAACCCTTTGATGCGTTCCTCAGTTCTGTTGGTAGCTCAACATAGCTGGATCCTTTTAGAGGTTCGTATACTACCACGTTCACGTAGTGACTATCTACGTTGTCTATGACCCATCCAGAACCTTCTGATATCCACACAGCGATTCGGTTTATTATCTCTTCACTAGACTGTTTTGCAGACCTATATATGTCACTAACACTATATATCGTCTTGGCATTACAGTTGAAGTACGCTACTTTATACGTAGTTCTGTCGTTGTCCAGTTGTTTCTCTAACGTCACTTTTAATGTCTCAACATATTTTAAACCTCTCAGTCTATTCAACTCCTTTGTCAGTATTAGGCTCACAGCGACCCTCGACTTATTCAGTTGTTGCAGTGGATCCTTATTGTTGACTACCTCAACACTATACGATCTAGTATATCCTCTTAGAGCTGTCCGTACCTGTGCCACTGTAGGGAACTGACTCGGTTTGTTTAGGAGTGCTCTCTGTTCCTCTATGAAGAGCTTCAGTTTTGCTAGTTTTCGTCGCCTCGCTGTAGAGTTTCTCAACTGTATCATCCTCTCCTGTAATACTATATGTGCTCGTGTTCTTCTGACCCTGTTTATGTGGTCTATCACACCCTGTCTTGATACTCTTCTTAACAGATCTATCCAACTATATCCAAGTATTTTGGCTTCACCCAAGTACTTATTAGAAAGCTCTTTGAAAATGTGCATCTATATCATACTACATATCTTATTATATTTAAAAACGACTCGTTTTTATTATAAAAAATGGATCTGATTCTTGGAAAATCGTGTATATTCTAGGAAATGGATCTGACTCCTGGAAAATCGTGTAGATTCCTAAAAATAGATCTGATTCCTGGAAAATCGTGTAGATTATAACGAGGATAACACCTCTGAATTTCTCAAATGTTTTTTACTCCTTACATGTCTCCACCTAGAGTTAAAGCGATATAGACTATCACACGTTTTACATATCCAATTATGAGTTCTCACCCACTCTTTGGTTAATACTCTATTAGCCTCTGCAGCTTCTTCTTTAGTTTGGTAAATTCTATGTCTTGTCATTATATAATACCGTATGTTTTATTATGCTGAGAAACGAGTCGAAACAGGACCACCAAGGTCCTATTTTAGGACCTTGGTCAAAATGACCCTTCTATCGATCACAAACATACTATCAGTATGGGGTCATATGTAGTGTCTTAATATTTTACTACTACTTGTATGCTACTAGAACATCTTAATTGTCGTCTTCGAAGGAGGCGTCGAAACGACGGGGTCTAAAAAAAAAAAAACACAACCATACGCAGTATATATATCAGAGCCAGGAGTGTGTTCCACACGAAAGACAACTAGAGCTGACACCCTAAAACAAGGCGTTGGTTGGGAAACGTTTGTATTGAGCAGTTATTTTTTAAGAATAGCTGACCCCCTGTTTTAGGGGGGTCAGCTTTTATCACTCAAAAACTGGGGTCTCAAAACAGGACCTCAGTTTTCGTCGTCTTTTATGCGGAAAACACTCCTGGTTCCGATATGAGTATCGTGTTTGGTTGTAAATTTAAAGGGGTGCGTGATTCGCGCCCCCCTTCAAACACCTCTCGTTTGACCTTATATATATCGTCAACGTGTACACTGATAGTCCACTTCACGTTTTTATACCCAAGTGCCTTAGCGACTTCTTTTCTGTGGAACCATGTATTCAGTACACACAGTGTATCTGGTTGTCAATAATGAGTGAGACATGTACGAGAGACTCCAGAGTTCTGCGCGAGTACCGCAATAGGAGATTCAAGAGTGAAACCACACTATCTAATCATCGAAGATACTACGCGTAGTACTCTATCTATGAGATAATCTGCAAGATAACTATGAGATAACTGTGAGATGGTCTGTAAGACGATCTATAATGTGGTTTATAAACAAGATACTACGTGTAGTACTCTATCTATGAGATAGTTTAAGATGATCAATAATGATTTATAAACAAGATACTACGCGTAGTACTCTTATATACGAGACGATTTAAGACGATCAATAATGATTCGTAAACAAGATACTACGCGTAGTATCTTGTTTATAAATCATTATTGATCGTCTTAAATCGTCTCGTATATAAGAGTACTACGCGTAGTATCTTGTTTATAAATCATTATTGATCATCTTAAACTATCTCATAGATAGAGTACTACACGTAGTATCTTGTTTATAAACCACATTATAGATCGTCTTACAGACCATCTCACAGTTATCTCATAGTTATCTTGCAGATTATCTCATAGATAGAGTACTACGCGTAGTATCTTCGATGATTAGATAGTGTGGTTTCACTCTTGAATCTCCTATTGCGGTACTCGCGCAGAACTCTGGAGTCTCTCGTACATGTCTCACTCATTATTGACAACCAGATACACTGTGTGTACTGAATACATGGTTCCACAGAAAAGAAGTCGCTAAGGCACTTGGGTATAAAAACGTGAAGTGGACTATCAGTGTACACGTTGACGATATATATAAGGTCAAACGAGAGGTGTTTGAAGGGGGGCGCGAATCACGCACCCCTTTAAATTTACAACCAAACACGATACTCATATCGGAACCAGGAGTGTTTTCCGCATAAAAGACGACGAAAACTGAGGTCCTGTTTTGAGACCCCAGTTTTTGAGTGATAAAAGCTGACCCCCCTAAAACAGGGGGTCAGCTATTCTTAAAAAATAACTGCTCAATACAAACGTTTCCCAACCAACGCCTTGTTTTAGGGTGTCAGCTCTAGTTGTCTTTCGTGTGGAACACACTCCTGGCTCTGATATATATACTGCGTATGGTTGTGTTTTTTTTTTTTTAGACCCCGTCGTTTCGACGCCTCCTTCGAAGACGACAATTAAGATGTTCTAGTAGCATACAAGTAGTAGTAAAATATTAAGACACTACATATGACCCCATACTGATAGTATGTTTGTGATCGATAGAAGGGTCATTTTGACCAAGGTCCTAAAATAGGACCTTGGTGGTCCTGTTTCGACTCGTTTCTCAGCATAATAAAACATACGGTATTATATAATGACAAGACATAGAATTTACCAAACTAAAGAAGAAGCTGCAGAGGCTAATAGAGTATTAACCAAAGAGTGGGTGAGAACTCATAATTGGATATGTAAAACGTGTGATAGTCTATATCGCTTTAACTCTAGGTGGAGACATGTAAGGAGTAAAAAACATTTGAGAAATTCAGAGGTGTTATCCTCGTTATAATCTACACGATTTTCCAGGAATCAGATCTATTTTTAGGAATCTACACGATTTTCCAGGAGTCAGATCCATTTCCTAGAATATACACGATTTTCCAAGAATCAGATCCATTTTTTATAATAAAAACGAGTCGTTTTTAAATATAATAAGATATGTAGTATGATATAGATGCACATTTTCAAAGAGCTTTCTAATAAGTACTTGGGTGAAGCCAAAATACTTGGATATAGTTGGATAGATCTGTTAAGAAGAGTATCAAGACAGGGTGTGATAGACCACATAAACAGGGTCAGAAGAACACGAGCACATATAGTATTACAGGAGAGGATGATACAGTTGAGAAACTCTACAGCGAGGCGACGAAAACTAGCAAAACTGAAGCTCTTCATAGAGGAACAGAGAGCACTCCTAAACAAACCGAGTCAGTTCCCTACAGTGGCACAGGTACGGACAGCTCTAAGAGGATATACTAGATCGTATAGTGTTGAGGTAGTCAACAATAAGGATCCACTGCAACAACTGAATAAGTCGAGGGTCGCTGTGAGCCTAATACTGACAAAGGAGTTGAATAGACTGAGAGGTTTAAAATATGTTGAGACATTAAAAGTGACGTTAGAGAAACAACTGGACAACGACAGAACTACGTATAAAGTAGCGTACTTCAACTGTAATGCCAAGACGATATATAGTGTTAGTGACATATATAGGTCTGCAAAACAGTCTAGTGAAGAGATAATAAACCGAATCGCTGTGTGGATATCAGAAGGTTCTGGATGGGTCATAGACAACGTAGATAGTCACTACGTGAACGTGGTAGTATACGAACCTCTAAAAGGATCCAGCTATGTTGAGCTACCAACAGAACTGAGGAACGCATCAAAGGGTTTGATTAACATAAGGAATGATGATAATAAGTGTTTTATGTGGTGCCACATACTACACAAGAACCCGGTAGATTACAAACCGCAAAGAGTGTCAAAACATAAGAGAAACGTTAACACTGTAGACTACGAGGGGATTGACTTCCCAGTATCAGTTAAACAATATAACGAAGTAGAAATCAAAAATAATATAAACATTAACGTGTTTGGGTACGAAAACAAGCAGCCGTTCCCAATACACGTATCCAAAGAAAGTAACGAAGACTATATGGATCTGTTGCTAATAACGAAAGACGAGAAACAACACTACGTATACATTAAGGACTTTAATAGGTTTATGTTCAATCAGACTAAACATAAAAACAAGAAAAACTTTTGCAGATACTGTCTACAGTGCTTTAGCACAGAAGCTATACTAAGTAACCACGTAGAGAATTGTATAGTGGTTAACGGAAAGCAGGCAATTAAGATGCCTGAAAAAGGAAATAATATATTGAAATACAAAAATTTCCACAAGCAACTAGATGTCCCGTTTGTCATATACGCAGACTTCGAGGCGATCTTAGAGAAGATAGGCACCGTGGCACCATCACCAGACAGGTCGTATACTAGCAAGTACCAACAACACACGGACTGTGGGTACGGCTATAAGGTAGTCTGCTGCTACGACAACAAGTATAGTAAGCCTGTTGAGACGTTCCGCGGTGAGAACGCAGTCAAGAAGTTTATGGAGAAGATGCTTGAAGAGGTTAAGTATTGTGACAATGTCAAAAAGGAACACTTCAGCAAAGACATGGTCATGACTTCCGCTGACAAGGTTAACTTCAAGGAAGCAATCAAATGTCACATTTGTGATGAAACATATAAAAGTGGAGACATAAGAGTTAGAGATCATTGTCATGTAACTGGTAAGTATAGAGGCTCTGCACATCAATTATGTAATATAAATCATAGACTAACCAACAAAATACCAGTGGTGTTCCACAACTTGAGAGGATATGATAGTCACTTCATAATGCAAAATATTGGAGGACTTGGGCAGAACATCAATGTTATACCAAATAACATGGAGAAATATATGGCTTTCATGTTAGGAAAAAGTCTCGTATTCATCGACAGTTTCCAATTCATGGGTTCTAGTCTAGACAGCTTGGTTAACAACCTTCCTAAAGAGTGTTTGAAAAACACATCAGAGGTATTCACTGACAAGGAACTAGAACTAGTGTCAAGAAAGGGTGTGTACCCATATGACTATATGGATAGTTTCGATAAGTTCGAAGATATAAAGCTACCTTCAAAGCAAAGCTTCTACAGTGTGCTAAACGACGAACATATATCAGACGCTGATTATGAACACGCACAAGAAGTGTGGAAGACGTTCGACTTGAATAATATGGGTGAGTATCACGATGTGTACCTCAAGACTGATGTGCTACTATTGTCTGACGTGTTCGAGAACTTTAGAAGAACGTGTAAACAGTACTACCAATTAGATCCTTGTCATTACTTCACGTCACCTGGACTATCGTGGGACGCTGCTCTAAAGATGACAGGAGTGGAACTAGAGCTGATGACTGATATTGACATGTTTCAGTTTATTGAGAAAGGAATGCGAGGTGGTGTCTCCTGTATCACGCATAGATATGGTAAGGCTAATAATAAATATATGAAGGACTACGACAGTAGCAAGCCTTCGAAATATATAGTATATCTAGACGCTAACAACCTATATGGTTGGGCTATGAATCAGTACCTACCAACTGGAGGATTCAAATGGATCAAGAAGTTCGATCTTGACAAATATAAGGATAACTCAAGCAAAGGATTACTACTAGAGGTTGATCTGGAGTATCCAAAGGAGTTACACGACTTACATAACGACTATCCATTAGCACCAGAGAGAACTAAAGTAGAGGTTGATAAACTGTCTGACTATTGTAAAACAATAAAAGACAAATTCAATATATCTATAGGAGAGGTAAGCAAGTTGATACCAAGTCTTAACGACAAGAAGAGATACGTAGTGCACTATAGGAACTTGCAGCTGTACAAGTCCTTAGGAATGAAGGTAAGTAAAGTATATAGAGTGTTACAGTTTAATCAGTCTCCATGGTTGAAAGACTATATTGACTTCAACACAGTTAAAAGAACAGATGCTAAGAACGACTTTGAAAAGGACTTCTTCAAACTGATGAATAACAGTGTCTTCGGAAAGACCATGGAAAATCTTCGAAAGCGTGTTAACGTTGAACTGGTAACAAATAAAGATAAACTGAAGAAGCTCGCCTCTAAGCCAACCTTTGTAAGCAGTAAGATATTTAACGACAACTTAGTAGCTGTACATAGAATCAAAGAAACGTTAACTTTGAACAAGCCAGCATATGTAGGCATGTGTATTCTTGATCTATCGAAATTATTGATGTACGACTTTCACTACAACTACGTGAAAAAGAAATATAGTTCCAAGTTACTGTTCACTGACACAGACAGTTTAACATATGCAATTGAGACGGACGACATATATAAAGACATCTACTCTGACAAAAGCATGTTTGACTTTAGTGGATATGATAAGTCATCCCCATACTTTGATATCACAAACAAGAAAGTAATTGGTAAAATGAAAGACGAAACGTCAGGAGTCCCCATCGTTGAGTTCGTAGGTTTAAGATCCAAGATGTATAGCTACCTAAAAGAAGACGGAAAAGGTGGAAAGACTGCCAAAGGTATCAAGAAGAGTGTTGTGAGAAAAAACATAAGACACGATAGCTACAAGGATGTTTTATTAAATAATAAACAAATATCTCACAAGATGAGAGCCATAAGAAGTAACAACCACCAACTGGGTAGTTACGAGATAAACAAAATATCACTGAGTTGTTTCGACGATAAGAGATACATCCTTAAAGATGGTATTAGTAGCTACGCATATGGACATTACAAAATAGTCTAAAATTAGATTCAGTAAAAATAAAAATTTATAATTTAATCAATTTGTCAACACACTTTATAGCACATTTCGAGACGACTCGTAAAACGACACATTTCAAGACAATTTAAAAACGACACATTTCGAGACGACTCGTAAAACGACACATTTCAAGACAATTTAAAAACGACACATTTCGAGACGACTCGTAAAACGACGCGTATCGAAACAATATATTTGAACCAACATCAAGACCCATCTGACTGAACTGTAACAATCCTCACCAAACATAACCAAGTTATAGCACATAACCATCTAACCACGTGCTAACACCACTACATAGTAATCCTACCATGTACCCACACATGAGAAAATATATAGACTTTAGAATAAATCCAATTTTGGAAAAGTGGTCTGGTACCGCCAGAAATAAATCCAATTTTGGAAAACGTATAGATTTGGAAATAAACCCAATTTTGGAAAAGTGGCTTGGTACCCTCATGTTGTATAATTTGGAAAAACGTATAGATTCGAAAATAAATCCATTTTTAATTAAGATGGCCTGGTACCCCCATGTTCTATAATTTGGAAAAACGTATAGATTTGAAAATAATTCCATTTTTAATTAAGGTGGCCTGGTACCCTCATGTTCTATACTACTTTTTTTGGGGGGGGGAAAAACTATATATCAAGTGTCAAATAGGACGCTTCAGTGATCTTCGTCGTATAGTTTGCTGGGGGTCTCAGTTCCACCACACGCCATGTTCATCCTTATATTTGTGTCTTTGTTTTCCAGATATCGAGCAAAGTCAAAGTCCAACGGACATTATCCCGTCTGCGCAGCGCCGGCCCACCACAGCCCATGTTCATCCTTATATTTGTGTCTTTGTTTTCCAGATATCGAGCAAAGTCAAAGTCCAACGGACATTATCCCGTCCCAAAAATCCCCTCAACAATTCTTTCTCGCAAGCTTCTGCAACCAACCTCAAACCAGTCCCTCGCCATGTGACTCCCCAACTTCACTCTTTCGCCCTTTACACCTGGACAACATTTTCCCATCGTGCACCCCGCCACCCTCCCTTTCTCCAACATCCCCCACCTTACCACCTACCTCCCCAAGCCTCCAACCACCAGATTACCCTATATCTATCCATACGCCACCACCGTTGGAGACGGACTTGGTCACAGTACACTTCATCGACTTGAAGGAATTGTATGAAAAAACACAGGTGAGACGAAGGGGCATCTCAGAACAGCGCCTTGTCGATTGTCGCGTACACATGTTTGCCCAATTCACCAAAACTCTTCACAAGATCGAGGTTTGCGTGTGCCGATATCCGGAGACAGAAGATTTTGAAAATAAAATGCAGTTCCCTGTGATACAGGAGAAGACGCTACCCAATACGGTATGTATTTCTCATCAAACTAATTAGTATTCGATTTGTATATTGACGAATGTGGTAGCTTAGATTTAGTCCACCTGATATTATGGCCATTACAAGTCTGCCATCAATATCTGAAATGTTGAAAAAGAAGAATTTAAAAACCTTAAATTTGACATTAATAAAAGAGAGTCCAAATTAATAAGAGAGGGCTAATCCACCGCAACCTCAGTGCTCTTAAAGTGACAATGAATCGAAAATTAAGTTTGTCTTATTTGAAAGAACTCTTAAAACAATGAGGAATAACAACTTACACCTCTTCCATATTTAACTTACTTCTTGAGATATTTAGACTTGGGTGATATTCAAATGAGATAATCTATGACGTAGCAAGTTGTACACAACATTGGAAAATCCTGTATATCTTAAATATTATTGAACGAAATAACTTGAAGCTTGTCTTTTTTTAAAGTTTTGAGTGATTTTTTAATAATATTGGAAAGATATACACGATTTTCTAATGCTACGTCATAGATCAGCTCATTTAAATATCACATAAGTCTAAATATCTCAAGAACTAAATTTACCTGTTGTTCAAATGGTTCATTATGTTTCAGAATGAATAGCAAGTTATCTATTTCTCTTTCATTTCAGCAATACTTCTCAATCAACCTAGACTCTGTGTATCAGACCTCGTTGGGCAAACCATTTTACCATCTGAGTACGACACACCGATTTCGAAAGAACCGTTTCGTAATCAACGTCATGTTGACGTTCACGGATAAAAGCCAGGAGTACTTTAAAAGTGACCCATTTTTAGTGAGAAGCAGAAAACAGTCACCTAATCCAAGAAAAACGAGATTGAATAGCCATTGAAAAACTAGCGTATATAGCAGAAAGTTAATTTATGGGGTACAGAAATGATGACAAAGCTCTTTGCGGAGAGAAGTCACTTCAGAAACAAGACGAAGGGCGAGCCTCCCGCCGAGGGTGTATCACAGGAGACTAGTATCGTTGCTCGGGAAGTCTAATAATGGAAAGTCTGGAATCTAGGAGTGAGGTAGAGAAATCAAAGATATGGGGGACAGAGTTTGTACAGATATAATGAAAGCGAATCATGTGATAAAAATTGCTGAACAACAAACGAATTTCGTGGCCAGAAAAATGGCCGCCAGTAACTTTAAGAAAATAAATAATAAAACGAAAAATATCATTCTGGAACTTGATATTGAAGAAAACTCAAGAACGACACAGTAGTGATGATGATCGGTGCTAGTTTGGTAATAGCATAAATTAGAATATAAATTATACATAAATTATAATAAATTAGATTAATTTGTTAAGTCATAAAAAGGCAACCTCGTTCCCAGGGTATTTTGCCTCCACGGTGGAAGGTCGGCGAAAATGGCCCTGGGATCGGCTGGTCACATGACACCCAGAATTCTGGGTGTTTAGATATGATAATTTTTGTGGTCTTTGTTCCATTGCCTTTGTCTACTTTGTTGACATGAATAATTGAGAAATATTCAATGCTCTTCAGAGTTGTTCATGTCAGCATTCGTCGGCATAAAAGCAGCTAAAAAGCTTAATAATCTACCATACATCCATGGTTATCTCTTACAAAAGGTATGAAGAAGCATATATCCAATTTAGCGAAAGCTATCACTTCTAATTTGCTGTAAAATTTGAAGACAGCATTCAGATTTAGATGAATAAATTATACTCGGCTGAATTAATTGAGTTTTATGACAAACCAATCGGATTATAGAATGATCCAGCCGATCCCAGGGCCATTTTCGCCGACCTTCCGCCGTGGAGGCAAAATGCCCTGGGTACGAGGTTGATAAAAAGGCCAAGATTGTAAATACATATTATTTAGAGAATAATACATGGGTGTGCGGAAATATGAAATTTATTTCGAGTGCTGACCAGGATATCGAACGAGTGAGCTCAGCGAACGAGCGATCCATGTATTTTTCTTTTTATTATATAATCAACAAAAATAGAGCACAAGAGTGTAATGCAATTTTACAAACATTTTAAAACACGATAATCAACACGTGTGATTATCATTAGTGGCGGAACCATCAATAAAACACTGTTTATTATATAATTAAAAAAGTTATGACATTTTGTGTCCTCTTTGATTAAGTACCATATATAGTTTGCGAAACAACCCGTAAAAACCATTGTTCAATTCTACCTGCTGGGAAAACCTCAGTCAATTATTCATGAGGAAGTTGAACTGACTTTCAACGCCAATTTAAAGGCCTTCCATTTAACAGTTTCCTATTTCCATCGCCACAACATATTGAAGAAGGTTTGTAAGTTATGTTTGATTTAACAATTTTTAAAGACATCATGGAAACATACTAAACAAAGGAGAAAGATTTTTCTACACAAGACAACGAAGGTATTGCTCGACGTTCAACAATCATGATCGTCTGCTTGTCTAGACAAATATTTTGGTAAATTTGGAATAATGATCCGTTAATAGTCGCATGCAGAGGAACAAGAAATGATATTAAAAAGTTCAATAAATATATGAGCCAGTAATAATGGTAATCACTAAACGGTATGGACAAGAGGTAGTTTTCAAGATGGCGGCCAATATTAAAGTGCCACTAAACTAAAAAAAATTTATTGTCTTATTTGGAAGAACTTTTAAAATAATAAAGTAACTTCTTTTGAAGATTTTCGTTTCTTTGTTTTCTTTTTGAGATATATCAGTTTGTTTGATATGCAAAGGTCCGGAATGCATGACTTATTGGAGAAATGTGTGTATCTCTTCATTCTCGAACGAAATCCTTTAAAATCGAGATGTTTGGTGTTGTGGGAGAAACACGCACACGTGTTATTCACACTTTCGTGTTTTTATTTGATGAACGCAAAGATATATAACATTCTCTGATAACTCATTATGCATGTGTGACGTAAATCCCGGACATTTTTCATATCAAACAAACTGAAAAATCTTAAAAAGAAAGCGAAGAAACGAAAATCCTCAAAAGAAGTTACTTTATCATTTTAAAAGTTCTTCCAAATAAGACAATAAACAATTTTGAGGTTAGTGGCACTTTAAGATTTATGTTAGGGTAAGGATTATGGTTAGGTTAGGGTTAGTATTAGAGTTAGTATTAGGATTAGTAAACCAACTTAATTACAATTCGTAAGCAGCCATCTTGAAACCTACCTTTAGCCACGACCACCATTAGTAGCTGCAGGTGCGCGTCTATATCGGTATAGCGATGGAACCATTTTCTGTTGAAGCAGATATGGGTGGAATCAATGATGATACCGAGGTTTTGTCGGCTTTTATTTTTCAGTGTGGCATTTATTTATGGGTAATTTCAAATGTAGTTTTACTCGGAGGACCATTTTGTGTTTAGTATATACGATAGTCGTACAGCTGGTATTATATCTTTTTTTCATACTTTTCGTTTTCTGCAACATCTAAATCTCAAAACGTGGTTTACAATGCCTTCTTATTCATTAAAATGTATGACTGAATAAATTTCCGGAACATGGTGCACTAAGATCGTTTGATTGCCTTTCATTTGTCTTTCCAAGAAGTCCAGATTTCCTTCCCAGAAATTATCATCGTCGTCGTCATCGTCCTAATCCTAATCATCATCATCGTCATCACCATCATCGTCATCACCATCATCATCATCATCATCACCATCATCACCATCACCATCACCATCATCATTGTCATCATCATCATCGTCATCATCATCATCATTGTCATTATCATCATCATTGTCATCATCATCATCATTGTCATCATCATCATCATTGTCATCATCATCATCATTGTCATCATCATCATTGTGATCATCATTGTGATCATCATCATTGTCATCATCATCATTGTCATCATCATCATTGTCACCATCACCATCACCGTCATCGTCATCGTCATCATCATCATCGTCATCGTCATCGTCATCGTCATCATCGTCATCGTCATCATCGTCATCATCATCGTCATCATCATCATCATTGTCATCATCATCATCATCATTGTCATTATCATCATTGTCATCATCATCATCATCATTGCCATCATCATCATTGTCATCATTATCATTGTCATCATCATCATCGTCATCATCATCATCATCACCATCACCATCACCATCACCGTCGTCGTCATCATCATAATCATCAATTTAATTATAATTTTTTAGGAAAAAGAACAACACGATCCACCTGGAATATGGCTGCATGAGGAAACCTCTCAGAGCATAATGTTTAAAATCATACAAAATGAAACACTGGAGAAGTACTATAACCTCAGCTCAACGATAAGACCAGAACATCTCACGTCTAATGTCTTCACCACCAACACGAGAAACCACACTACCACTACCGGCATTCAAACGTCCATGGGCACAAGACTCCGGGAAAGAAATGTTAGATTTCTTCATGAGAACATTTCACTGTACATGTTCATCGGGCTTTTTGTTGCGTTCGTCTTGATAAGTACTTTGATTATTTCTGTTGAACTTTACAAAAGTGGAAGGTGTAAATGGCAAACGAGGGCTATGAAGAAATTTGATTACACATGTGGCATATGAATGAATCAGTCACTGTTTATCTGAAGAAAAGCGAGTTAATGAGACAACGAGTACATTACAGTGCGATGCAGTGCAATACAGTACAGTACACGAGTCCAGTCCAATCCAGTATACAGCACAGTCCAGTGCAGTATACAGCACAGCGCAGCACAGTGCAGTGCAGCGCAGCGCAGTGCAGTGCAGCGCAGCGCAGTGCAGCGCAGTGCAGCGCAGTGCAGCGCAGTGCAGTGCAGTGCAGTGCAGTGCAGTGCAGTGCAGTGCAGTGCAGTGCAGTGCAGTGCAGCACAGTTCAGTCCAGTGCAGTGCAGTGCAGTGCAGTGCAGTGCAGTGCAGTGCAGTGCAGTGCAGTGCAGTGCAGTGCAGTGCAGCGCAGCGCAGTGCAGCGCAGCGCAGCGCAGCGCAGCGCAGTGCAGCGCAGTGCAGCGCAGCGCAGTGCAGCGCAGTGCAGTACAGTGCAGTGCAGTGCAGTGCAGTGCAGTGCAGTGCAGTGCAGTGCAGTGGTGCAGTGCAGTGCAGTGCAGTGCAGTGCAGTGCAGTGCAGTACAGCACAGTGCAGTACAGCACAGCACAGTACAGTACAGCACAGCACAGCACAGTACAGCACAGCACAGCACAGTACAGTACAGCACAGCACAGCACAGCACAGTACAGCACAGCACAGCACAGCACAGCACAGCACAGCACAGTACAGCACAGTACAGCACAGTACAGCACAGTACAGTACAGTACAGTACAGTACAGCACAGCACAGCACAGCACAGCACAGCACAGCACAGCACAGTACAGTACAGAAATGATTAGTTTAGTCAATTAAAAAAAAATGAATGACACGTTATCGTTATATATATATTAGTAATTATGAAGCTATGCATGTGCGGAAATTACGAATGATGCCTTCAACAGTTTCGAATGAAGAAGTTTTAGACAACTATATAACGTCTATGGTATAAGTTTAATTATACCTGTTGCACGAGAAAAAGGCTTGTGAGTTTTAATTATGAAGCCGCGGCTAATAAAACAAGGTTTTATTAAGACTTTATCTTGATATGAACGAGATTAAGCTAAGACAGTGAAAAGGATTAGCGTGACGTTTCTTGACTAGACATCGAGATATCCGCTCGGTTATTTCAATGCAAGACATGCTTGATTATCGCTCTCCTACAGAGGCACCTGTCTACACTCATACTGCACCATGGCGAAACTTCGCTGAACGAAACTTCTGGCGCGGATTAAGTCGTATTGATATTCAATTCACACCAATAATTAAGCTACGTGCATAACAACACTGGCACTGCGATTAATCCGAGCCGAGTTCTCAGGAAAATCAAGAAGAACGGAAAGAAAAGGGAAAGAAGTATGTAGATAAACGACGTCGTACCAAGCAACATAAAAGTTGGGGATAAAGATATCTCCCAATATTCTCTAAACAGATTCCAAATAAACATTAAGAAATGTAAGGAACTTGTTTTCCAGTTTAAGAGGACAAAGGATATTCAATTTCACATCAATTTCGCATCTGGACAAGTAGAACTCGTAAGCATTGCAAGGATGTTAGGACTGTTAGCAACGACTTCCGTTGGGACGAACACATCAAGATTGTAATCAATAAAGCTAACATATATATATATATATATATATATATATATATATATATATATATATATATATATATATATATATATATATATATATATATATATATATATATATATATTATATATATATATATATATATATATATATATATATATATATATATATATATATATATATATATATATATTCTCAGGATTTGTGGTGAAGGAAAATTTCGAGTGTTGGAATATATACATTTTAAGACCAAACCGGGACCAGTTGCGAAAAATGCAACTTCAAGGCCCTAGTCACATAGAATCTTATCCCGGCATTACCACCACTATATATATATAGAACTCGTGACTATAGGCTCTCGGCAACGGCTTCCATAGCTCAGAGCACTGCACTAGCATCGCAGAGTAATGGGTTCAATTCCAGCCGGAAGGCCTTGAAGTTGCATTTTTCGCAACTGGTCCCGGTTCGTTCTTAAAATGTATATATTCCAACACTCGAAATTTTCCTTCACCACAAATCCTGAGAACATGTAGTTTAATCGAGTGAAATGCCAAATATTACCTTACCTATATATATATATATATATATATATATATTATATATATATATATATATATATATATATATATATAATATATATATATATATATATATATAATATATATATATATATATATATATATATATATATATATATATATATATATATATATATATATATATATATATATATATTATTGTTCCACTGAAATGCGCACCGATGCAATCGTTAGATTCTATTTTAGGTATATTCGGCCAAACATTGAGTATAGTTGTGAAGTATTTCATTATTCACTACCTCATTGACAACATCAAACTTATCCAAATTGACGTCTATCAACTTAAATAGTCTCGTGTAACATCGAGATAACCTCTCTTAGAAGCTTTTCAAGAGTATTGTAGAAATTTCAAATCAAAACTATTTAATTATCTCCTTCTGGACTTTAATGTATAGCAAACTGTACTCAGGAACAAAAGAGACCTTATTATTCCTAAAAGCAAAACTAATAAGTTTAAACAATCATTGTGTCAACGTATACTTGACCCAGGACGGCAACGTGACGGTGAACGGTCCCATGGTCATTTTTATATATTTTGTATTGCCCGACGAGGTTAGGAAATAGCGTGATCTGCACACGTCACTCGCCTTTCGCCATTCAGCCGTGCTGAATCTAAATCACTCTATAGTACACAAGAGGCAATGAGAGATTATTAGAGTTGCCTTATCAACATCCTAAAGAGCCAAGTATAAACTGGAGCCCCTCACTGATTGACTGCACCTATTATTCCTCAGCTGTATACTAGCATACAATGTCAGCATATGCATGGACCACGGATTACTGAGCTTATATATATATATATGTCTTTGTGGAATATTAGTATTTCAATACTAATGATCACAAACAATAAAGTAAATTATATAGAAACAGAACCCATTATCTCCAAAACTAATGCAATTCATGCTGTGAATAAAGAACAAAATCTACAAAGTCAAACAGGAGAGAAATCATTGCGAAATGTAACGGCCGTATCGCAAACACGAGATGTTGCCTTATAACTGAGAATTACAGTTACCGCTGTCGTAAATTATGCGCATGCATGCAGGTGCTTTTGAGAAAGGTACATGATAATGAATTTAAACCGGCGACTCGTGGCTCTGTAGGCTAATCCCATTGACACTGGAAGCTTTTAAAAAAACTACAGGGAGCCAGTGTTGCGGTGGTTGTTTTTGTAATGACTATAATGTGTAAAACGCAAAGTAAAGGATTTCGATAAAGGCACGTGCAACGCTTTGTATTTAGTTTTTGATAAATAGGCGAGGTGTGAGGTATCCAATGGCTTATCTAGTGAATGAAACGGAGAGGGTAGACAAAATAGCGCCATGGTGGTTTACAATGCACTGCCATTAATGGGGCTGATTTTTTATCCTGGCCTATTTTTTATTCTTATTCATATAAACACAAAGTAACAAAAAGCATTTGCAAAAAGCATTTCCCAAGAAAATCGGTCCTAATATTCTCGTGGGTAGACGGCTACTAGATAACATACAACAGGATGAGAAAACGGATTAATCACAATGTGCAAACGTAACTTTAGTCAACTGGAAAACGTAGGCTGCAGGTATATACCCATATGAAAGCACGGACACAATTGTGTATGAAATCCCACATTTTATGTGTGAAATCCCATATTTTATGTGTGAAATCCCATATTTTATGTGTGAAATCCCATATTTTTTGTGTGAAATCCCATATTTTATGTGTGAAATCCCCATAAAATTAGAATGAACAGTATACGGGAGAAAGATCGCCAAGCTAATATTATAGCTCCGAAAAAGAGTCCCAGATGCCTGCAGTTGCGAATCGAACGTGTAATCGTGTGAATGATGGCAGTGACACGTTCTAACCATTGAGCTACTCTTACTCAGATGACAGGGCAGGGGTTATTTGACGATGTGGTTCAATGTGCGACATTTATTATCATTTTACGATGTCTAGAATATACGGCACAAAATTAGAATGAACAAAGATGCTGCTAGTTCTGAAAATAAATAGGGTGCAAGTATTTAGGGGGGTGACACCTGTGTCCGTTGGAAAGTTTAATTTATTGCAGAGATCTGCAAAACAATATTGAAAGCGGCGTGACCATGTTTTAGTTATAAACATGAAAAGAAGCAATTTGAAATGTTTTATTCATCCGAATGTATTACTACTCGACGTTTATATAATAAAATAAGAGACTGCATCAATAAAATACGAAGTATAACAGATCTTATAAGAACATCCGAGACATCGTCGACGAAATATACAAATACTTTAGTTACCAGTATAGTATTTTTTACTTATAGTGAAGGTCTCTTGTTCTCAGTGGCGGAGCGAAGGGGGTTCCATGCTTTTGAAAGACCTGCAAGTCGTCCCAAAATGATCAAACCCGTCGAGAAACTTCAGTGTATATAATCTAGATATATGTAGTAGTATGTGTGATGTACGCTTACACTGAGTCGGAAATTAAGGTTACTTCACACCATGGAATGTTATTACTTAAATTAATACTTTTTTAAAATTATGCACAGCAACATATTCTACAGTCATTTGCCTTTAAACTGTGAAAATTTGATCAAGATTGCTTTTAAACTCAACGCGCAGTTGCCTATTTCGTAAAGCACGGTTCCATGGTGTGAAGTAACCTTAACTTGAAATGTAACGTTCATACGCTTTCTTATTTTCTTATTTTTGCCCAATACTTTTAGACGATCTCAAGTGTTCAAATCCATCTTGTTTTGCATAACCAAAATGCCGAAAATGACCATCCAGAGACTTTCAAAATTCAACATTTTCATGTGAAACGCCCCATGAAGACCCCTAAACAATTCACTTTCAATAGTGCTGTGAAACTACAGTGCATTTCGCAAATCAATATGGCACTGATGATGAGTCCAAGATTGTCCAAAAGGCAGAAAAAAGAGTTTGCCGAACATAATGTAAATTATCAAAATCCGTTGTTCAGGCTCATTTACATTCGACTATAATGAAAAGTTCGGAACATCGGCGTTTGAAATGTCCCTAGTATACTTAGTATAGTAGTATACGTAGTATAGTAGTATACTTAGTATTTTTGTTCACTGAAAAGTAAAAAAACGTTTAAAATAGAGTAAAATAGAGAAATGAGATGAATTCCAAAGAAAGAAATATACCTAAGACGACAAACGGCAGCACAAGATAGCAGGCCAAGAGAAATACAAAATTTCTAGCAATTGAAAGAAAGTAAAAAATGTCAGAGCTCGCTCGACCTAGATGATGATAAGTAAGAATGACCAACGTATAAAAGACATAGATCCGAACCTTAAGTATAGGCACAATGCTCCATATATAGGTCTTATTTTTGGTATTATTTTCCCCTGGCCCTGTTGATAAAATTGGCTACGGCTCATGTCATTTTTGGCTACGAGTAGTATAATGCTCCATATAGGTTATGCATCAAGCAGTATACAGTAGTCTCATACCTGATGCATATACGAATAAAAAATACAAAAAGGTTGCATGCAGTGTATTATATATATATATATATATATATATTATATAATATGAAAGGTGTTCCTTGCATGTGGTAAGCAATTAATATTTAAAACGCAATAATATAAATATTATGATGGCAAGATGAGGGCAGTTGTCAACCCTAATTGATCAGGTTAATTTGTGTTTGAGTTCATACTTTGCGCAGAAAGTAAATCCGGATGTCGATTAGAAAATCGTAATTAATCCAATACTCGAAACTTCAGTGCCGGATTCGAGGGTGTTTTTTTCGGGAGGTCGTTAATTTGACGCAGGTGATGAGATGAAGAAGAAGCACACGGTATGATTTTGTTGGAGGACAGACAGGCGCCATGGGACAACAGTCATATAATAACAATGGGAAAACGTGTGACACAAAAACCGCCAAGGTGCGCCGCACATACGCAAACAAGCTGCATCGTGGCCATGGAATGACAAAACGTTTTCTCGCATAGAATATCAAACATGTGCACGAGACGCGCGCGCCATTATGATGAATGTGAGAAGAACCACCTATCGTCTATTTAAACCACTTTGAGGCATTGTGTTCTTTGGTAAACAAGGAAGAAAATTTCGTTTATATTTTGTTTTACGAAATTATGCACCTAATAACTAAGAACGAAAGCAGCTTTTTAATTGCGGTGTAGCGTTTAATGACTTTTACCCATGATAAAATCGCGTTTATATAAAGAGGCTAAAAAATCATATTTTAAACCGACTCAAAGCGTTGTATACATTTCGGTCGACAACAAACTGAATATTTGGTATTTTTGTTATATAAAATATGTACCTATACATATGACACGAGAAGAAATAAAAGGAAATATAATGCCTTATCATCAATCGAATGAAATCGCGTGTTCTATAGCATTAAAAATGCAAGAAACATCTGAAATCTTTCAAAACTCTATAATGCACGGTGTTTTCTGAAAATCCGCATTAAATATAAGCAGATCCTATATGAGCATTTAATTTCATGGGAAAACGTAACGAGATGAGAAGAGTGAAGTCATTACTTATTTATCTGCACAAAATTGCGTGTTCTTTTGAGTGTGACATTTAAACATGGCTTAATGTGCATATCAAACTATGGGGAGGCTTTGTTTTTTTCGTAAACAGTATAGTAACTTTCATTTTGAATGCTACAATAAGAAAAGAGGCTTTGTCAATTTCATGGGAACATTTATTTGATCGACTTTGACAAGGTCGTTCTTCGAAATATGAGAAGCATTATATATAAAATTTAAAAACTCTTAAAGTATTATATTGGCAAAATCTGGTATTTCATTGTTGTACAAAGTATATAATACAGCTTATACTATAAGAAAGAAAGCATTTCATTTTATAGAAAAATTTAATGACTTATATCTAAGTATATAAATTTGCGGGTTCTTGTGAATTTGGGAATTAGAAGCAAATCTATCAAAGCGGCATTGTGTTTCGGGCAAACAACAAAGTCAAAGGGTATTTTGTATATTCTTTTACATTGACACGTACCTGTAAAAAGAGATTGAATAGTTCAAGTCTGAATATTTTTGAAACTGTGTTATCATAAATCCTTAGAACATGTTAGTTCAATCGAGTGAAATGCAAAATATTACTTGTAATATATACCCAATTCTTCTCCCGACCAGAACTCGTGACTAGGCTCTCAGCTGCAACGGCCTCCGTAGCTCAGTGGTCAGAGCACTGCACTAGTATCGTAGCTGGAAGGCCTTGAAGTTGCATTTTTCGCAACTGGTCCCGGTTTGGTCTTAAAAATGTATATATTCTAACACTCAAAATTTCCCCTCACCATAAATCCTTAGAACATATAGTTCAATAGAGTGAAATGCCAAATATTACTTGTATTATTGCTAATAGTAGTCTTGGATAGTCCTAAATTCATGATCATAAAGGACTACGCCCATGGTTGGGAAAAAGCTAAGGGCCTTGTTTGTACACGAGTTGATTGTACATAAACGAATAGTGGTATATCGAGTGTAAAATCATGGCGGCAAATACAACGCCATACAGAATTCAGTCACTTTAATTTCTGTTTTATAAAGACATTTAGAATTCTATCACTATTGCCATTGATACGTTTTTCTCTCGCATAAGCCCCACTGAATTAGATAATGATGAAAAGAGTATTTTTACGGTTATATAATTAGACTGTCCATACACAGATGTATATAATATAGAATTAGTGCTGAAAGTATAATATATTTCGATGAATGAAAGAACCTTTCAAATCACAAGCACACTTAATTGAAAGGTATGAAAGGTATTGAAAGGTATGAAACCATCAACTAAAAGCACAGATTCTATGAACTGAAAAAGTTAGGTTACATCACCAGAAGAATACATATATACTATGAGTTACTAACGCAAGGGAAGTGCTGCCCCTGACAAAAGGTTTTCCGAGAAAACAATAAACGGGTTGAAATACGAATCAAAAACTTTAAAAGGTTTGTGTACTGTCGAAATGTAGAAGGCCTGACATTCAAGCTAAGGCCCTTCGTTACACACAGTGAAATGTAAACACACGCGGCGTATGGCTGGTTCGACTCGGCATTTTCCCTTAATCCCGTGAATTATGTGATTCTGAGACGCAATGTATAAAACGATTATCAGATTATTTAAACTTGAGATTCGATGAAGTTATACTTTTCAGAAATCATTATTCTCACTACATTATTATCTCATTTAACAATAGAGACTTGGCTAAATTGTTTGTCACCTGTGCAAACTTTCTTGGCATGGATCAATGTCACTTCAACTAAGTTGCATCTTCCAAATTCTTTGAAATATGTCAAGCAAGAATTTCATCTGAGAAATATACAAAACATTTCTATATATCCTCAATGATTGTGAGGATTTGTATATAGGTTATATTTGGAGCTGATATGTATATGAGTTAATATATTTTGAAGCATAAGTATCTTTCGCAAGGAAACCATTTCGTCTAGGAATCAAATCCTAGACTCCGGGAATCGCTTGCAAATATCTCACCTTCACGCTTCGATGTTATGGACAACGCGTGTAGATATACTAAATATGAAATTCTGACCCTTGATCCAATGGATCGAGATGTCTGCAGGCGGATCCACAATTGACGTTTGTAACCTCGACATTCATCTCGTCTTGTTCCAAAATTCCCACCAAATAATGACGACTCATGACAGCATTCTCTAAGCGACGGTGTATGAGTAGATACAGCTGGATATTCGTGCTTTGAGTGAATGGACATCACACACCTTAATTATAGCACTTCTCGTGAGCTATACTGCACGCTGCTATCTAACCAGCGAGTCCGTGTATACACCCAGCTCAATCGTTAGACTATCTCACCAGCGACAAGAAGTTTGTACAGGGTTCTCTATCTTGAATCTCGATCCAGAATACTTGCAATCCTAAGTAATTCACGAACAACATCTGCACGAACAACTATATACAACAATTTCGGATAAATTAACCTATTGCACGCTTTCAGGTAATGATGCTTCGAAGTCGTTTAGCGAAGCATCTCTCTATATATACCGAACCATGACCTCTCACTTGTTTAATTACATTTAAACGAAAATAATCTCCCGTCTCACATTTTGAATGAATTTAAAAACGTTTTTGACTTTCTTTATTGTGATGTTGTAAAAACCTATTCTGTCTCATCAGTCGAATTTATTAATGCAATAGTCATATGTATGCATGCATGGCCAGACTGATCAGATGGGGTCCAGGGATTAGCTGATATAACCTAGTTTCGACGCATTATCAATTTGACTTTCAGAAAAAATCTCACACGCTATATTACCAATACCAATATATTATTGCTATATTCATAAACTGAGTAAATACGATACGGCATTCTAGTTATTTTCGTGACTGAAACTCAGAACAGAAGATTGTTATTTGATATCGATTAATTAAATAACGATCATGCATATACACGCCGGCCTAACATTCATAACATGTTATTTAAACTGGGGTTATTTTAAAAAGAGCAATAATATGGTTTATCGATTATTGGTTCGCAGAAAAACTGGCTGCATGCAATACACATATATAGTGAGCGGTCTATTGACGCCGTCTGTTAGAGTTCTCAATATCGTAGGGGATAGAGCATGAGATTGTTAGATGTACAAACTTATATATATATATATATTACTGTGTTTGAAGAGCGATCAGTAGACATCATGATTTAATAATAATTTGAAGCTGATCTAGATAAAAAACTTTATACAGAATTTTCGGAATTTTCGGAATATTACTTATTACTTATATTATATATATATATATATATATATATAATATGGTGCATAAATCAAAAGTTTGGTTTTTGCTTCAAGCCTTCACTGAGAAAAATAACTTGTCTTCTTTGATCGTGACCATAATTGATTATGAGGATTTCGTGGGCAACGCAAGACAGTAAGAAATTAAAGTTTGTAAACTGAAAAGCAAGCAAGGATAATGGAGGTGAAAATCGTAAATTTCCCTTTAATTCTAGTGCGTTCTTTTCATTAGTCGAGTTAACCATGTCTCCTGTTTGGGAATACGCGCAGCGGTGGGACAAGGAAACGGTAATTGTTCGTGTCCATGTTTACCATCCCCGAAAACCCAAACTCGCCGGAGTTAAATTGGACCAAAATGAAAGTACAAACGTAGTATTAGTCCTGAACACGAAGCCTTAAATCGAACGCACGGAGACGTCAATCAATTAATCATTCAATTAGATAATACAATTGATTATATTTTAAGTAGAGAGGAAATCTCACGGACGTGATATATGGATCGGAGGCTTAAGGATTTAAAGATCAAAGAGTAGAAACCATGCATCATGAGAAATAATAACTTATCGACTGTGGAATCTTTATAGCGTTTTGTAGGAAGTCCTAACGTTGAGCTAACACGACCGTGTGGAAAGTCAACAATATAATGAGCTAATAGCTTGTTGAACATTTGCAAATTTTTTTGTTATAAGCAATTAATGTCACCTGCCATTAACCAGCGCGCTCAGTCTCGCGGGTAATAGGAAAGTGTTTATAGTTTGTTTTAAAAACTAAAACTTGTTTCTTCGAATGAGAAGAAGGTTTTTGCAGCAAAAGTATATATCTGACTGCAGTGTTTCGTTCAGCTCACTGCCTTGATTAAGCAATCGGTCATTCACCTCGCACTTTCGTCTGTAAACAAGACTTGATAAAGATAATACTCTCTCGCGAGATTGGCCATAAAGTTGAAACAATTTCCAAAGGGCTTTTTCCCCCGAGTCTGTATGCAGACTCAAGTTTATGCAGCAAATGACATTTATATCCAAGTTTACTTAATCTATTTTATTTCCCCTGGTCTTTCCCACTACAATCAGCATGGAGCCAACGTAAATTTCTTTACGAATTCTAATATCGCTTAACACGCTTCCTTATTGTTTGAATTGTTCAATCTTGATCGAATTCATTTCCTCGATTAGGCATCGAAAAACACGGCCTAATCGCGCAGGGCTTTTATGAAGTGTCACAGTGTTCGCAAAAAGCACCAGACCTAATTGAATCTTTCCTCTTTCAAAGCCTACGACAAAGAGATCGCTTCGAATGGATGTCACGCCACCGCCAAGGGACTGACTGTTCTCGCGATTTTTTAATTAAATCGATTCTTAATTAAAAGCTACGGCGCGGTATTATTTGCGCCCCTTTCTCCCCCATCGGTCTCATTCTGTCTATTCATGGGCATTATTCCGTCGCTGCAGTCCTATTGCACCAAAGCGTGTTTCAAATCTTCTATTTATATTTGCATTTAGCTGTATATAAACAACGATGCAGCGCTCATGCGACACATTGTGCGCTGTCGAGAGCGATCACGAGAATCGCTTTGTCAACGCGACGGCCATCGCTTCGATGAGAGAACTCCACACACCCGTCGAAGACTTCGAAAAGGAGAGAACCTACTTCACCATGATAGAAGGTACGAGGCTAAGGCATGAATACTTCTTTTTCCGAGAGACCGCTGTCTTGCATATTAAATGATTGTTGTGTAACTAAATGAAAAAATATTCGGCAGCGCTGTTCTAGGTGGGCTCCCAGCCTCGTCGCTTCGCAGGGTAAAAGTACTGAACAGACTAAACAATCAATCATCGTTTATAACAACAGCGAGAGCTTAACTTGTGGCGTCGTCGACAAGGTGATTTAACTGGCGGGAATATACGCGATACGATTTTCTTTTACGATTGTCATTCTGGCGTGTGGAATTGTTTGTATACGCGGCACAATTCTCGTTTATGAATCGATGTTAAATGTTGCAAAACGCTCTTTACATGCACTCTCATCAGTGAATCCATCAAGCCGACAATCATAAGAGAGAAAATCGCATGGTGTAGTCGGGCCTTATATAGCTACTAAAATAGACGGGAACTTTCCCGGGGAAAGATTAATGAATGAAATTCACGTCGCCGTACTCTATATACGCTCGTTCGTTTGATTAAGTAGGCTTTTTATTAATTCATCGCCATTCATGACCGGCACACGGGCAGCTGCCTACTGCATTCAACTGCTGTCTCTATTCAAAAAAGGTTACGTTGGTTGGGGTTCGAGAAGACCTCCAAAAAGCCGCGCGGCACGTTTTATGTGGCGATCCCTACGCGTTTAATATCAAGCTCGCGCCGCGATTGGTCCGACGTGGCTCTTTAAATAAAACGATATTGATTAAACTCCGTTTTGGTCTCTATATTGTTTCGTCGTGTTTACTTTCGATCGCGTCAACAAGAAGGCAACACTTCGGTGGCGAGGAAAATACTACATGCAGGGAAAACAATCCTTGAAACCTTGAAAACACTCGTGTTTGGCACCTTCGGTACATGTATACTGAACTTCGGTAACACGAGTTCAGACGATTGTTGCGTACGTTGCGGTGCTCCAAAGAGCACGACTTGTCGACGTTTGCATAACAAAAGGCCGCGAGAGTTCGTTAAAGGATCGCAATTAGCTGCGAAAGCATGACAATTGCACTAGCCAGGTAGTTCACACTCAGACCGAGATATCTTTTTATTCCGAAGAAGAAAGGTCCCACTGACCCACCGTTGAGCGGCACGTGTTGTCCCTATTGCGAGTCCTGCTTTGCAGGCTAGCTCACGCTTGAAAGCAGATGGTGTTTGGTCTAGCGCGATAACTTTTAACAATTCCCTCGCTAAAGTTACTCATTGCTACATAAAAAAAAACTGTCCTGGTGAAAATTACACCGAGCAGTCGGATATCCCTTCGCCGTGTGGCGGAACGAAATAAATCTAAGAGACTATACGGTTAACATGACAAGCCTAGGTTCCGCAACAACGTAGGCGTCAACTTGGATGAGGTTATGAGACACGCTTGTCGGATTGTATATCACCAATATGCCTTCGACTTTCCCAAAACTAACACCACGAATACAGTTGAAACCCTCGTACGTAGCCGACTATGTGTAGCGTTTGCTGGACAAGCATATAGTGGAGTAACGATGTCGTCTTAATTAGCAATTAATATTTTATTAATCGCGATAGCGACGACTGAGGGTCGCCTCCCGACCGATGCATTATTTCAAAACATTCGTCGGATGCCCAAACAAAAAACCTTAGCTGTTTTTTTAATTAAGCTAGTGCATCTCATTGCAACATGGGCCACGGTTTTACCTCCGATGCAAAACGCGTGTATATATATATATATATATATATATATATATATATATATATATATATATATATATATATATATATATATATATATATATATATATATATATATATATATATATATATATATATATATATATATATATATATATATATATATATATATATATATATATTTATATATATATATATATATTAGAGCAGTGTGGTATATCCCACATCCTGTCTCGAAGACTGTGATGAATATATATATATATATATAGAGGGAGAGAGAGAGGGGAAAAAAAAAAAATATATATATATAGGAACCTCACTTTAAAAATTATCATGCCGCTGTGGATGAGAGAAAACCTGCAAACAAAGGGCATTCAAACAAAGACGCGTGAAGAAACCCTGGTTTTCTAGTTCATCGTATTGCTTTTTGTGTTTTCCGTGGCTAGCCTCTTTTTTTACTTTTGGTGTGAATGTTACGAGAAAAAAGAAAGACATTAATGGCGAACCATTTGCAGCGCTCTCATCTTCAATTATCACAATTAAATATTAATCCAGCGTGATTTGCTTGCACGCTTTTCTCTTTCCCCCACTTCTGACACCTGACATGGTTTTATTAGAAGCGAGACGTACGCGCACGTTCATTGGTCGGTCGCGCCGCTCGATATTAATTCCCATATAATAAGCTCTCTACAAAGGGACACCGAAACCTTGAGCCGGATCAGAAGATTAACCATGGACCCGACGACGGTGATGTCGCAGCGAAGGGACGAGCTTGACGGCCATAGGAGAACCGGACCAGCTTCCTTGCTTGATTTTGTGCCGAGCATCGAGCACTCGATCGCTGGTTTGATCACCGAGCACGGTGAGTCCGACAACGATCGTCCGAGCACAGCTTAACCAAATGCTCATTTTCTTGATAACTCGCAGTAATTTTGCCCATTAGTGTCGTCTGCAGAGAAATCAGCTTCTTAATGATATTTCAAGGGCGCATCGGGTTAATTTAATACTTTTACCTTATTTCCAGATAATGGGAAACCGGTCGACATGGACGGCAAGGGATCCCCGACAGAGATTAAGAGAGCAGTGGACACCGTAGTGGTGGACGAGGACGAGAACAAACTACACTCAGAGTCGCAGCTCTCGAAGCAGAAACGCCACAGGACGCGGTTCACGCCGGCCCAACTCAACGAACTCGAGAGGTGCTTTGCAAGGACACACTACCCCGACGTGTTCATGAGGGAAGATCTGGCCGCCAGGATTGGACTGACAGAGTCGAGAGTCCAGGTAAGATGACGAATATCCTCTTCTGCTAGCCAGGGATTGAACTTCGCGAGACACGCTCTGCAGGCCAGGACGTCGTGGCCCATATATATTCTCCTCTAACTTTGAGGTATTTGTAGTCTATCTTTGGTATATATATATATATATATATATATATATATATATATATATATATATATATATATATATATATATATATATATATATATATATATATATATATATATATATATATATATATATATATATATATATATATATATATATATATATATAATATACACACACATACACACAACATATAACCCACGTACCTCTGCCTCACTGAACCACTTGATGTACTCCGACATCTGCGGTGATATATGCAAGTTTAGATGCAGGAAGAGCCTAAGAAGAACAACAAGAGACTGGGTTTTTAAGCTTGTTTCATTTCTCTCCATTTACCATAATATCTAACTATATCCAGTAATTGATGACTCGTTTAGACTCTTTGCATAGTATATAAGAATCAGTATAGGCTCTATAGCCTCTTACAAATCGGTTTAAATACAATCTTGAGTAAGTTCACTAGTCGTTACTAAAATAATCGAAAATGACAAATTGGCTTAAAATTTACGAGTTAAACAACGAGGTCAAGTCCCCTATCTCCTGTTCTCTAACTAAGACGTCTTTGCTTCGAAACAAGAATGCACACACACACTCTCTCTCTCGATTGTGGTTTCCTGTGCACTACACAGACACGGAAATGTCTACCCTTGAAGAGAAACGTCAAGCCCATTGACTGTTTTTAATGGCAGCAGTCATCGTCTCACTGCCTAGTTTCTGTATAGAGGAAGAGTCTCCCTTGTGCGATCGAGCGCTGCGAAAGAAATTGGTCACATAATGAGAGACCTTTGTGTCAGTAATCTAAGTTTTGTTTCATTTAGAATACTCCATAGATCATACAATTACGCTTGACGAGTAATTCTAATCTGAATTCAATGTACCGTAATTCTGGAACAAGACAACAGACGGCAAACATTGTTTCGGTTTTTTCTAGGGCAGACTGCACCGCGTTACATGTTGGTGTATAGTTTTCTCCGCTATTAAATTTGTTTTTTAATAAAACACGGAAAACAAAGGACGTTTGGGTTTGGGTTTTCCAAAGGGGAATGGCATCAGGAACCCTGCTGATAACCGTTTAGTGCTTTTCTTCTTTCATTTGCCATCTCTCTTTCATTGCCGCTCGCTTGGTATATGAAAGCCCTTTCGCTAGCTTTTTTGTGTGTTTTGCATTTGGAAAAGATAGGCAAAGAAAGTAGTTTCGTGTTAATTTGAGAAAACTTATCACCGTGGTGATACGCTTCGCACGTCAACATATAGACGTTCGCAATGTAGATTGTTGCGTGATGCTCCAGAGGCTAATGATCACTCGATGATCTCCGCTCATAACAAAAGCATCCCAAAGATGTGATATCCTAAGCGAAGGCAAGCCTGCTTATATGCCAGAACACCCCACTGCTAGGAGTAAGAGTACAAGAATGAAAAAAGATCACGCAATGTACACGAGTTTGTCGAAAGATTGGGTTAGTCGCCACATTAAATGAAGGGTAGTTGTTCCGTGATAAAACGTTAATTTGTGTCTATTACTTAACCAAACGAGATAAAACGGTACTAAAAAATCGCGTTTCGGTTTGAATCTTCGATAACGCGAAGGCCGACCACGCGAGCGAAAGCGCTTTTATCAGTATAACTAACTACAAGGAGTCAACGAGTCAAAATTTTCTTACGAATCAAAGTTCTTTGAAGTCTCGTCAGTGTGTGACACACAGACGATTCAAGAGCAAAAGTCGGAAACTCTAGTTCAAAGGTTGGCCTGGCGTATCGTGACCCCAATTCGCGGTTAACATTCACGCAACAGCCAAGGAGTTCGCACTGAACGAGGGCGGCAAAATTTCAAAGGCTGTATTGTTTGTTTAGAGTTTCCAAAGGATAGTGTCGGTGGCCAATGTGTAAAACTTTAATAAGCATTTGCAAGTGGTGGGTAGCATGAAAAAACTAATAAAAGTTGCATCCGCGAGTCTTTGTCGGTGGATGTCACCATGAAATTGAAAAGAATCGGCCTTATAAACTGTAGGGTTAGTGAGGAATCGAAGGTGAAGAAGAAAGAGACGCGGGTTTCTGAGCCATTTCGGAAATACCGAGGCTTTCAATTGAGATTGGGGTTTGAATATACGGTGCACCGCAGTCGTCGGGATTCTTTTGACTCGAAAGAAAATAGCCGACCTCCTGAACAAATATAGGACAACATTAAACATTTTGATAAAACGCCCAGACGGCATCGCGACAGAATCGATACAAGTAACTGTATTTTTTGTCACACTTGTTAAGGACAACGCGAAAAGAGGAAAAAGAACCTCTTTTTACTGAAATCGTCGTAAAACTCGTTCCTATTTCGTTATCAATTCATTAACGGTAAAAAGCTAGTCTCATATGTAACATGTGCTCTGCGTAAAGTGTTACCAAAGCTGGGTGATGTCATTTTTGGAACAGCTTTGGAAATGACTTTCTCTAAATATAGCTGCGTGCATGTGGAATTGCATCAAAGGTACAGACTAGGAAACTTCGGTTAGGTTACGTATAATTACAATATGAGGTTAAGGATTCCTTCAGTTGATTAAATATTAAACCCATGAGTATCTTGAATCAATACTTGCATGGGCGGCATGTCTCAATCGTAAGGTTGGGAATAGGTTAGGCCAAAGGGAATCATAATCCTGAGCTGCACTACTGTAATATTGTTTGTTCCTGTCTGGGTAATATTAAAAGCAAGGCTGAACGTTACAGGGAAGCTATAAATAGATTTGATGGTCAGAGATAGCTCATAGAGGTTTAACGGTTGTGTTTCCAAGTATTATACGTGTCGAAAATTGTATCAAAAGAGATCTATTATAAGTCCAGGTTAGCAGAAAAAATATTAAAGGTTGGTGCATTGCCGAAATAGTGTGTATAGGAGGTGACGACGTTTCAAGTGAAGGACCTTCATGCACTCTCTGATCACGAAGGGTTAGCTATAGCACACTATACTTTCATATCATTATTTTCATATAATCAAAAATCTATATCAGTATATGGTTAGGTATGATCAGGTAGACATATAGCCAAAGCTTCGCTTTACTCGGATAATGATTATTATCAATCTTAGAAGGTAAATTACAAGAGAGATCTTATAGTTGATGTAATCAGATATATATATATATATATGATATATATATGATAAAAATTCTGAGGTAGAGATAGACTAAGCATCGGGATTGGTACTCAACTATATACATTAATGGACAGTCTGCATTGTGCGTGGATCAACATGGTAAATTGTTGTAAAGAAAGGCTAAATCGAATAAATTGTGTATTTAGAAATATGAAATTAAATTCAAGAGACAGCATCACTTAACTCAACGATACATGCAAGAACAGATCAATGATTATAAAGAAATCAAATTAAAGAGACTTAATTTAAATGACGAAATTACATGAAAGGAGATAAACTTTACTCAACTATATAGGTATATATTTCACAACTTACAAGCAATACTCTAGTTGGTTAATTGGAATGTGCAGTTACGTCATTCAAAAATAGGACTACCCTAGCGAAATGATTTCGTTAGAGAGTGAAACGTTCCATTCTCTGACGAAGGGCCTTTATAGACCTGCACCCAAACACTACTTCGGCATGTGCACTAATCCTAGAGTTTTTATTCGGATTTTAACACTTATGCCTATACTCATAAACCTTATAAAAATTACTGCTCTGAAAATATATATTTTCAGGGCAGTATAATACAGAATATATAAAATCTTTCAAATATTGAAAAAGAGAGACAATTGGAGTAAATCTCTCGCCATGATACCCTGGGATGATTCTGAAATAGAATAGGTCGTGTTGAGAATGTGTGCCGTGCAGGACTAAACGATCACAGCTGTTCTCAGTTGGGCTCGATAGCTTAACTAATAGAACAGTGGACCAGTACTCCGCGAAGGTGCAGTGAATATATGACGTGCAGTGAATATACAACTTTGCCTAGGATAATTCATAAAGCGATACTGGTGAAGAGTTACTATATACATCCTCCTAGACTTTAATCTACAGCCTATATATGCAAGAAACGTTAGACCTCGTACATATTATTATCTCGGCAGTACACCAAGTTTTATAGAGACCGGCACACCTACGAATTCATGAGTTTATCAAACAAACAGATAAGAATAGAACCAGTAAGAGTTGACAAATAAAGTACACAAGTGTACTCGACTCAAAAGGCGATAAATTCAAAATTGTATTTCTACGACATAATAAAATTAATGGAATTTTCATTGTGATTATTAGAGGGAGGTTTTTTTTGGATCCCTTCATCAACCGCGTGATAACTGACCAATCATGCAAGCCGCGGTTTACATTGCAAGGTTTGAACTAAGTGTTTCATATAAATGTTCATTATTCTGATCAATCCTTAGCTATAAGACCATTACACGGAAAGGCTCTAACCATTTAGCAACAGACTCAAATAAATTAAGTTCAGAACAGCAATTTGGGGTTAATAATTTGGCATGTTTACTCTGTCGAATCTGCAACAGGGAGAATTGATGGCTGAGATAAACATACAAAACAGAAACAAACATACAAAGAGAAAAACAGAAACTCCCTGTACCATCATCGTTAAATGACAATGTTACAGTTACTGCATGTTCAGATTAATTTAAAGCTTTTGCTGAATGTTTCACGCAGCATTCACTATAATCACTGTGTTATCCATGGAATTAATACGCTTTTGCAGAAAACAAAAAAATATTGAATGAAATATAAAGCCCTATATTACAACGATTTGACTATAAATTAGCCGTTTTAAGTTTGTTGGTTCTTGCCGAAATATTAGTAGGAGGGGAAAACTAAATTTTCGAGTTACGGACCAGTCATTATTTATGGCCGGGGTGGGGGCCGAAGAGAAAATGGTTGGGTAACTGAAAAGGTAAAACAATTACTTGTAGAAACATTTTCATGACTATTTACATAAAAAAATAAGAGTTTATCATTTCAAATTGAAATCTCGTCATCCGTTCTCCTTAGTCATCATTCATCATTGCACATTAGCTTTTGTTATTGTATTCCTCTCCTTGTTTTCCTTGGATTCCTGCTCTGTATAGGGAGATAATAATCTGAATGTTACAGTAGGATCTCTCTGTATATCTAAAACTTGTATCGACGATATACTGGGAATTGGGTTTTATCTAACTTTTTTCTTCTTGGGTTGGGCAAAACATTTTCTTTACCCTGCATAAATGGTTGGGATGGTTAAATTTCTGATCTTAATTTGGTTGAGTAAAATTTTTTCCAACACCAAATTTATTTCTCTTTGACCCCCACCTTGACCATAAATAATGACTGATCCCTTAGGTCCCTTCGTTAGAAAAAATAATGAAACATTTTTTCCATGATGAGGACCGTATATATAAGCATGCACAGCATCCAGATTCCCTTTTCTACTAATTTAGCAGTAGATAACCTGCACTCACGTCCTATAGTTGGAAGAGTCTGTTTTTTCATTTCGTACTATATCACGACAGTCCATAACCATTAGATTTTTGTACTTCAGTTCATACTACATTACATACGCAGCACATCTTTTATATATCGTTGTAGATTTGTGTGTGTTTTTAATGACTATGCTGGGTAATCTATATTTATGACTAGAAATTGGATTCACATGCATATAACCCTCTCTCCTTTGCAGAGGCTTCCAATGCAGTAGAGGGGGGTTATATGGTTCGGATAAGGAATGCGGTAGAGGGTAATGGGACGAGGAAAACCGCTGAAAATCGGAACGCGGGATAACCCCCCTCAACTGCATTGGAAACCTCTGCGGAGGAGAGAGCATATAACCTAAATAAGCTGAAGCCAATATATAGTATAAATTTAGACCACTCATGCGACCAAGCCTGCCTAAAAGATCTTCATGAACACTACCCCTACTACCCCTAGTTTTAATGCTAACCCTAACGAAGGAATGAAGAATGACAAAAAATGGACGAAAAATTAACAGTAGTCGTCTTATTAGGATTCAAACAAAGCCGATGCTCTCCCGCTCACAACCCAACACACTAACCTGACTTATACGTTTGGACGAACGATTTCGCTCGTAATGTTAAACCTATTATGGCATGGTACACCAACTTTTTAGATTTTTTTAACACTTTTTAATTGAACACTATTTTATTCTTTAAATTATTTTATATCATATTTGGATCCAACACACTAACCACCGATCAATATATATATATATATATATATTATTACGAGTGTATATTTTGACTTTCGAGTCTATATTTCGACTTTACGAGTTATATTTCGACTTTTCGAATCTATTTTTTGACTTTACGAGTCTATATTGCGACTTCTTTGAAGCAATTTTCTCCCATGAGATGGCTTAGAATATCGTCAGTTGGCCGGCTGTAATATGTGCGCATACTGTTACAGAACAATTTTCCAGTCGACTTAACAGCGCTACGATTTTTCTTTTCAATTGTCAGCCGAACGAATGCTATTGACTGCAACCAGAGTCAAAAGGACGTATTGCCAACATTTGCTATAGCGAATCTTATAAGCAGGGAGTGTAGTGTGTGGAAACCTTAACGATTGCATACACGAACAGGACAATTGTGAGGAAACATCGTATCTTGAATACGATCTCATGCATGGATTACTCTCTTCGGCTTCGTGACACCCTGAGGAGGATTTAGAAATAGAGTTTTCTTGTTCAGGAAAGCTATAGTAATCAAAACAATCGACATACATGCATACGACGAAAGAGACTTAACCCCTTTATTCTACGGGCAATTGTTCATAAAAACGGCAATTAGTCTATTATAAATCAACAAAACGTCCACACCGCTACTCAAAGATAAGTGTGCAATTTCGCCATTGATAATGACAGAAAAGGGACGGATCATACCCAGCGATACGACGTTACTAGAAATTAACAAAATAAAAGGAGAAGTATTGTTACGAAAATTCCTTGTGACATCTATGAATAAAAAGAGGCGGACAATCTACTGCATTCGCAACAGAATAAAGTAGTGTAAAACACCTATACTATAGACATAATTATCTTTAATTATCACTCGGAAATTGGCGAAGTGTAAAGAAGTTACCTTTCGCTAGCAACCCCTAGGTTTGCAGTTGAGTCCGCGACGTGAAACGATACTGTTATTTACTTTCGAAAATCAACATGGCCGTGCGCGTTATTACACACGAGGCCCGACAGCAGACGGCGGCGGGTGACTGTCCAACTCGTATGACATAATGAGTCGGCAAGCAGTCGCTCGCACAAAGGCGGTGTCCCAAAGTAATTTCGCCAACACCGAGCCTAGGTATTGCTAGAGTTTGCCAATAAAATTCCGAAGGTAAACAGTCAGGGTAAATAACGAGGGAAAAACGTCTTTGAGAAAGGAAATTTCAGTAGATCGTGGCCAAACACGAGACGTACGATTATATAGGATGGCATACAGTGCGCGAAAAACAAGTGGTTTTCAAAAGAAACTTTTATTGTTTTCGCTCAGCAGTGTGGCGATATGAATAGAATACTTATTCAGACATAACAAAACCCGACAGATGCGCCAAAAACAATAGACTTATTCTTTCGTCTCACCGACAACAAATAGCCTTGCCCGAAAAGATATATGGATGTTTGCTGCAAAATGAGGAAAAACACGATATATATTTTCGGCTAAAAATATGAATTTATGAAACTAATATAGCGGATTCGTCGAAACGATACAAATGAATTCCAATACGATTATGTTCATTTTGGGTTTTTTTAATGGAAATATATATATAAAGGTATATGTTTCTGATGAAATAAATGCGACATTTAATATGCATGTCTATCAGATAAATTTCATGTTTTGAACTTATGGCATACATGATTAATTGAAGGAGCCGTTGGGTTTTCTTTAAAAGAAACCACAGAGACGAACAAAATACTACAAATCATAACGAGACGAAACTTTACATTGCTGTGTAGTGCTCTTCAGGTCCTTGTAAACGCGTTTCCAAATATAAATACCTTTGGAAATTTAAAATCCAATCAATTTAAGAGTTAAAGTACTCTGCACCATTTAACCTTAAGACCTTGTAAATGGGATAAACGTACAAAGAATTACAAACTATGAGAGAAGTCATTCAACTATAGTATACATCCTCTCAATTCCGAGTGTATTGTTTGTGTGGAGTATCTACGAGCCAGTCGGATTACTATATATCGGCCAATATACAGCATTGTCTTCATGAGGACGTAGGCACTAGACAGTGTGTTAACCGAAAGTATCAAAACGAACTCAGTGTTTGGCAATTTCGGCTACTTTTCTCGTTTTGTCTTAGAAAGTGTGTCGTTGTCTTTGAACAACGTGCTAGCTGGGAATACACAAGTGCTTAAGCGCGTAATGTTCAAGGAATTTATGACAATTGCCAGGCTGTATTGTTAGCAACGCAGGACAAATATAGGTTAGCAACCATTGTGCATCGTCTCTATATAGTTGACGGCTATCACCTCCGTTAAGATATTCAAAACTAATTAGTGCATCAAGATATCTAGCACAAGCACCATTAATAAAAAATGATCTGGTTATACTCAAGATTACGAAGAGTAACCACAATAACAGTGACCACGGCTTGGGAAATAAATTCGCTTTTGATTTTGCACCTGCGGGGTGACCAAACATGCATGTAAAGAATAACATGAATCCACGGACATGCGTACATGTCATTTACGTTAGTTATGAGTTTGCTTATGTTATCAAGTGCTGCTCAAGCTTTCGTAAATTAGGAAACTTTCTGAAGCCCCATCTAGACCATACGAATTTCCGTTACGATTGTTATCTTGATATGTGTGATTTACTGATAAGCATGTAAAGGGTTTTTTCCAACATTTAGCATCGAATTATAAAGAAAGAGGAAAATTGTGCCACGTACAAACAATTACATACACAATCGGGGGACCGAGTGAAGAACGTAGCCTGGGTACGAGGTTGTGGCATGTATACGGCAGAAACATGGTATCTTGTAAAGGGCCTTAACGGGAATCGAACCTGCATGTAGTATCTTCGGATCGCTCTAACTAGAGATGCTGTAACCAATGAGCTGCTCAATTAGAGATACTCTAACCAACGCACTCGCAATAAGTCATCATGATAAGAACTGGTTCACGTGTGTGTCGACTTCACAAGTCTGTAATCTTTTTCGAGATGACATACGTTCATCTAACAGTACATAAATATACAAATATATACAGTACATATATACAGAACATATATATATTTGTAATATTTGATCATGAGCAAGAGAAAAACCAAATGAACTGTAAAATGCTGCTAAAATTACTACAGTATAATATATACTATATAGTAATTTTAGCAGCTAGAAGTATATATACTTCTAGATTCCCACCCTTCAATCAAATAGAAATTCAAGCACTATAGGGGCTGATTCGTTTTGATTAAGATCTTACTATATTTCTATAAAAGCATCAAAAATTAACTTGAAAAACGTATTTGTTCAGTTTGGCTGTAAGAACAACCCAAAGTTAATTCAAATTATATTTTATGGTCAAGGGGTCAACGGCGACTCATATAAACAGCTCGTTGGAGGAAAAAGAGGACTTTTCCAACTGAATTTCAACACCGTGTATATACAAGAACAAGAAACGATATTGGAAAATGGCTCATTAATATTTTGTGTTCTGAGAACTGAATGTAAAATTTAATAATTCCACTATATAAATACTATGTTGAGCTTTCCATTCTGCAAATCTCAGGGTACCCCTCTATATATGACCCGTAGCACTCCATGCTCTCCCACATTCACTACAGCAGTGTATATATTAACACATCGAAACATTACCGATATATATAGTGACTGCCGCATAGGCAGTACATATATCAATCAAACCAGTACATCATTGTAACCTTCGCTCTCCATCTGAGTCTCGTTAGCTCAATGGTCAGAGCGTCTCACCGGCAATCAGAAGGTTACAGGTTCGATTCGTGTCCGCGACTCAGAATCATTTTTCTGAGGATACGAGCTTGACGATCGTCCATGTATCGTCAGCATTTATATAGTTTATATAACTATTGTCTATTGAAATTTCTGATAGGATCTTTGAGTAACATTGCACGACTCCCTCATGTTTTGCCGATAAAATCACATTGATATCATATACCGTTTAATTAAAACATGAAGACATGCAGACAGCACACACGGCAAGATGATTAGCATTTGTTGAATAGCTTCGAAAGTATGAGAGTATAAAAACACCAAGTCAAAACTAACAAAAACGTTTAATGAATAGATACATCACGAGGTTTTCGAAATTTCCATTGTTCGTCGTGCACAATTTAATAACGGCTACGATCCCAAAGTATTTGTTGAAAATTGATATAAGTAGAAGAAAAGTTCAGTTTTTAATTAAACCTTTTGTAAAGAAACTGGAGCTGACGACTCCCGCCATAAAAACTAATTGTTTGAAGCATTAGTATGCGCGGTGATGTACGTCAGTAAAAATAATTTCGCCTGCTCTGAAGAAGGTCTGAGCAATGCAAGCCGAGAGCTGTACGGCCATAATTCTAAATATAACTATATAATGAAACACTCTAAGTGTTTTTGTCAACAACAAAAACGCAAGATAGTCCTATAGAACGATCAAAGAAATTATCAGATAAGATCTTAGAAGAATTTTAGCTTCAAAGGACACTAAAGACTTTATATATTTATATAATATTTATGTAGTCATTGTCTCTCTCTACACACACACACACACATATATATATATATATATATATATGTACACTCCTTCACTTCGGTGTTATTGAGCGCTCTGTGAAGTAGCGTGGGTGTCCTTTAGCAATAATGCAACGCTCGCTACCATTGTGGCAGTTTGAGCGCTCTGGCCCCATGCGCACTTCACGCTATCTGGATGTTCTGATCGCCGGTGATATCCCACAAGCGGTTGTCAACGACGATCGCAAGTGTATAATAGTCCAGCCAGACTCATCCAGATTGTTCCAGCTGTGGTACAGCGAAACACGTGTCTGTAGATTGAACTATATATATATATATATACATATATACATACTTCAAATAGTATGACTGGACCAGCAGTGTACGTATAGGCAACGATCCCGTTTCGTTCGAAGCAGCCATTTAATATCTACAATACTGACGATTTTATCAGCGTTGATTCGAAAGTCTCCTCTTTAAACTACACGATCTACACGATAGTTTTTTCTAACGATTGTCATTCGTTCGTACATGATTCGTTGGTACACGTTGCAAAACATCCTCTGCAATCGTGTCAGTAAGTCACATACAACAAAATGACAATAATAAGAAACCCCCAGCCTTATAATAATGATGATAGGATGCCTTATTAAAAACCCATTTTACATTTCACCGTTCATAAACGGTCTTTGCCATCAATTTTACCACTGCGCATCACTTCTGAGCATCCCACAAGGAAAAAGGGTTCGTTTAGTCTATAACCCACGGTCAAATTCCGGGGGGTTAGGGTTAGAGTTCTGGGATCGTCTTTGTTTAGGATGGACATTTACGAAAGTAAAACTGCCTCGCCGCAAAAATTTCGTACGCGAAACTGTGCTCTCCACTTTCGCGAGCATTTTCAATACAATCTCTCTGACGACCAACGAAAACATGATGTCAATGTTGAAATGTTTTCGCAGGCGGTTAGCGAAACGCCCGCGTGCAGTGCAAAATGGGCCTTGAAGACCATCTGAAGACGAAAGCCACACTAATTCTTGCCACGATTCACTGTTGCGATACGTCCTTTTAACACGTGGCAAGTAGATTGGATTGGTCAAGCTGTCAATCATAAAAAATAAGCTAGTAGTTTTATTCCATTCGGGAAAAAACTACGCCGCTTCGAGGGGAAAAGCGAAGACGAGCGCACAGCCGTTTCTAAGCTTCGCGAAAATTTGGCTGCAATCATTTTTGTGTAGTTTTCTCTTGTGAATATGTTTTCTTCGGTTACTGCTCAGTAAACGCTATAGCAGCGCTATGATACAATGACCATGTAAATAACTCAAATTAAATTTCCCACGGTGAAAGGTAATATTGACACAAGTCATTAAAAGCCGACATTTTAATTTCGACGAGACACGTCTCCGGCCAGCGGTTGCTAAGGGCAGCGGCCCGCATCAATATGTCACTCTATGACGCAGCGTTCACAGCAGGACCTGTGTTCTGCCATCTGAGGTCCTGTAGCTTAATGATTAGCGAGTTTTATATGAGTGCAGAAAGCTTAGAGAATACAATAATGCCACCAGTATGCACGTCACACTATATAGTCTATAAAGCATCACGTATCGTAACCTTCGCTCGGTGCCATCTTGAGTCCCTGTAACTCAATGCCAATCAATGGTTAGAGCATCTTAATTATCGTAACCTTCGCTGTGCCATCTTGAGTCGGTGTAACTCAATGGCAATGGTTGGGGCATCTTAATTATCGTAACCTTCGCTATGCCATCTTGAGTCTGTGTAACTCAATGGCAATGGTTGGAGCATCTTAATTATCGTAACCTTCGCTATGCCATCTTGAGTCTGTAACTCAACGCAAATGCATCTTAATTATCGTAACCTTCGCTATGCATCTTGAGTCTGTGTAACTCAATGACAATGCATCTTAATTATCGTAACCTGAGTCTGTGTAACTCAATGGCAATGCATCTTAATTATCGTAACCTTCGCTATGCCATCTATAAAAAACGGGTAGCTGTAATTTCGCAAAACAACTGTATTTCTCGATAAGTTATACTTCCAAATAGAGTTCCAAACAATGCCTTGTTTAACCAATACATTATTTTTATTCAGGTATGGTTTCAAAACCGTCGTGCAAAATGGAAGAAGCGTAAAAAGACAACCTCGGTCCTTCGTCCTCCGCCACCCATTCTCCCATCACATCTCGCTCAGAGCTACAACCCGAACCCTTTAGATCCCCTATGTTCATATCACAATGATCACAGGTGGGCCCCTGTCGCACCATCTGGAGTGCCTACCATGGCAAGCACCTCCCTTCCATCCACGCATCACACATTCAATCAATCTAGCCACGACTTACTCCAACAGACGTACCAACCGTCCATGCCAAGGCCAGGCCTTGGTGGCCTGAATCAACAGCTCGGGCCATCCCCTCAGGCCCCCTACCAGACCAGTTATCCCTCGAGGGACATGCCTATCTCGTCGTCTCCCACATTACAGGACCTGCAGTGTAGTTTACCAAATGGTGGAGAATACTGGAGAGGGACTAGTATTGCGCAGTTACGAAGGAAAGCATTCGAACATACTACTGGGTTTAGTTACAGATAGAGCAATGGAGCTCAACATATAGAGACTCTTTAAACTAGCTTAATTTGATCTGCCACAGAGGTTTCTACACTAGTAGTTAGGGCAAGGAAGGGAATAATTAAGGTGGGTTAAGGAGGTGGGTTAATTTGAGAGTATAACTCTAGAGAAATGAAAGAGTTTGCAAGGGAAGTGCAGAGGAATATTCCAAAAAATTGGAAAAGATATTAAATATAGGTGACATACTATGCTACTACTCTGGCTTAAAATTTAAAAAGTTATTAAAGTTACAATTCACAACCCAACGTTTCGACACACACGCTTTCCAAACCAACCACAAGATTTTCTGGGAAAATTCTTAGCACCAATCTGCAGTAACAGACGTTGTCTGGAGGCATGGTATATTACTAGCATCCATGCCTCATTGAATCATGATGACAGCGGTCTGTTACTGCAAGCCTATTTACATCTTCTAGGTAGATAATGTCAACTCAGTGAAGATATAAATATAAGAACCCGTTTCCATATTGATCAGCCCTGATGGAGACACTAGATTGGAGTGTCGAAGCATTGGGTCGTGAATTGTACATGTTAAGCCAGAGTAACATCATCAAACTATGTCCGATATTTCACCTGGTTGCATTGGGAAATTGTTTGTTATACCAAAAATTTGCTTTGTCATTAAGAGGAAATAATATAAAGGCCAGTTTTGATCTGATTTGACGGATCCATTGTTGGTTTGGGAAAGTTGGGAGGCCATTCACACAATCCGACTTTTGTCTCCAATTTCTCATTCTGAAACACAAAAATAAGATCTGCCAAATCGGATTGTGTGGACATGGCAGAATCCATAAGGAAGCAGATGTTTTGAAGTGCCTATAAAACGAAAAATTCTACTCTGTTTTTATAACCCCATTTTGGCATTTCTTGATGCGCTGAATCTTATGGTGGTATCAGTTTTTCAATCATGACAAAAGAAAGTGCTTTATTTTTTATGTAAAAGTGGAAAAATTACACCAATTTTATCCCATCTCACTGCTTTTGGTCCCAGGCTCCGTAAATTTTTCTATCAAAATAGCGAAGTTTGAACGTCGATAAAAGCACTTTCGTGTACCGTGATTGAAAAACCGATTACACCATAATATCCAGCGCATCCCAAAGTACCAAAGTTGGTCATAAAACAGAGTTGAATTTTTCATTTCATATTGCTTTCATAATGAAATTTAAACCTACTGGTTGTTACAAAAAGAACAATAAAAAAGAACTGCCCAGGGCAAAGCCGAGCAAATTCAAATAACATCAGGTGGTTCAAAACAAGTCAGACTAGGTATAAATTAAATTACAGTATACATATAATAGGTTATTGTAGATTTATTGTAGATATGAACAGTATGTAAAGTTAAGTAATACTTTATATATAAGGATTAATATTTATTGTTTATTGTATTAGACCAAAAAAATAACACTAGACCAGAACCTTAGAATTAACTGAATTCAAATGAAAATATTTCAGGATTTAAAAGATAATGAAAAACACAAAGTTTATTCAAGGTACTGCAGTTCATTGTGGGTAATTGTCTTTTAAAGGGATACTCCAGCCAAAATACAAATTTAGTTCATATGAAAGATCTTACTGACTTTAGTTTATTTCCAAAGTTTCAGCATTCCTATCAATTTAGTTGAGAAGATATGGCTAGTTGAAGTTGAAAATTTGAGGATTTTGATGCCATATTGGTTTTGAAAATATGACGTCAATGAGTGATTCTTTATCGGCAGTGGAGTTGTTTTGATGGTGATAACAAAGTGCAATAGCTGTTGTGAATGCTTTTTGGACGGAAATCAGTTGAAATAAACTATTTAGTTCCTCATGCAGGAAAGTAGAGGAGCTTCTTAGGCACAATACAAGATAATCACTCAGTGACATCATATTTGAGAAATAAATATTGTGTATAAATATATACACAATATTGTGTATAAATATTCTTAACTAAATTGATAGGAATGCTGAAACTTTGGAAATAAACTAAAGTCAGTAAGATCTTTCATATGAACTACATTTGTAGTAATTTTTCTAAAGGCCATAAATAAGTGGATTCTTACACAGGGTGTGATGTTGGTCAGTTAGCATGTATGGATGAGGAGCTATGCAAACATGATTATGCAGATGTCACTTGCATCAAATTCCGTTGCCTTATTTTATGAAATATAGTGAAGGTGGCAAACTGCCAGACAAGTAAGAAATAACTGATGTTTTGAACAAAAGCCTTTCATCAGAATCAGACTTTTATTCAGGCAGCTGTGCAGCCGTCCTATGGATGGTCACTTCAGATTTTTGGACAGCAATTCAGGCCTCGAATTTGGGAAAAGAAAAGGCAAGGCCAGTTTTTCAGGGCAGTTTTTCAGTTTCAACTTTCATTCAGTTGCTATTTGAAGCATGGTGCACCTTATCATACAACAAGATAAAAAGTACAGGTGATGATCAAATACCTTTGAGTTTCCATGAAACTTGAAAATTATATTGCTGTTCATTAACATTAATAATATTATAAAAACTCTGCAAACCGAAACTATGGATAACTACATGTATCCTAACCTAACCAATGTTCTAATTCTTAATACTGAGCAATCTCATTTTCGCAGCCTGCGATCTTTTTGTCCTATAGAATGTTCAGGTTACATGAAGTACATGCTGCCCTAGTGCTTGACAATGCGAGATTGTCGAATTTATTAATTAACCGATTATTGTTAGAATATTCAACAGAAAGACTGACAGAGCAGGTCAACTAAAAATACTGCAGATATTTCAGCAGAGTTTTAGGTTTTATTATCAATTTTACTATAAATCATACACTTTGTGCTACAAAGCTTGATTACTGTGGTTGAGGGCAGGCCACTACTGGCCGTGGATTTCAGTATATTTCGAGGGCATAGCAGCCAACAAGTAGGGCATCGACGGCCAGTGGCCGCCGCTAAATTCGAGGCCTGGCAATTTTTCGTATGGACGGCCTAACCAAAATATTTTCCTTAAACAACAATTTACATGTTTCCCCCTTTCTAACGTTTTTTTTAATTTCTGTTAGCTGTTTATTTTAGCTATTGTAAACATATATGTATATGCTCTAACATGAAGTAACAAAAATGTTGTTTAATAAAACCCCTGTTCAATACGTTTGATAAGTTCACTTGCCCACTTTTTCATGGACATATATAAGCACCAACATTTTCGGATGGCCAGTTTTGAAATCCTAGCTAAAAGCCTGATCAGAATAAAGTGAGTAACCTTGAGAGTAAAGGACTGCTATGGTTCAAAAATAGGATTGGTAACAGTTGCTGTCATGATTGATGGGATAGACAAAATGATGGGATAATAAAAATTTAAAAAAATATGTGGTTGAAAGGTTTTGCTTTAAAGGGCTTTCAAAATGCAGCCTAAAATGCCATTTCAGAGACTCAAAATTCAAAAATTTCCCCGTACCCTGTAACAATATTGTCACGACCATCCATGTATCGACTTCTACCTAAGGTATCAAAATTTCTATATCTGCCCATGATTGAGTACAACCATACTTTGCCTATCATGGCCGTGGCAAAGGGTGGGGCAGAGCTAGGGTCCAGCGCCCCCCCCCCCCCCCCAATAATTTACTCTGGCAATTTCTTGCCAGTTTAGATTCGTTTAAAGTGCCCATAACCTCAAAATGTTTTATTGCCTTGTTTGGAAGAACTTTTAAAATGATAAAGTAACTTCTTTTGAAGATTTTCGTTTCTTTGCTTTGTTTTTGCTACAGGCAATTTAATATTCTTTAGCCCTTATAGCCTCGTTATTGTGTACGAAATTCAAAAGAATATTTCTTCTGAAACGAGGCTATAAGGGCTAATTTAAATGCACATAAATGAATATTAAATTGCAGCCATTTGGAACCAACATGGCCACCAAAAATGTTTAAATTTAACTTTATTATGAAGAGACCATTTTATTTCATATACTTTCCGTAATGAACTTTCCGTAATTTAACGCGCAAATTTGACACAAGAACGCTTTGTTTGTAAAATTCACCACTACAGTTTTATATCTTACACAAAACTTACCTTTGACTCCTCTTTTCAGATGTTTTATGGGCTTCGTTTGAAATATAAAATCTCGTCCCCAGAGCCTGCGTTCCTCCTGGACTGCGCGTGTCGTGAGCTCGTTAGGCGGGGGGGTTAGGGTTAGGGGGTGTTTATATGGAGGAGGGCTAGCCCTCTTTGGCGAGATGAATTTCATCCCTTGTTTACATGAGAAATTCTAGCCCTCCTAACCGAGCTGGCTCGCTGCCCAAGCTGGCTCGCTCGAATGGCTACGACTGCATTTATTTCGCACGAAACCCAGAATCTCACTTTTGCGGACAAGTGTTCAATTTGTAACTAAAGCCACGTTCACACTAGCGGCCTAGGCCTGGCCTGGACCTGACCTGGACCTGGCCTGGCCAAGGTTTGGCGACCCATATAATCTAGCTATTTTGTCTTTGTATAATCTTTGTAAGTTCGATATTGCTCCCTCAGATGCTTGACTTCGACTGGCATTGCTTCACCTTTCTGTTGAAGCTACAATCCACCATATACCTTTGGCAAGTTTATCGAAGACAGTTTTATGGCGAACGCTATCGTTTTCTAGCTGTTCTAGCATATTCTGATCGTTCCTAAGCGTAATCAAGAGATTTGTCTCGATATCCTTCGGCCTGCTGCAGACGGAAACTGTTTACATTTGCACCGAAAGCATTTTGGGACGAAGCATAAACCTATCCGATACAATGTAAACGTAGCCTTTTATCCGATGGCGAATATTTATTAGCCATCGGATAACTATTGGCTAGCTACGTTTACGATTGTATCGGATAGGTTTATGCTTCGTTCCAAAATGCTTTTGGTGAAAATGTAAACAGTTTCCATTATAATCGGAGCATCGCCATAATCCGCTGCTTCGTAGGCAAAGTCGGTATGATACTATCGTTTCATATGTAAACAGAAGCCTTACCCGGCATACTTTCTGCGACGCAACGATAGGGTTCCGATACAATGTAAAGCCGCGTAAATATCAGCTGAAATATCAGTAGACAATGATCTTCGTGGTTACAAACGTGCGAGTCGCGCCATATATTATAATTTTGCGTGGCGAATGTTTTTCCAAATCATGTGACCAGCTTTTATCGTGGGCGCGTATTCCCATGGCAACGAGGCCTAGCCTAGGCCAGGCTCAGGTAAAACCCGTTCACACCAGATAAATTGAGGCCCCGGCCAGGTCCAGGCTAGGCCAGCGCCAGGCCCAGGCCAGGCCTAGGCCAGGTAAAACCCGTTCACACCGTCCAGGCCAGGCCTAGGCCGCTAGTGTGAACGGGGCTTAACACAAGCAAACAGGTCGTGCGAAATATAAAGTTGTCCAGAAAATACTGGTAAAGATAAACTTTTTCGCTTGTACGGAGCTTTTATTTCCCAGCCCTCTTCAGTGCGTTTATATGGAAAATTTCCAGCCCTCCTAGGCGAGATCTCGGGTTGTCAATAGCAAGATCTCACCCTCTTGTCATGTAAACGCAAACCAATTTTTACAAGCAATTACGCTGAGACGCGGGATCTCGGCATAGAGTGCTAGCCCTACCAAGAGGGCTGGCCCTCCTCCATGTCGCTGTGCCTGCACAGACTTTCTGAATTGTAATTAGTGCCTGCGAACGTCATACTTTGTAAACATAGTTTTAATAATTAGCTAAAAAATCAGCAAAAAATGTGTGCGTGCACAAATTGAAAATGTCCTGCGAGCGGCGCTCGTACGCTCGCGCACTTTAATGAGGCCTGCAACTGTGATCGAACCTGAGCCGTCGACACTCTCCTCCGCAGAAGCTTCTTGCACTTTTTTTAGAGTTCGGGTAATACTATAGGTAGTTTGGGCAGCACGGGCTGGCGGGCTGGGAGGGCGGGCTGGGAGGGCGCGCGGGGAGCCCACCTATAGTATAAAAAGCGCAAGAAGCCTCTGCGGAGGAGAGTGAGCCGTCGAGCAAACTCCAGAATGACACAAAATGGCGGCATCCACAAGCATAAAATACGAGAATGAAAACGTTATTTCTCGAGTACAAGAGCAGATACCGTAAAAAAACTAACATTTTTAAACATTATACTTAAAGGCCTTTTATTTAAAAGTAATTTATTTTTGGGTACAGCACCCCTTTAAAAACCAACCTTGGGCTAGAATATATAAAGCTTGACCATTCATTATTACACTTGTTTTACAAAAGAAAACTAGAAAATACAGCATATCAATGTTGTAGAGGCAAGCAATCGACCCACGCGCAAGCACTGACGCAATCACAAGAGTCGTTATTTCACAGTGAAAACAGGCTCGACGGAAGCACAAGCACTGACACAAGCACAAGAGCCCTTATTTCAGTGAAAATAGGCTCGACGCAAGCGCAAACACTGACGCAAGCATACGGATGAAAAAGTTTCCTTTTCCTTGTGCTGGCGCTTTTGCTTGGGCTTGCGTTGTGATCGTGAAAACCGAACACAACGCATCGCGAAGGCTCTGGGAACGAGATTGAGCACAACGCAACTGGATATCTAATTACGTATGGCCAATCAAAATACTCAAGATAACACAACATGCGGTTCGTTTGCGCATGCGCTTATGTCGCTCGTGAAAACCCTTGAAAACCAGGCTTAAGCGAATCATCCAATATTATACATTGTTATTGTTACGGGGAGGATATTCTGGACAAAAAACTATACGGTACGAATGATGATGTTCCTGAGAGAGAATACCGTATGTCAATCTACCATGATTTGGCATTTTCACTCGACTTCTGGGTTTTTTCTTCCGTAATGTTGTTCAATGCTTCGATGTACCCATGGGGGCCATGTATACGTAAACGTATACTCGTAGGAGAAATGCAGCACTGGAAATTAACCTTAAAACTAAAACTATCATTCGCTATTCTGGTTTGAAAGTTTGATTCTCTTTGATGCTTGAAGCTGCATCACATTTGCCCTGTTAGGCTTACGACTTCGTATTAAGAACGATGAACTCGTGAAGATCTCGTCTTTATTCTGTTCAGTCGACGATAGACGGACGATGAGATGAAACCGGTTTCTTTTCACTGGATCCACTGTGGATAGTTTATAAACAGGTTTATCGTAGCGAGATTTGTAAACACTGTCCAGATCCACTGAAATATATTCACGCTAAAAACAAGAAATGCAGAGTGATTAATAGTAAAGCACTGTAACGGATATCTGTCGAAACTCTTTTTAAGGCCGCTCTGTCGCTGCCGGCCCCAATATAGCGAGCCTGCTCGCAGATAGTCTCCTTCGTAAGGACGGCTAGCTCGCAAAGGAGTCAACAAGCTCGCAGGCTAGTCTATTTCATTACTAACCCTCATATAAATGTTTTAAAGGGACACTCCGACCCAAATACAAATGTAGTTCATATGAAAGATCTTACTGACTTTAGATTATTTCCAAAGTTTCAGCATTCCTATCAATTTAATTAAGAAGATGTGGCTAGTTGAAGTTGGAGAGTTTGTCCAATTTCGACGCCATTTTGTTTCTCAAATATGACGTCACTGAGTGACGTCGTATTATGCCTAAGAAGCTCCTCTACTTTCCTGCATGATGAACTAAATAGTTTATTTCGACTAATTTTCGTCCAAAGACCATTCACAATAACTATCACTATGTGATCGCCATCAAAACAACTCCACTGACGATAAAGAATCACTCAATGACGTCATATTTTCAAAACCAATATGGCGTCAAAATCCACAAATTTTCAACTTCAACTAGCAATATCTTCTCAACTAAATTGATAGGAATGCTGAAACTTTGGAAATAAACTAAAGTCAGTAAGATCTTTCATATGAACTGCATTTGTATTTGGGCCGGAGTGTCCCTTTAACACTAACCCTAATTTTAATTCTAACCCTATTACAAAGCGAAGAAAAAAGAACCAAGAAGAAAAAGAAATAACGAAAAACAAAAAAATAGTCGCCCGACGCAAGATTCTTCCGCCACACTACCAAGCCAACTCCGTCAAACCAAACAAACTAGGCATTTTTCGACCGATTACGAAACGGCAAAAGAGTGCTGTGTTTTTTGTCAGTTCGTCTGTGCGAGTGCCAATTCAGTATTTACAGTCTATCACAGTGTGACCACAGGTGTGACATACTATTTCTATATCAGTTTTAGATTCAATGACAATAAAATAATATAATTTAATATAAGGTATAACCGACAATTCTTACTGTCAACCTCAAGTCTCAACTCAATATCTTACCAGGTTGTCCTGTTTTTCTTCCCGCTTCACTTTCAACTTCACCTTTCCATTCAGATCACCGCATAATTTGGCGCTCTCGGGGTTCCGTTGCACAAAAACGTCGATGCCTCGTGACGTCCACGCGGGATCAAAGGCTACCAACACGCGAATATGGCAGTCCATGGGCCTTTGTGTAGAAATTCCGTCTCTCCTAGTTTGAATTTTTTCATAGTGCGGCTTTAGGTTCAGAAACTCAACCGAACTTCGCTGTGGATGGGTGCTTGTTTGATGGTATGACAGTTTCACTGGAACTAAACGAAAAAAATAATATATATATATATATATATATATATAGATTTTCGCTTACCTCAAAACTGGTCTGCTACAACTTGTTTCATCTGTAAAAAGAATCTTCAGGCAGTATATATATATATATATATATATATGAGGAAAATCATCAGTTATCCATACTCTCTTTACGAAAATCATCAGTTATCCATACTCTCTTTACGATTAAATCAGTTATCCATACTCTCTTTACGAAAATCATCAGTTATCCACTTATCCATACTCTCTTTACGAAAATCATCAGTTATCCATACTCTCTTTACGAAAATCATCAGTTATCTATACTCTCTTTACGAAAATCATCAGTTATCCATACTCTCTTTAGAAAATCATCAGTTATCCATACTCTCTTTACGAAAATCATCAGTTATCCATACTCTCTTTACGAAAATCATCAGTTATCCATACTCTCTTTACGAAAATCATCAGTTATCCATACTCTCTTTACGAAAATCATCAGTTATCCATACTCTCGTTACGAAAATCATCAGTTATTCATACTCTCTTTACGAAAATCATCAGTTATCCATACTCTCTTTACGAAAATCATCAGTTATCCATACTCTCTTTACGAAAATCATCAGTTATCCATACTCTCTTTACGATTCTTTACGATTACATCAGTTATCCATACTCTCTTTACGATTCGCTTCGATAACCGAAAGACATAACTGGGAATAGGTAGCCCGATTCTACCATCTTACCATGTATAGGCTGCATTGGGGCCAGCGCTTTGGTTAGAACTTAGAATATGAACACAGGGCTTGCAGATTTCGGTTGTAATCAGTCATAATTATTACCAAGGGCGGCGGAGCATAGCGGCCGTGGGGGACTCAAAATAAAACAGAAGCGACATCTCATCATTCCAAAACGTCCAATTGCTGCTCCACACAACTACGATGTATTGTATACATAGTATCTTACACATGGATTTTCGTCGATATTCTTAACTGACATTTACATTTTGTGAAACATAATCAGAGACCAATTAACTGCCGTGCATGAAATTGTGTGATTGCTTGGTTTAGATTGTTATCGAATGGAACACGGTAACAAACGACAGCATCTTAACTCAAGGAGACACTATAACCTCAATGTTTTTGACAGCGGTGACATCCCGCATGATTCGTTCGTTTGTTCGATGTGAAATATGACCGCCAGATAAGTCGGACGTTCAATTCAGCAAATATAACAAACGTGAAGTTCGATTTGGCAAGAGTGTTGCTTGAATGGAAAATAACTTCGCGAGTCTCCTCTTTCGAATAAATGTTGTTCGAATTAGATGTATGGCGTTCAAATAGTCACATTGAATTTTGACATTATATGATTATAAACGCGCCATATGATTACCGTATGTTATTTTAATATTACAAGGCTATATGATCGCCTTAGCTTGATACGTGGTTTAGATTCTACATTCTATTTATTTGATCCTCTATGCTATAGAACATTTCTAGCATCACTGATCCTGAACACTGCTCCAACCTCGTACCCACTGCCCTATGTCAGTCCAGAGGCAGCATTTCATTTCTGACAAGAATTCCTAGAATTCCTAGAATTCCTAGTTTATAACCTTTAAATTGAACTCGTTTCAAAATGGAGGAAATGGCGTTTCCGAGACTTATATATTAACATATTTTCCGGGGGAGGCGTGCCCACAAAGTCCGAACCCCCTAGATATCTCGAGCGCACGCCCCCAAGATTCAAACTGCTCGGTAACCTCCCTGATTATCATTATCATCAGATTGCCATTATTCTTAGAAGTTTCGTGGATCGCGCGCACTTACCCTTTGGAGTCAAGAAGTCGCACAACGGACGAACATCGTCTTCGTAAACTTCTTTCACATTCAGATGACAGGAAGCGTTGAGAAAGTTGAACCAAAATTGATTAAATTGCTCTGTCTCTGCCATGCTTTACCTGAAAACACAGAAACACATCGCTAGACATGGGAACCTCGAACATCGTATATAACTGTATCAATGCATGAAAGGAAAAACCCAAAACCCATCTATACACACCACGATTTTTCCTTACGATTCTCATTTTGACGTATCTAATCGAGATACAACAGAGCGAAGGAACGTTTTGTAACATTAACCAGCCAGTCAGAGTTAACTCTGCCAGCCAGTACAAGTCGTATAGAGAAAATACGCCAGTGTGACAAGCGATGGGAAATACGTACCTTGACCTCAGTAAAACTTCTGGAGTACAATTCCACCCACGCCAGTGTAATGAATCGAATGATAGGCCAACCAGAAACTTTAAGATATCTTTAACTGTTGAGTATCTTATTATTAACTGTAACACGATCTTTGGGGAGTGCCGAGGCGAGGCCCGTGATGAAATATAAAAAATAGGCTTCATCGATCTGCGTGAAAAATACCCACACATATGCAAATATATAGCTTGATTTTACGAGGCTGTTTTTTGAGGCAAAACGTGATCAAGAGAAAACGTTCAAAAATCAAAGGTAATCGATTGCGATCTGTATATTGTACGATAAACAAACAATAGCGACATTGACCTTAGCAGCTATAATCGCTTCATTCAGCACCACGTGACATCACCTGATTACTTTCCGGACTCGAGGGGCGTTTTCGTCCGGCCGTGTCATATTAACACCAGGATGAAAATCTCCGAGAATAACGTTTTTAAGCTATCCCTGTTCTTCTTCTTGTTCTATTTATGATGCTTAATGGTGTTGCCATTAACCATCACTATACTCTCAATCATTATGAAGTGCGTTTGGATGTACCCTGGGTACTGAAGCCTCTGGATGATCCAGGCCAGGTAGTTTGGATGAGCGTTCTGCAGAGACCTCAACCGCGCGGATGTTGCCGCGGCAAGTAACGGATATTGATGTCAAATGCCATGTAAGCGCGTCTCAACAGCGGAATGTGCAGAACATGTAAAAGTTAGTGAAATATATTTGCTCGTCAGGCAATGTATTTTCAAGTCAAGGCAATGTATTTGCTCTTCAGGGCAATGTATTTACTCGTCAGGGCAATGTATTTGCTCGTCAGGGCAATGTATTTGCTCGTCAGGGCAATGTATTTGCTCTTCAGGGCAATGTATTTGCTCGTCAGGGCAATGTATTTGCTCGTCATGGCAATGTATTTGCTCTTCAGGGCAATGTATTTGCTCTTCAGGGCAATTGTATTTGAGCTTTCTTATATGGAATACAGTACGTATACTATAAGTCCATATGATTTATTTTTAGATGCACGACATCATGATGACATCATGGTGTCATGACCTCACTTCAGCTTGACGTTCTGCTAACTATTTATCATTCATATCACTGAACTTATTTCCATATTTACTGTTGTTTTCTCAGTCAAATAAAAATAATTACATGAAGTTCCATTCCAAACTGATTGGTCAGAAGACAAATAAAGAACAACTTCCAATTCGCAAGTGCTAGAAAATACGTGGTTTGATTTTCCCGTTAATTGGTTAAATTTAGAGCTGAAACTTCATCTAAACTGCTCCTTCGAATACTCGATTGGTTATTGCTAATCAACGACAACTAATTATCGCACTTTTGCGAAAAAATACGTAAGAATATTAGAAAAGATATAAAAGATATATCATAAAAATTATATCATAAAAGATTTTGACATTCAACCATTCATATATATATATATATATATATATATATATATATATATATATATATATTTTTTATACACTACTAATATAATTATTATACACAATAATATGTATAATATAAACACGTTTACCAAAATCTATCAATGGCGTAATGTTGGAGCAAAGGATGAGAAAGAGAAATGAGTTCTTAGAAAAATCAAGTTGTCAGATCCTGACTTGTGCCGACTTAAAGGAATTTATACCGAATATATATTTGTGCCGAATTAAAGGAATTTATACACTGTCATGACGCCTTTGTGTCTGACGTAACTGGACTTTTCGTTTATTATAAAAGCAAGCTACCTTCTGCGTTTTTCTTTAGCAGACGTAGCACTTGATAAGTTGTCTGCCGAAATACATCGTGCTCTTTTATTTAAAGCCTATTTATTTCTCAAATCTTTAAACAGTTCTTCTAAGAACTCATTTCTCTTTCTCATCCTTTGCTCCAACATTACGTCATTGATAGATTTTGGTAAATATGTGTTTATATTATACATATTGTCGTGTATTATTATATTAGTAGTGTTTTCAAACAGTTCTTGTAAGAACTATATATTTACCATTTCACCATGGTTTCGACGTATTTTGAAGCTTTGTTTAAGTTTATTACCACGACAAAATCGTTGTTCTAATGCAATGGGATGTGCAAGGAAGAGGAGGAAGGCTGAAGTTGAGCGGATATGTGATGACGAATGCGATTGCAAGTGGAAGAAGAATTCCGTTTGTCAACCACAATAAGGATTTAGAGTATTTAGAGGAGGTAGGTAAAAAGGAATAACAACAACAACACATTTTGACTGAGGCTACTGGGTTTAAGCAAATTTTGACATTCTTATCATTTGAATTTTTAAAATGGAAATAGTATAGTAATAAATTAGTTAATTCCACATTAACATAATTGCCATACTCGACTATTGTGTCAACAAAACTAATTTCACTAATCCTAGCTAGGTAGGCGATCAGATTAGACGGTTCCATTTCCGTCCGGGATATGGTAAAAATTAATACAGGATAAACTGGCAAACAAGGAACAAATAACTGACGTTTCTCACTTTATTCTGACGAATTAGGATTTTCGCTTGACACGTTAGTTCTTAAACCCTAAAAGCCCCAGCAGTGATCCGCATCTATCTTCTCCTAATAATACCAATGGTAAACCAAGTATACAGGTAATGAGAATAAAGTATATGATCATCAAAGGTAAACTCACACTTGTTTTAAAACAACTTAGTTCCAACTAGTATTGTAAGAAATGTTTAGAGACCAATAAGGAGAATTTGGCGGCTCACCGGGACACCGGAAGGCGCAATAGTTCTCGGTGGGCCCCCAAGATTTTATGGGCTCTTAAAGGGGAACTATACCAAAGCAATAGTTATCGGTGGGTCCCCAATATTTTATGGGCTCTTAAAGGGAACTATACCCAAAAAATTAATTAGTTTAAAATAAAGTATAATGTTTAGAAATGTTAATAGTTGCTGCTGACCCTCCACTAATCTTGACTTGGGTCCTGTGTTTCGGGTCCAGAACTCTTCGCGGAACTATGTAAAGCGAACATAGACTCGGCACAGTGGATGTCCTTCTGGATGTCTGTCCAGTTTTATGACGTTTTGTGACGTAGGTCAAGGTTTCGGATATTATTAGAAAGGTATTCCCGTACGTTCGTTTGTTCGATTTGAAATATGACCGCTCGACCGCTAGATAAGTCGCTCAATTCAGAAATATTACAAACGTGAAGTTCGATTTGGCAAAAGTGTCGCTTGAATGGAAAATTTATAACTTCGCGAGGTTTGCTCGTTTCGAGTAAATATTGTTCGAATTAGATATATGGCGTTCAAATGGTCACATTGAATTTTGACATTATAAATGCGCCATATGATTACCGTATGTTATTTTAACATTTCAAGGCTATATGATCGCCTTAGCTTTAATTGATACGTGGTTTAGATCGTACATTTAATAATAATAATATTAATAATAATATTATTTTGACAGGGAGCCCATCACCGTCACCGGAGTGTTTTTCGATGAGGCCCTGTGTAACATAAAAGAAATAAGTAAATATATGATAATAAGCTATAGATATGATTACATATTAGTAGTTAAGAGGTAATTTGCCTAATTTAAGTTTGAACAATGACAGTGATTTCTATGCTATAGAAAATGTCTAGCATGATTCGTGAACATTGCTCCAACCTCGTGAACACTGCTCCTGTGTCAGTCCAAAGGCAACATTTCACTTGTGATAAGAACTCCTAGTTTTACGGTATCTTCTCTTGTACTCGAGAAATAACGTTTTCATTCTCTTATTTTATGCTTCTGGACACCGCCATTTTCGAGTTTGTTCGACGGCTCAATATTGATGTACAGCGGTGGTTTTCTTTTCAATTTTGACGTCATTGAGAATGAGCTGTGCTTGACTTTTGTTCATTGCACTCAATGACGTCAAAATTGAAAAGAAACCCCCGCTGGACCTCGAGTCTGAGCCGTCGAGCAAACTCGAAAATGGCGACGTCCAGAAGCATAAAATACGAGAACGAAAACGTTATTTCTCGAGTAACAAGAGCAGATACCGTAAAACTATTAACATTTCTAAACATTATACTTAAAGCCGGAAAGCCCTTTTATTTAAAAGTAATTTATTTTTATTTATTTCCATTGTTGATTTTTAGCAATATTTGTTCTACGTTCAATTTCAATCGCGAAAATTTCAAACGTTCGCTGAAAAGAGGCGATCTCGATACATCTAGTAAGGGACCGGTCATTATTTATGGGACCGGTGATTATGTATGGCCGCGGTCGGGGCCGAAGAGAAAATGGTTGAGTAACTGAAAATTCTAAGACCTAAATGGTTGGGTAAAAAATAATCACTTCTCTGAAGGATTGGGTAGCAAAACTTTCATTACTATTGACATAAAAAATTAAGAGTTCATCATTTAGATTTTTGTTATTATCTCTAGTTCTCCTTAGCCATCATTACATCTTGTTTTCCTTGGATTCCTGCTCTGTATAGGTAGATAATAATCTGCAAGTTACAGTATTAAAACTTGTATCGACGATATGCTGGGAATTGGACTTTATTTAACTTTTTTCTTCTTGGGTTGGGTAAAATATTTTCTTTACTCATAAGTGGTTGGGTCGGTTAAATTTCTGATCTTAATTTGGTTGGGTAAATCTTTTTTTCAGGACCAAATCTATTTCTCTTCAAGTAACTAGTAAAACACTCGGCTATCACCTCGTGTTTTACACGCATCTCTCGTGCCATTATAACTCAATAATCACACGCATAAGTTTTTTATTTCTTAAATAACCATGCCTTCGACCCAAACATCTTTGGAAATCACCCGAAAGGTCAAAACCCGATATTTTAAATTTAAGGCTACCTGCCACAAAGTCAATTAATTTGGAAAAAAAATAGTTGCCAACAAAATTTGTTTTGTTCAAATGGGCCCTTGCAATTCACTATTTCGATCCAGGCCTTTCTTTGAGAGCCCTAGGCATGCCAAGTGTTTTTTAAGTTTTTTTCAACTCAATGAGAGCTGTTTCTACACAACCACTACAATCGTTTTAGCTGTGCTGAAGTGTTTTCCAAGTTACAAAACAAGAAGCTTCAAGTATCAAATACGGCCACGTAGATGAGAGCTGTTCCTTAACATTGATTTTCACACAACCACTGCAATCGCTTTAGCAGTACTGAAGTGTTTTGCAAGTCATAAAACCACTAGAAGCTTCAAGACTCAAGTATCAAATACAGCCAGCGTAGATGAGAACTGTTCCTTAACTTGACTTTTACACAACCACTGCAATCGTTTTAGCAGTACTGAAGTGTTTTGCAAGTCATAAAACAAGCTTCAAGTATATCAAGTACGGCCGCGCAGATAAGATCTGTTCCTTATCATTGACTTTTACACAACCATGACAATTCAATCGTTTTAGCAATATACTGAAGTGTTTTACAAGTCACAAAACAAGCTTCAACTATATCAAATACGGCCTCGTAGATGACAGCTGTTCCTATAACATTGACTTTTACACAGTCACTGCAATCGTTCAGTAGTATACTGAAGTGTTTTGCAAGTCATAAAACAAGATTCAACTATATCAAATACGATAGTGAACTAACCCGGACTTCTTTTAATAAATTGTAATGATAAAATTTATGTTACTTCTACGGTTTGCCATTACGCGGAATTTTCCGTGCGGAGCGTTCAAAAATTTAATATTATATTATAATGAATTATTACTATTTTTAAAAGGTTACAGAGAGACTATGATGGGTCTCGAATGTTCAGGAAAAATACAAAATAGCGATACCTGAACCAATCCCAATATTAGCCCGAGAAAGTTAGGAACCTAAAGAATAAATAAACAATATCATTTTTAAAGTTGTAAAGGTTTTACTGTGCAAGCTGTGTTAAGTTGTCAATACTCAGAAAAACTCTGAGCACCAGACAGGACTCGAACCCGTAACCTTCTGAACGCTAGACAGACGCTCTAACCATTGAGCCATTGGTTACGGGTTCGAGTCCTGTCTGGTGCTCAGAGTTTTTCTGAGTATTGACAACTTAACACAGCTTGCACAGTAAATCCTTTCAAATAAGAACACTAAAGTGTGAATAACACGTGTGCGTGTTTCTCCCACAACATCAAACTTCTCGATTTTAAAGGATTTCGTTCGAGAATGAAAGATATACAGTACACACATTTCTCCAATAAGTCATTATGCATGTGTGATGTAAATTCCGCACATTTGCATATCAAACAAAAAAAGCGAAGAAACGAAAATCTTCAAAATAAGTTACTTTATCATTTTAAAAGTTGTGCAGAGGGCCTAGAGAAAGGGCCAAGGAAAATGTTACTACATTTATACAAAGTAATTATATATAACTAAAGTGCCTATCCAGCCTGTGGGTTTTTTACATATTTGTGATCTTTGGATTCTTCTGAGAAAAATTGTAATATATCTTGTTGTTCGAAAATTTCATATTCACGCCCTTTTCCCGCGCTAAAGTTCACAGGAAGTGACGTCAACGCAGGGACACGCGATATTTTGCGGAGTGATTCAGCAATGAAATACAGCGAAAGTTTGTCTTTGAACTTTAAACAGCCTGAACAGACAAAATTCACTCAATTCCTAAACATTCAGTGTTGAATAACGCTGCAAAATATTGCGTGTCCCTGCGTTGACGTCACTTCCTGTTAACTTTAGCAGGGGGAAAGGCCGGGATGAAGATGTAATTTTCGAACAACAAGATATATTACATTTCTTTTTGGTAGAGCCCAAAGATTACGAATATGTAAAATCCCACAGGCTGGATAGGCACTAGAGCCATTTTTCTTAACTTAAATTTGTTTCTAAAGTATTTAAATATAATCCATTGTGCGTGTGCCCATGCAGGGGGTCTAAAGTCAGGGCCGTAGCTAACATGTCATAATTGGGGGGTGCCAACACTTTGCTAACTGCCAAAACTGTCAACGACAAGGACAAAAACCATTTTTTAAGTATAAGACACAATTACAAATTATATTTGTCACACGTGATATCTGCATGTTAACTTACGTTTAACTGACAAGTTTTCTGTTACCAGTACATCTAATGTACATTTAAACAGTTTATATATTTTGACATAATCTCTTAAAATAGTCTTAAAGAAAACAGGTCCCAATTTTCCAAATAGAACTGTGAATTTTCAGAATATTATTAAGGTTGGGGGTGATGCACCCCCCAAATACCCCCCGAACGGCCCTGTCTAGAGTAGATCCTTGTGTCATATATGGCTACACAATGGAATATATAGTCTGGTCTGCTACTATTTCTCAAATGATGAGAATGGAAAGGAATATTGCCCTTGGGGAAGAAGCCACTCATGGGGAGCAGCATTGAGTGACAGAACTAACAGGGATGTGCTCAAACTAATTGGCAGCACTGTGCGGGCGCGCCCAGTAGTACACGCTGCCGCCTGGTATTAAGTAAAATTTTCAAAATCACGCCGGAAGGTTTTTCAGTGCTGGTACCGCACAGTATCGCAGGTGTGTGTCAATCAACAGTCAACACTGCTCCGTCTCGTGAGAACAGACTAAAATATATTCACGAAGCATTCTATATTTAGTTTAGTTTACATAACAATGTTGTTACTGAAGTACTTTCTGAACTGCTTTATATGTGACATTTTCTGACCTCCAGAATTCTGTAAAATCTTTCCACAAAATGCAGGAAATGACTTTCACAGCCTCTCCGGGGAGGCATGCCCCTGACGCCCTTGAGGTTTCTCACGCCTCTGGCACTCAAAATGTTTACCCGGCACTCAAAATGTTCTGAGCACATCCCTGAACTAATTGAGTGGTTGCAATGTGAGGAAGAGACTAGTGAAGGACTTACCTGCACAAATGTATCATTAATTACATAACCATATGAAAACCACAAGCTTGAGTTGATGACAGTCATAAAGGACAGCGGAAATGATAGGGTTTGAGTGCTTTTGGTTCGAAAAATATTTGCCTTAAAAAACACATGTAATGAAAAAACATAAAAAGAAATTCCCCAATTGAAATACATGTTTAAAATACCTGTAGATTTATTTCTGGGGCAAAGCAGTTTAGGGGGGGGGGGGTACCTGGTTAGCCCCACCCTCGGTTGTTTCTGTTTGAACACATATGAATATTTTACCTTTATGAGTGGTAAAGTTGGGCGGTATAACGGTATTTTTAGTTAATCACGATATTTAGTTGATACAGGTGTCCCAGGAACTTTGTCCCGCCTAATATCGCTCCCCTGGGGGCAATATTCCTAGGAAATCCACCCTCCCGGGGGACAAATTTCCCAGAAATATCGCCCCCTTTAGGAATTAAACAAATACTTTTTACTTGCAACGAAGTAAAATTTTTGCTAAATAATTACTTTTTAACTTTGTTTAACTTTTTGTTTTATCAACAAAGTAAAAAACAATTTGGAACACACCTCTGGAGATAGAGGAGAAATCCCATGAAGTTCGTTGATTGGCAACTGTTGAGTTTGTGCTGCCAAACAGCACCAGATTATCAATTGTCATTTAATTGTCATGTTGGTTAGTGGTTTGAGAATATATAGTTTGTTTCATTAAGTACTTTTCTGGAATATTTTTTTGCCATACTTTTACTCAAGTAAGATTTTCAAGCCATACTTTTACTTTTACTTAAGTAAAATTTTCTGGCTTTTACTTTTACTTAAGTATAAATTGAGTAGTTACTTTTTACAAAATATCAGTACTTTGCTGAACACTCATGATAGTAATGACTCAGTTAACACATTAATTGACATACAACATATTGACTTACAAGAGTTCCCAGTGGAGATGCAAACATTATAACGGTAATGAAGCAGCATGCAACCCCCATCTTGTTAATTGATTCCTCTTCATCAATGATATATACTTTAAGATAAGTAATGATGCTACATGTTAGCAGCACAATGTACACTATGTGTCGAAATACTGGCTCTGTCTGAAAAAGAATGATATAAATTAATAGTTAATGTACTCTTCCAGTAGGCCAAAATTACAGATAGAGAACTGCCCTATTGGTGGTTGAAATTAATTTACCATTACTTTTCTTTTAGTGTTTTCTGTATTCTGATTCTAAATATCATTCAAATTGCTCAACATTCTCACATACATCAATCATACTGTATGACTAAATTTCTCTCAAGATATTAACCCATAGTCATGATTGAAAAACATATGGTAAAAACTGCAGACATAGTTGGATGCTTATAGCTCTGGATTTAAAAAGTATTTTGAACGTAACTTTAAAAGTTACTGTCCATGACCCAACATTTCCATGCTCCATGAAGTGTCTTCATCAGGGGTGATCATCGTAAAGTTAGGATCGCTATTAACTTTATACCCTTAAGGCTTATAGAACCGATGATGTTATATCTGTCAACAAGATGCAAATAAGCTTCTGGTAATAAATTGCATCTTGTTAATAGATAACATCATCATCGGTTCTATGAGGGTATATAAATAGGGATCCTAACTTTACAACGATCACCCCTGATGAAGACACTACATGTATATACATGTATACATGTATAATTGGAGTGTCGAAATGTTGGGTCATGACCCAACATTTCGACACTCCAAATGGACAGTAACTTTTAAAGTTACGTTCAAAAACTTTTTTAAAGCCAGAGTAACTGAGTTAACTGTCTGATTTATCACCTCGTTGCGTTGGGAAATTATTTGTTGACATATGGTAGAATTAAGAGAAGAGTTTATTCTCAACTAATTGCTGCCAGATAATTACTGTAGATATGTCCATTTTAGACATTTTTATTTAGACGACTATGAAGTAGCTTGCGTCACATCCGGCATTTCCGATATAGTCCGTATAGTCAACATATAAATATCCAATATATATATATATATATATTATATATATATATATATATATATATATATTATTATATATATATATTATATATATATATTATATATATATATATATATATGAGGCCCAAAAGGCCGAAACGGTACCGTCTGTAGTTATATATATATATATATATATATATATATAGCAAAGTGAAAAGGTGGTAAACTGCCAAGAATTTAGTGACGAGATACTGACGTTTCGAGCGGAGCCCTTCATCAGAGTAAGACCTTCATCAGAGTAAGGTCTTACTCTGATGAAGGGTTCCGCTCGAAACGTCAGTATCTCGTCACTAAATTCTTGGCAGTTTACCACCTTTTCACTTTGCTATATATTCAAAACACTGTCTACGCAGCACTCTACTTTTTTACTACTCTTATATATATTTATATTTGTAGTGCTGATGAGCAGGATGAAGATGACTATTATTTACAGTCACCCTTGATGCACACAAAATGTGGGACATCAAGACCATGCCAGAGCGCTCAACTGCAAGCAGTGAGCGTGTGCAGTGAGTGAGCGTGCGCTATATATATATATATATATATATATTGACTATATTGGAAAGGCTGGATGTGACACAAGCTACGCATAGTCGTCTAAATAAAAACGTCTAAATAGACATATTATCGGGTTTCCAAAGGCTGGATGTGACGCAGTTTACTATGAAGTAGCTGCTATACATTTGTGATTTGAAATTGCATTTAAAATAGCTACCCAAATGGCACAAAAATCACACATTTTATATCACACCTTTAGATATCATCTTGTGCAACTTACCTTAGAATATATAAAGTGGCATATAAGATATGAGCACTGTAACATCACACCAATGACATTCACAAAGGATATAGTTGTATCTCGTTTAGTCACTCCATACATTGTCCACATAAAACAGCTACAATGTACACAAATAACAGGAAAACCTCAAAAACTACATAAGCTGGTCATGATCGAGCCTCAATAAATATGACTGTCATCGATTCATGTTAATATTCCTACATATGAAGGGTTATTACAGTTCCAGGGAGGTTGGTCTGAAATCAGGCAGGCCTAAATATTCAGGTTGGTCCAGCAACACCTCTCTCCTCCGCAGAGGTTTCCATGAGTTTTTTCAGTGTTTTTCAAGTTTTTACGTCAGCGGTTCCTCGCGTAAAAACTTAAAAAAACACGGACTCAGTGACATCGGCCTCATTTCTTCCACTCACTAACACATACTCATGTACATTATATGAACTACATTAACTTACCAGAATGCTGTAATAAGGAATGGTAGATAGGGAATATTCTCAGTGCTATTCTTCATCATGATTTTTCGACATGTTACACTAAATTGAGGTAAAAGTGTTGTGTGTATAGCATGGAATCTCAAAAAGACTAAAAGATTTGTGTACTGCAGTCCCCCAGTTGTCCAAAAAATAAAAAATTAGCTCTATTCGGGCACAAATGGTCTTGTTATTTGGGCAAAAAGGGTCCAACATTGAGGAAAATCTTGAATTTAATTGTTGTTCTTCGTTTAGCAATGGTATAGTGGCAAGGCCTCAGGTCCGGACGGAAAATTCAAAAATTCTCTTGGGGGAGCATACCTCTGTACCCCCTAATGTACACATTTCAAATGCATGAAATGTAATGTATATGCAAAGCATTATGCAATGTAGGTGTACCTAACATGAGTGAATCGCATTTCCAAAACCCTATAGTATTCAAACATTTCCATTCTGTCCCGCCTCCTTTGGCACAATATGACAATTAGCCAGGTGGATCATGGATATAACCTTGTTTCTATTGGAATAAGTTTGGATTTTTATCAAACGTGCTCTCAGAATGCAGGAAATCCCAGTTCTGAGTCCTCCTTGGCTAGACACATCTTACGGCACCTTCATATACCCTGCCCCAATATATAAAAACTCAATAGATGTCCAAAAAAATGGACCTAACCTCAATTGCTTGGATAAACCCTGTTTTTGCAGTACCATAGGCGTACTGGGAAAATTTTGTAGGGGGCTGAGCAAAACTTCCCGAATAAATGATGATGTCATCTTGCAATATTAATCTATTTAATGCATAATATATAATCCTGAAGAACACAAATATATTTTATTTTTATTTTATTTTATTAGCCCTTGTGCAAAAAAAAACACCAAAAAAAATCTAACATAGATTACATTATATATTAATAAAGCAATGGCAGGGTGACCACAACAGCATAGCCAATTACTGCAGACCCAGAATTTAAAAGTATATTTGGGCAATTCCATGTAACGGACAACAGTTTGTCAAATGTTGAAAACTAATTTGATATATTTCTTCCACTTTTACCATTGTTTCATTTTGAATTAGAAATTCTGATAAGTGAACAACAATTGATGTTCAACTAACTAATTTTTCAGAATGTTTTGGAAAATGTCAAATATTTACAATCACAATATTTTGCGTAACGGACATTACTCCAGAAAAGACATGCCTATTTTAGTACTTTTTCAAACAACATATCTTCTCAATTACAATGATTGTTACAACAAAACACCTAAATTATGAATCCATTTGTACACACTTTAAAATTATTTGTACATGTTGGAAAATTTTTTACCTTTTTTTTGAAATAAATAACAAATTTGTGTGTAACGGACATTACACAGAAGCCGTAACGGACATTACACTTTTGTCTCATGCTTCTTCTTTATTAATATTTGGTCCCAAAGTTACCCAATTTGATAGGGGATTGGATTTAAAACAAATTTAATCCATTGTAATATTTTCAACAATCAACAAAAATGGCTTTTTGCTTGTTTAAGCATAGTATGCACACATTGTAAATGTTGTGTAAAAACCTTAAAGTGCATATACGAGAATTTTCAATTTTTTTCTAAAAATCGGCCGTATCGAGACGATTCTAACGATATATAACTATCTTAGACGGGTATTAAAACTTCTCGAGATATTTTGTTCCAAACAGGAGTTTTTCAAAACATGGCCGGGAGAAAAGAGTCTGAGTCCGAATAACGCTGATGACGTCAAATCGGGAACAAGCTGTAAGACGACTACAGTTGTTTACTTGGTTTTACCGATCCAACTGCGGACAAAATACCTTCGCGATGCGTTGTATATGGGTGTTCCAACAAGCCAGACCCTGAGAATGGTATAATACTGTACAAGATACCTTATGCTGGTTATTTGAGACCGGAGGCGATAGAAATACGGCAACGTTGGTCGTTGGATAGATTTTGTTAAGCGCAAGCGCGCAAAATGGGAGCCTTCCAGGTCAAGCTGAGTACTGCGTGTGTTCTAAAGTAAAACACTTCAATCCAGACGATTTTGTTAGAAAACTTGGTTTGCCAGGACCAACGAAGGCCTACATTCCGTGGCCAAAGGCAAAGAGAAATGAAATTGGAATAACCTCCTATAAATATCCGTATTTATCGCAGATTATCGCGAAGAACTTTCATGGCGAGCGGCAATAGCGATACGACGCAAGGTGAGAACTGAGAACATATTTTAAATATTTTTTTATCACAAACAATAGCCACTATAAATAACTATTTACTATAACTGTAAATTATAACAGACCAAGGAAATAAATCGCTGCAGCCTGTCTCTCCAAACTATAGTAAACAACTGTAGTCGTCTTACAGCTTGTTCCCGATTTGACGTCATCAGCATGTTTTGGAAACAATTTTTTTGCTATGTTTGATGCAAGATATCTCGAGAAGTTTTAATACCCGTCTAAGATAGTTATATATCGTTAGAATCGTCTCGATACGGCCGATTTTTAGAAAAAAATTGAAAATTCTCGTATATGCACTTTAATTACATGTAAAATTGTAACTATGTAGAGGTAAATTTGAAGAATTACAACACTGTATTTGGATGTTGGCAATACAGTTAGATGTTTTTATAGCTAAAAAGCATAAAGAGGATAAAATTTCCTTAGCCACTAAGGGATCTTGCTTAATTGAAAAAATCACGAAAAGTGCATTTAAACATGGAATTGCCCATTTACAAATAATAATAATAAATAATTACTGTTAATTTAATAATAATACACAACTGTAGCTCAGTCAGGAGGGCCGCAATACTCCATTTCTACACCACGCCAAGATTATTTATGATCAATATTTCATCATCAGATGGTAAGGATCGAGATAACCCAAACCAAGTGCCCCCCCCGGGTCCACAGCTGTTCTTCTCTCAAAACATCATACAGTGCTGAAGTGTTGGTGGCATAGTCTAGCAATCTTTAGAGTATTCAATGTGATAAATATAGTTGTAATTTATTGGTACAATAAAGTACATGTAATCCATGGTACCATAATGTGGCTCTTGTACATTCTCTGAGTCACCCAAACCATATGAGAAATGGTTAGCTGTACTGAGATGCAGAGTCTGGAATTCCTAAATTCTAGGACTTTCATTTTTGTGTCCTCTTATATTGATGCTATCGTTTTGTTGACCAATTGTTTGTTTTGATCTCTGCCTGAACCCTTTTAATAATGTTTATACTCACACATCACATAAATAAATATACATAAAAATAAACAACCGAATATAAAGAAATGTCTCATTATAAACTATAGTTCAATGCTAAAAATAATAGAGTACCTTTAAAAAATAAAACTTGATGCATATACTTACATTCCTGTAGAAAAAAAGCAAATATTACTGAAGGTCGCAGACCAGGATAAAAAGTTAACTAATGTCATTCTTCCGATACTTCGAACGTATATATGGCGTAAAGAATACACGTTCGCGAATCCCGCAAAACGCAAGATTTTACCGCACCTTCTGCATCAATGCGCGTGGTTCTCGCGGGAATTTTGATACCAAAAATCCCGCGAGAACCACGCGCATTCGCGCGGGAAGGTGCGGTAAAATCAAATGAATCGCGTAATACGTGTATTGAAACTTCTTGATTCTTGAACAACAGAGGGAATTACTGGAAATTACTCTTCTAGTTGCTATGTGGTATATTTTGGACGTGCTGAATCGCTGATTATTTGCATTGCTTGCATCCTGTTGTGAGTCACTGTTATAAAAAAATACAAATGTGTTGTTTGGGCTGCCTGTGATTTGAACGGCATTTGTGGAACGCGGAATTGAATTGACGGAAGTGAAACTATACTGCTGGTCTGAACTCCAGTGGCTGCTAAGAAACATAATTCCCCCCCAGTATGTTCTGAGAAAAATTGTGTAACCATACTTGCCAGTTGGGGCGAAGATGGACCAATTTCCAACCCCCATTTGGGAAAACAATTTCGAAGAAAATGATCCTTTGCTTTCATTAGGTATGTCATATTTTAACTCCGATCAATATTTATACTCATAACTGATCATGAACCCATGAAATGGTTCGGATATTTATATCCGGCGACCCGACCGTATATTATCGGTAAAAAATTTACCTATTTTACGAGTTTCGGATGTATTTTTCCATGGCGAGGAAAAATGCGAGAAACGAGTAAAATGCCCGACCGTATTTTCGGTAAAACAATTCAATGGGATATTTATTTCATGACTGTTCACGTGAAAATATCACCATAGACAGTTGCTGGATTTGACCAGTTCTTAGGAAAAATGACGGCATTGTCATACAATTCAATATTTCTATATAAATATATATAGAAATATTTCTATAAAACTCAAAGTATAAAGATACTTTCGTTTTCATGTTTTGTATTTATAGCACAAGGAAGTACTCGAGGATTAGTGGAATGTTTATACCGGAAGTCCGAAGTTGATTCAGTCAATTCGAGAGAGCAAACTGACTCTAGAGAATCTTTTTCTCAATCAGTAACTAGAAATCATTTGTAACCTTAAGTTCATACAAACTTACTTAAATGCAATCTGTGTAACAGAATACAATTTGTATGTGCAACAGGTTATAGTCAAACCCCTCCCCGGCTCCCCAAGCAGACATAAATGTTACTTGTTAAACAGGTGTCTGTCAGTGTCATTATGGCTAAAAATCCCAAAGTGAGCAGTGATCAATTGCCAGATGCGCCCTGCTGCACTTTTTTCCTGATATCAATTTTCTTAAATTGGGTTGTAAAATAAAATTGAAATATTGTAGTACAAAATTCAACATCTTTTTCTGCACCCCCCAATCTTTGCCACTTGAAATTGTCCCACCACTCTAAAAAGTGCTCCACAGCCCAGTGGGCTGCTAATGTGCTTTGTGTATTGGACACAGAATATTACATCATTGAAATATTTAGTTTAAAAGTATTTCCTTTATTTCAGGGTAATTAGGACTACAGTTTTTATTTGGTTTAATTGGTTGTGGACTTATGGTTAGGGTTTTTGTTCTTGTAAAGTTTCTGAATCCTGAGAAAATAATCTTGATGTGTCTATGACATAGTCTGTGTCCATTGTGTGTGTGGTACACAAAGAAGATGCCCCAGATTCACATAGTTCAATAGTTAAGAATGCCGTGCATATACAGTATACAGTTTGATAGTTGAGAGCACAGTGGACATGCACACAGTTCAATATAGTTGAGAGTGTAAAGCATGTGTACTTCAATAGTTGAGAACACAGATGTACATGTCCTATAGCTTCAGAAAGTTTTGCAGTAATTTATTTAGAAAACAATAGTTTTTTCCAAAGGATCAATATATATCTCCATGCATGTATACCCGCAGGAAAATGGTAGTGCTGCATACAGTGTATGATCTGCAAGATAACTGTACCTTTGACCACTCCCGAGTCGGAATTTACAGTCAAACAGCAGTCAGTACGAAGCTGCAAACAAGCAGCAGTCAAAAAGCAGAGCTCTACTATATGCATATCAGATCTTCCAATCTTTGAACTAATTCGGGCCAGGTGCCAAAAACCAGTTGTGGCTCCCTGCTTTCTTGCACGTGCTTCCTTCATTTTAATTGCTGATCAGCATGTAGGTTTATAACTATTTTTATTTTGTAAAAAACGGTTATTATACTCTTCAGCTTAAAAATATCAACTTATTTAATTTTATGTATCAAGTTGGAGACGATTATGTTCCCCAAATGGTTGACATTGAGTTCTTGAATCTTGCTGAGAACACATGCTTTGACAAAGTCCAAAGCCGAAAAGGTGGCACTCCTAAACAAATCCTAGAAAATGCTCTAATAAAAATGAAAGCAACATATGGGCCTGAGCAGTTGCTTAAAATCAGAGGCTGGATTAGGAGAGAGCCAGAGGCAGCTAGACTGTGTAATGATTCAAACAAAGATGTTCTTCTATGTGAGTCTCCAGGAACAGAGTTGAATCTAGCTGAGAAAAGTGATAGACCTATTATGGCTAATGATCCACGTTATATCTCGGTGAGTGTTTGAGCATTATTAAATGGCTCATTTAACCACAAAATTTATGGGTTGCCTACCAGAGCTATAACTTATTAATGGAACTAATTAACAGTGATGATAATTAACTGATACAAAATAATAATTGTACAGTACAGTAGAGTACTACTCGATTAACCATGTGTACTGTATGGCACCAAATTTACCACAATTCTTAATACATTTTTCTTCCTGTTAAATAACCAAGCCATTTAGGTATTTCTCCTTTTTTTTCTAGCAAATGTTTTCAGTTGATCTTGGGAAAGTGTATGATGGTCCACAACAGCCTGTTTTTCAACTTGCAAGGACAGACACTTTTGCACGAAATAGGTTCCAACTGCTTATTCAGTTGGAGTTTCTTCATCGGCAGCCTTCAGACATCTTTATCAGTCCAGTATTTCTTTGCCGTACCAAACCTACTACGTCTACTAAGAGACATAGAGTACCAGGTGAGTGTGAAAGCAAATTGGTTTGCACCCTAGCTGAAGCTTAGCTGACACTCACTGACTGTGTCACTTATATTAATACTAGCAGTATTTCAAATAATTTATTTATTTAATCTTGTTTGCTTGACAGTTACACCACCTCCTGAAATGGAGCCTCCATCTTCTAGACCAAGAACAGAATCAACTACAAGTGGTAATTAAAAGCTGAAAATTTAATTATTTGTTAATACATCACATCTCTTTATTTTGAACCACAAACCTGTTAATAGAATCACAGCCATTTACTGTTATACAAAATCTGACCTGTAGTGTCATCACAATAATGCTCTTTAATTAGGCGGCTTAAGTGTCAGTCTAATTGCCCTATTTTAGGTTTAATGCATACCGGTATATATTATAGCTTCTGCATCAATTGGTTCTGGTAATTACTAGTGGTATACAGTACCTTAAAATGTAATAAAAGGTTTCAAAATAATTCACTTCCATACCTGCTATGAAGTTTTCATGTTAAATGAATTTCAATTAGGAACTGGATTTAAATGATTGCTTTTTGCAAATTAAATAATATATAACAATGAGGATATTTGTCCAAAATGGCATCTGGGGTGCAGACTATACATGAGTACTGTTCAGAATTAACCTAACGAAAAACGCGTTCGGAACGCGTTCGGAACGCGACCGGAACGCATTCTATTCTCGTTCGGAACGCCTTCCGCACGATATACTTTCTGTTTTAATCTCGTCTAGTGAACATATACCATAACGAGTCCAGCAATCAAATGATCAAGTTAAACCCGTTTAGAAGTTTACTAAAGTCAGAAATTAACGAAGTCTTCCCATTAACTTTTTAAGCGAAGTCACAATGATGTTCCGAACGCGTTCGGAACGCGAACGCAGTGTTAGGTTATTTCTGAGCAGTACTGTAGTTGTAAGGTACAGTATTTAAGGCCCGTATTTGAGGTGGGGCAGGGGGGGCCATGGCCCCCCCTGAAATTTGCTCAGAAATAGTATGATATTAGGAACAGAGAAACAATTTCAGCCGATATTCGAAAAAATTATGATCATTTCATTAAAATAATGAAATGTTTAATTAAAATTCTTTCACTCATTGCTAATCACTACCCTCATGGTCTCGTTGCTTACCTAAACTATGACGATGGTTTACGATGTTACGACCTAAAACATCACGATGGTTACTGGACTGTTAGCTTACACGTGTCTTACTTAATAAGAAAAATATCATGAAATAAAAACATTGGATGTATTCAAATATTTGAAATAATTATGTTGTCTTTTGACTGTTTAAAATGACATTTCATAACCTTCAGAATTCTTTAATATATCATATTAAAAGGCAGGAAATAGCATTTCAGAGACTCTGTATTTCAAAATTTTCCCAGGGGAGCATGCCCCTTCCCCCCAGTGGGTTTTCGTGCCTACGGTGCTTGCCCCCCCTGTCCTTAACAGCTCGCTAGTCGTGCCTGTATTTGATAATTATATATAACTAACATTTCAGATTCCTTCTTTTCACCCTATCGAGACTGGCGGGTGGAATCTGCTCACACTAATTTTAAATGCAGATATCTCAATAATGGTTACTGCTATGACTCTAACATTTCACAACTTATAATAGAAATACAAGTATGGACAGAAAAAATATTGGGTAAAAAAAAGTTACAGAGTATTCCGGAACACCTACACAATGAATTTCGACAAAACATTTTCATTATAATATAAACAATAAAAATAAGAACATATCGATTAAGATAAATCTATTTATTGAATGAGCGAAGAAACAATGTAAACGTCGATGAGATTACACTTTGCAGTGGTCAAACCATAATATTATGTACATTAACAAAAAATCAAGAAATAATCCTGAAAAGACTTTACATTTATTATGACGTCCATAATCTGTTGCCATGACAACTAAAATATATTCAGTGTTACCATACCATCAACCTGTGAAAATTTCATTGAGATGCATCTAATAGTTTTGGAGATATTGGCCGCAGGCAGATCCCGCCCCAACCCCAGAAGACCAAAAAAGCCCAGTTTAGATAGGGTAGTATATGTCATCATTTTGTCTCTCCCACTTCTCCAGGTCTGGTGATGCCACTGACTCCATCTGATAAATATGAATATTAATATCAGGTATTAGTCTACCTGATATTATATTTCATTATCAGGTAAAATCTGCACATAGGTTAAAACAAAGTGGCTTTGGCAATATTGGCTATGCCACTGATCTTAAAGTAAATATAAACTAGTTAAATCCAAATGACTAAATGCAAATTTGACTTGCTCTTTCCAAATAATGCATTCTTGACTGAAAAGCTATGCTGTATTATTATCTTAATATTATTAACTGTATTATAATATCTAAAAAGTGGTCATTATAGAGATCAATGATTTATTAGTGTTTTCACTGCATTTTTTACACTTTGTTGTTTCAGATCCATATTCAGTCAGCCATCATACCCCACCTGCCTCTTGTAAGTTGCATGATTTGTATTGTAAGGCTCAGGCTTATAGCACTACTATTCTATTCTAATTGATTGAAATGTTATTACTGGTAATAGGAAATAACACTTGTTCTTGAGGAATTAATGAAATTAAATCACACTTGTGTTTGGAGAATATTCATAATACCACAAGTTTAAAGTGCCCATGACCCCAAATACGATATTACTGATATAGATGCTACATGAAGTGAAAAGTTGAATGCCAAACTATTTTATGATTTGAGCTTTGCGTTGATGTGCTATAAAGATTTGTTTGTCAGAAATGGTAATGAGTGTGACGTCATTTACGGCATCATTTCGGATACAATATTCTACTGTTAAAGCAAATTAATCTAACTCAAACGTTGATGATGTACTTGACCGCTATATATAGTAAAGATTTTATCAACTTTTTCACTCAAATCCTCAACCAGTCTATCACACGGAAAGCAGAAAAGAAAGCCAAATGCCGTAAATGACGTCACACTCATTACCATTTCTCACAAACAAATCCGTTATAGCACATCAACGCAAAGCTCAAATCATAAAATATTTTGGCATTCAACTTTTTACTTCATTTAGCATCTATATCCGTAATATCGTATTTGGGGTCATGGGCACTTTAAATATCGCTTTATAAAACGTACTGACCATGGTGAATGGTAATAAGTTTAGAACGTTCTGAAAACTAAACTGCTTAGTTATAAACACATTTACCAAAAACTAATAATTGCATAATGTTGGAGCAAAGGGTGAGAAAAAGAAATGGGTTCTTAGAAGAACTGTTTAAAGATTTAAGAAATAAATAGGCTTAAAATAAAAGAGCACGATGCATTTCGGCAGACAACTTATCAAGTACTACGTCTGCTGATAAACTGAAACTTAGAGCGTATATTTATAGGGAAAGAGGTGGGATTATGTCACCCCAATAGGGAAGTGAAAGACTGAGAACAAAATCCTGCATATAGTAATATATTAAAATGATCGGACTCCATCACCTTTAGTTGGAACAATGAGCAGCATTTCTTAAGAATTCTAAAATTATCGTCTGAATAGGATTCGGCACATTTGCGCATTAGACAAAAGATGTTTTGCGATGTCACAACTAACTATATTGATTTGTTACGACCCTGCCGTGTTGGTTGTTGGCGAGTTGAAGTGGTTTTATTTCAAATGACAGAAGGCACATCATATGCTGTTTAATTCTATCTACACCAACCTTTGGGTAGTTCTACCACATAGTGAGAACGACCGATCACCTGCATGGTCAGTACGTTTTATAAAGCGATATTTTAATTTGTCACCACGAAAAAGTCAAGGTTAGTTAAATCCTCGTGTACGGGAGAGACAATAGACACGGACTACGTCATAGACACATCAAGGTTATTTTCGCAGGATTCAGAAACTTTACAAGAACAAAAATCCTAACCATAACCCAAATAAAAACTCTAGTCCTAACCCTGAAATAAAGAAATACTAACCCAACTCCTAAACCTTATATTTCAATGCAACGATATTCTGTGTGTGCTACCCGCGAGGAAGCAACCCTATTTTAATACCACAACTGCATAAGTATAGTATATATATATATGAATATTTGCCAATTATTTAAATAAATATTTTGACAATTTATTTTTCATTAATTTTTCTTGTATTATTTTTCATTATTATTTCTTATACTAATGTTTGTATTTGATATTTTGATATACTGTTATACCGTCTTATTAGGCCCTGTCTCATTCAATGCTAGCATTGGTACTCATGCTTCCCGTAAGTACACTAATTCTGTTTCATATAGTTTCTGTTTAGTACAGATTTTCTTAAAATCCTTTAAAGGGGAAAATAAATTACTTTTAAATAAAAGGCCTTTGAGTATAATGTTTAGAAATGTTAATAGTTTTACGGTATCTGCTCTTGTATTCGAGAAATAACGTTTTCATTCTCGTATTTTATGCTTCTGGACACTGCAAGGAACAAAAGACAAGCACTCAATGACGTCAAAATTGAAAAGAAAATCACCGCTGTACATCAATCTTGAGCTGTCGAGCAAACTCTAAAATGGCGGCGTCAAGAAGCATAAAATACGAGAATGAAAACGTTATTTCTCGAGAACAAGAGCAGATATCGTAAAACTATTAACATTTCTAAACATTATACTTAAAGGCCTTTTATTTAAAAGTAATTTATTTTTTGGGTACAGTTCCCCTTTAAAGCTTTTAAACTTACTACAGTGGAACCCCGCCTTACAGCCACGGACGGCCACTTCTTTTTGTCCCGGCAAAACGCCAATACATTTCCTTATAAAAATACCCCGTTAATACGGTCACCCCGTTAGTACGGCCAACGGCCACATTGTAAAATCCCAACGTTAACAATCACCCCGTTTATACGGCCATTCCAACCAAACATGCATTCTAAAATCTAAAGGACAGACAAGTGACAAACGGAAATATATCTTGAGACAAAAGACTTACACCTCGAGACTAAATTTTAATTGAAAGAGTCTGTGACAAGAAAAGTCGATCAAAAGTCACAGATTTTTTTTCCAAATCCTGACGTTGTATATAGCAGTCAGTTTTTGCTTGTGAAATTCAGTTATGTTTATTTATGTTTAGTTTTTATTTAGTTATGTTTGGGTCCGTTTAAATTAAATTGTTTAGAAGTGCGATTATAATAAAAACTGTCATGACATCACTTGAAAGAGAACAGCCATGAAATTTGACCTACCCCGTTAATACGCCCAAATTGTTATGGCACGTTGGTGACCGTATTAACGGGGTTCCATTCTATGTTAATGTATTCATCTTGCCTTGTGTTTGCTGTATAGCATGCCCCAGCATAATTGTGGACAATCTTAACGCGAAAACGGCCATCATTAAAGATCTTGTGACTGAAAACTTACACGTTGAGACAAAAAATGCTGACATTGCTTATCATTTGAGAATCGAAGATCCGGAAAAGTGTGCTGGTCTCGAAGAAGGCGATATAGTCGGGTTTTATACAGATCCAAATGATGGGACAACATTCATTGAACCGCTCAAAGGTGGAAACATTGGGGATGCAGTCCACGCAGGCGTTATCAGCCGTTCACATTATATCGCTGGGCACAAGCCAACTGATCGTAAGTACCATACCATAGAAGTTAATAATAATAATAATAACTTTATTTAACGTGGTCACTACACTTCGCTAAAAAGAAACTAATTTCCAGGTAGGCCACAGAAATAATCTAAAAATATATACATACATGTTAAAATTAACAATAAAATTAGTTAACATTAAAAATTATTTTACAAAATTAAAAATTATTTTTACAAAATTAAAGATGACAGATCAATTTTTTGGGTACAATTTTTAAATTCTTTAAAACTTGTGATTGTTCTTAGAGTGTTCGGCAGCGCGTTCCATAATTTTGCAGCAACATATCTCCACGATTTCAGACCATAAGTTGTCGAATTAGCTTTAGGGATACTTAATATGTCTTTTCCTCTAAGGTTATATTTTGACTTTCTTAGATTTAGTAAATCATTTAATATACAATTTGGTGCAGTGTTGGCGTGTATAAGCTACTTTGTGCAGCTACTTTGTGCAGCTACTTTGTGCAGTGTTGGCGTGTTTAAGCTGCTTTATCTTTACATACTGCGATTGATCAGGCCGATTTTCGTGGTACAGTACGTCAGTGGATTTACTCATGAGAATATTACGATTTTCAACTATAAAATTACCGGTTGAATAAGACTATTGAGATACCTATGAAAGCTGCTAAGTTTTCCAAAGAACTACTGGACACAATATGAAAAAGCGAACTTAAAAATATGTCGAAAAATACATGTGGTGTTTGATGATATACCCACGGCAAAAAGTAACAGTACAAGTATAAAATAAACGAGGTTAATACAGAATTTATTATATGGTGCATGCATTTGGTCCTTTTCATCAATTTCTGTAATTCGTTTTTAATGGTATTTTGTTTTTGGAGGTGGTGGTTTTAGTTTCCATTGTTTTTAACGCGCCGGACATGGCTTCATGATGTAGCTTGACTAAATTAACATGTGTTTCTAGAAAGTGCCACAGATACTGTCTGCGTCATTGGGATTGTCAACGTAAAAGTCGTTGCAGGATATGTTCGGAATGGTGAGCGCATCTATGCGTCCGTCGATTATCCGGGGAAAGCCATTCCCGAGTCCCATTTACCAATCGCAAGCTCTCTCCGCAACAAACACTTCCTTCTTGGGATGGCGATGGAAAGAAAGTTTTCGAAATCCTTCGAAGAGGCGCACTTAGTCAAGTGTTTTGTTTGTGTTGTCCTGGATGTTAGTAGGAGAGAAATCCTGGATGAAATCGAGAAGTTGTATGACGTAACGGACAAATCAATGAAATCAGGCGTTCGACGTGTGCAACAAAGGATATGGAAAAGTATGTTAGAATATCATCTTATTTTATTGTCATTTAATTCAGAAGCGGAATTAGAGTACAGGGGCAAATAATTAAAGTTAAGACCTAGAGAAGGCCTACCTCAGCCTAGAATGGCGTTTCCGTGCGCATATGGAAAAGTATGTTAGAATATCATCTTATTTTATTGTCATTTAATTCAGAAGCGGAATTAGAGTACAGGGGCAAATAATTAAAGTTAAGACCTAGAGAAGGCCTACCTCAGCCTAGAATGGCGTTTCCGTGCGCAACCGCGTTGGCTTTGGTTGCTATGGGGGCTGGGGAGCCAAATTTAAATAAGCTCCGAATTCTCCGGAAAAAAACGAAAATCAAAATAGAAGGCCTAGTGTCTAGGCTGGGCCTACCTATATATTTGTATTTTATTGTATTCATGTTCAAAAAAATTCTCAACGTGATCTCCCCCCCCCCCCCCATGGCCTCTCGCCTAAATCCGCCCCTGACACCGGAGTTGAATTAAGGCGGGGACGGATGGGACGGCAGCTCCAGGCCCTGGAGAAAAATAGGCCCTTTTCTCACCCGACTTAAAAAATAAGGTCTTAGCAAGTAAGCGTACTTTCATAAACGTCCTGTATCGATTGAAATGTTCGATAGAGATTTACAACACTGATCTGTGAAACATAAAGACAGCTTTATATATATATATTATAACGATCGAAAACGATCTATATAGGCCCTAATGTCTACGCCAGGCCCAGGCCTAACATACCCTTATATACCGTAGAATCTCAAAGTAGCCGCTACTTTCGGGGGGCCTTTTCGGGTGACAAAAAAGTGTTAGTATGACAGCTAAATATTTGATATTTTTATGTCAGAGATATACAGATGAATTACCACATATAGTACATGCGAGTTTATTGTTTATTTCTGTTTGGTTATATTAATGACACAAAATAGGTTCCACTTTATATAAACTGTATATTTTTATCCTGCGGGAGCTACTTTTACCGTTCCTGGTTCTTACTCGCACTTTAGTTCTTTAAATTTAGATAGTGGATCTTGGGAAGGTGTACGGGAGGTCCGGATAGAGAAATATTTGCCAGAGGTCTCAAAAACGGCCGCAGGCCGAGGGGCGTTTTTGAGACCGTGGGCAAATATTTCTAAATATAATAACGATAAATAACATATTAATTTTTTTATTATACAAGGTAAAAGACTTGAGTTACTTTAGTTCGGTAAAACTGCATTATTTGGATAAGGAAAGAAAAACAAACCAAAATACTTTAGTTTTTGTGTAATATAGTTATTTCCAGCGAGTCAAATTCTGTATTAGTTTTCCATTTTCCAGTTAATAATGAAGCAAAAATCACGATAAAAATTTTTAGCATTTAGGATTCCGTGGTCAAAATATCGTAAAATTCCGCCCGCTGCTGCACGGAATTAGCTAAAAATCGGGTCGGCAACGTTTTTCTAACCTAAAACTAAAGCAGGTCGACAAATTTCCCGTTGCATAATGTAGATAATCACAACCAACTAAATCAAAATGGCGGTGATCACATTTCGGTAGCTTATTATTTACTATTGAAATAACTCTGGATATCAAGAGAGAAGTTTAGCATACATTTTCCTTAAAGTTGAACTTAGGCAAGATTATTGCTTTGTCTGCTTTTCTCTTTTGCTCTGAATCCGCATAACAAAACTCATAGGTCGGCAATTATTGCCGAATGCCGACCTGAATTCCAGCTAGAATTATGCATTTCTTTAGATATAATAATGCTATAGAACTGTCGACAGAACTCGTCTAGAAACTTTGCGATTACTTTCGAGAGGCCACTACTTTGCATGGAATTCTACTGTAGTCAAATAACAGTTGACGAACATAATGGTGTGGCAGTTCCTTGGCACAAAGGGTGCTGTGTTTTAAAAAGTATCTCGTAGCAAATACAGTTTTTCAGGTGTTGCTTTTCTGTTATATTCTTAGCTTCTACAGTTATTTATCATTCTACATGCCAAATTTTAGAGACATAGCTAAAAAATAGGCACGCGGTGCGTGCATGTATTGAAGACAAGATTTTTCGAACTCGATTTTTCGAATCTCTTTAGACTTTAAAAACGCACTCCAGCCACGAGTATTTCCCGATTATGCAACGAATTCGCAACGTCGAACGGCCGAAAATTTCGATAACAATCCGCGTTCCTTTTCTCCAGCGACAAACTCCGGATGAAGTACTAACGGGGAAAAGTGAAACGTTCAAGATGACAACGAGCGCGCGGTGAATTTTTTCCGAAATAAGCATCTATTGTATCATGATGTAACCGTTTAGTCGTCGATTAACCAAAGATTGTACAGTTCTCTATACAGGCTAATGGCTTTGAATAGGCCCTTTCTCGATATATGAGCAACCGAAATGTAAAATTATTATAGCATCAACCCAAGTCAGTTTTAGGGTTAGGATTAGGATTTGGGTTAGGATTAGGGTTAGGGTTAAGGATTGGTTTGTATTTCGGTTGTTCATATATCGAGAAAGCGCCTTTGAATATAGAAGTACCAATATATACTGTGTCCACTATTTATACCTATATTTGTCTTTTTCTTTTGGGTTTTTGTCTTTAGGACTCATTATCTGTTTTGGAATATTACTTGTCTTCGTTGCTCTGCTTATCTTCCTGTTGTACCAGGTTCTTGTTCCGGGATCATGGTACCGCTATTGGTTGTGTCGTCAAGGTTCTATTCGTGACCATGATCTCAGGTTCTCTTACGTTCCTTATACAGATAAGACAAGGGTACTGTACTTCGTTTGTAATCTTCTGCTTTATATGATTGTGATCTTTGAACTGAATATTCTAATTTGGAATAACTTCCACTTGACAACATGTAGATATTGTTAAAGTGCCTAAGAAACGAAAAATTAAGTTTGTCTTACTTAAATGAACTCTGAAAATTATAAGAATGGTAATTTAGAGCTCTTTCATATCTCACGTCTTCTGAGATATTAGAGACCTTAAGATCTACGAGGTGGCAAGCTCGACGACGTGGCCTTCAAAAGTGTGGAGTTGAGCATTTAAAAGAATCCATGGTAAATTAACTGTCGTATTTCATGTTTGAAGCTTGTTTTATGACCTCCAAAACGCTCCAGTTCTGCTAAAACGATTGTAGTGTTTGACCTTTGAGCTGAAGTCAACCATTAAGAAACAGCTCTCAGCGAGTTTATGTCGTCCTGAAGATGTGAAAATATTCAGAGTTACGTTTTAAACAGAACGATTACTCTTGGAACTACAAATTATTCATTCTCTTTGTTTCGCATGAAGAATTATTTTGTTTTGAAGGCTGCGTCGTCGAGATCATAAAGCCCTTATTTAGACTTGTGTGATATGCAATTATCTTATGACGTAAAGAGCTTTACACATTTTTAGAAAATCAAGAAATTATAAATGGTAAATTAATTTGGCATCACTATTTTGATGTAATAATGTTAGATTTCATGAAATGTCGTAGAAATGTCGTAATGTACAAAGTTTCAAGTGATTTCGTTGAATAATCTCAAAGATATACTAGATTTTCTAAAAATGTGTGAAGCTCTTTACGTCATAGGTTATTTCACTTGCATATCATATAAGTCTAAATATCTCGACGTGAGATATGATGAAAGAGCTCTAAATTACCAATTGAAAATAAACTTAATATTCCAAATAAAGTTCATTTAAATACGACAAACTTAATTTTCGTTTCATAGGTCCAAAAGTCGCTTATATGTAATTATTTCGAAATCCCAAACCTTAAGAAAATCTGTTTTTTATTCCACTTATATGCAAGTGTTTCTTGTATGTGAAAGTCGGATATATGCAAAATAAAATTTGAACATTTCGTACCGAAGTCGCTTATATGCAAAGAACATTTCAGCCTCGTACCCAGGGTTTTCAACCCGCCATCGCGGACTCGCTGAGAACATGTATGAAAAATTCATTCTATAACCGGATGCAAGCCAGTTTCACTTACTTCCTCGGCAGTATTTCAATGTTTCACATTCATGAAACAACGCTTTGCATAATTTGCAATCCTAAGATCGGCCAAAAAATGTATTGTTACGTATGTTTTCGGGTTTGGTTATTTTTCGATCAGCTAATAACTTTTGCTGGGGACGAATCAGCTTAAGGACCAGTCAAAAAGTAACTGCTAGGGTGGGCCGCAGGGGATTTGGATGGGTCGTGAAATGATTTTCATCAATTCGGGTGGGCCATTAAGTATTTCTTGTGCAAATGGATGGCCATGAAACAACTATACAATTTTCTTAAAAGTCATTCAAAATGAACATAAATTCAAAATAAATTCAAAATAAGAAACAAAATTTATAATATAAGAAGCAAAAATTTATAAATCCTGTCATTGTTAATATAGTTTTCATGATTATCTTACAAACTTAAGTCAACAAAAATTTTAAATTTCAAAAATATTTTTAAATAAAAAAACTTCGGCAGTGTGAGATAATCATGAAAATTATCTCTTCATGTTTCTCTGAGAATGATTCTGTAATGGAGTTAATCTATGAAGGTATGGTGGTATTGCAATTGAGGTACTTTCTCAAATATTACATTCTTCGATTGCAAATCAATTTTACCAAAATATTGGTAAGTAAATATGTGACTAATTTATTGCTTTTAGTTTATGGAAAAAGTGACGTTGGTCTGTTCGAAGTGATTGACATAGATGTATAACAGGGTGGGTCATGAAACGTTTTCAATAATCTGTGATGGGCCATGAAATTTTGTCGAGTTTCTCAGGATGGGCCACCAATTTTTTTTTGAAAAAGTCACCTTGCAGTTACTTTATGACCGGTCCCTTATATGCAAAATGCGCTTATGCAAAAATTGAGTCGACAAAAATAAAGCGGCGGGTTCTGTATTAGCGAACCAGACTAGGTTGAGACTGAGGTTCACATGGTACCGGAACGAAATCGTATATGGCGACATCAAGTCACTGAGATTTTTCTTTTCCCCATTTTAATTTTACAGGTGTACTTTCCACATGGGATCTTATTTACTTTCAGTAATTTGCAAAAGAAGATCTCCGACCAATTTTTTGAAAACTGCAGAAATGACACAGGTATAAGCTGTTGTATGTTCACATGTGATGTTACGATTTTTCATACAATTGTCATCTATACATCTTGATGTAATTGACGGTACCGACAAAGATGGCGACTGGTACATTTAACCATAATTCCTTGCGCGCAGTAAACATTGAATCTCGTAGAAATAGCAGAAGATAGAGTTTCAAAAAGATTAAGTTTGGTAAAAAGGAAGCTTTTACGTATTTCATTCATGTTTACAAGGTAAACAATGTTTAGCTATTATTACAGGTGATTTAAGGTCGCAAAGCATTCTGGTAAGATGTGCAGCCGCCATCTTTTGCGCGACCGTCAATTGTGATTCACTGACAACTGTGTAACACACACTTCGAAATGTATTTTGCGCCAACGGAGGTAACCCTAAACTAAATCCTAACCCTAATCATAACCCTAATCCTAATCCCACACCAATCCCACATTTCATCCCAAATGTGGTGGGGTTCAGAGCGCCACAGGTTAAATAAAGACAAAGACTATATATTTCAATCGAGCGTTAATATTCTCACTCGTCGATCGTGCGTCTTGTCACACCTAGTCAGTTTCACAACACTCCTTTTCCTCCCGCGCGTTCACTATCACTTCCGCCTGCATTGTTTCGCTACACAAACATAATCCTAAAGAGGTTCTTAACTAACAGATTAACACAAGACAATGCTGGTTGTGAACTCACATGTATATGTAACTTGACGATACATGGACGATCGTCAAGCACATATCCTCAGAAAAATTATTCTGAGTCCCGTACAGGAATAGAACTTGTAACCTTCGCTCTCCATCATTCAATTGAACCAGTACATCATTGTAACCTTCGCTCTCCATCTGAGTCTCGGTGGCTCAATGGTTAGAGCGTCTCACCGGCAATCAGAAGGTTACAGGTTCGATTCCTGTACGGGACTCAGAATCATTTTTCTGAGGATATGAGCTTGACGATCGCCCACGTATCGTCTGTCTACTCCGAGCTCTCCCACATTCACTACAACATTGTGTATATTAACGTATATGTAACTTGACGCAAAATACATTTTGTAGCGGCTTCAGCTTGTAATTTGAGTGATCAGCACCTAACTTCTCCTAATAACATCAATGGTTAACCAAGCACATAGGTAATGAGAATAAAGGAAATGATCAACAAATACGAACTGATGTGTGTGAGAACAACTTCTCCCAACTAGTACTATAAGAAATGTTTGGAGACCAATAAGGAGAATTTGTATGTTGGTACTAGGGAGTGAAGGATCCAGCCTGATCTGGTAGGGGGGGGGGGGGGGGGGGGGGGTGCTGAGCGAGCGAAGTGAGATCAGGCCTGTGGCGTGGGGCGCGACCGAGGCAGGGTGGAGGGCCGCTGAGGCGATCCTATTGATATTTGTGATCTTATTTTGTCTCTATTTTATTTGTTCGACAATTGCCTTTGGATTTGACAAGGCAATTGGTACACCCCTGCACCGCCCGTAAATCCATCACTGTACTGGGGCTTAGAGGGTTAAAGAAGTGGCAAGATTTTTCCTGCTTGGTTCTTTCTCTCTTCCCTCCTTTCCTTCCATTCTTCCTCTCATCGTCTTATTTTTCTATCATTCAATTGCCTTAGGCAGTATGGCTTACTACTACTTGAATGTGGATCGCTGTGCATACAGCGGAGACTATGGTCCGGTAGGGAACTATATCGGAGGGCACAAATTGATCGGAGGAGGCAAAATCATGAGTACCAACTACGACTGTACGATCGTGTACTATTTTGGTATGAATCTCACCATTAGAAAAATTGGCTGGGAACCTTACAAATCAAGGGAAAATGTGGTTTGTGATCCACATCCTCCATTCAATATACCCAAATCAGCCTGAGAAGTCAAGTATGGTGATAGACTCAACCTTGTACAAAATGTATATGAGCCTGCATGCGATCCGGGTTGACCGAGGCTACAATTGACAACTTAAATTCCCTTGCGAAGAAAGTTGACATGCAAGAGCCGGGATCTCATGACTTAAGCGAAGCGGGGTGCCTAGTTAATCAGGCTGACATTTTTCCATATTTTCTATTCTTTATATTTTTAAGCACATGTAATTGTGACTTTTTGTCAAAATAGTAACGCAAGCCGACAAAGTCGTCCTTAGAGAGAATGCCTTCCCCCAACGTCTCACACTTCTATACCTTGCTACCAGACTTCCTTGATGAGACCTGCGGGCCAGTAGGTATTACAGTACTGTACCTCCATGCACTAGTGAGAGCTTGCAATCAGCGTGTTAACTCAACTTTTATTTAAGATTTTACATTGGCTATAAAATCTATAGTTACGGTCTCAGGTACATTATGCCTGGCTCCTTGCCAAATATGGCGGAAAATAGACTAAATTTGACATGGTTCTAATTTGTTTCACAAAGGAGAATACTTTTGCTTTTAATCGATGCATTAAATGAGTTATGCTAGTCTCCAAAGGGAACGTGTTTTTTACACGCAAAGGAGAAGTAAAGTCCGCCATTGTTACAGCTAACCTTTAATAGGCTTAGTTATTTTAAAATGCATATATAATCATTGGGGATTTTACCCATTCATCATATTTGGGCCTTCCTGAGCAAAATCATAATATATCTTGTCAGACGAAAATTTCATCTTCATAGAGTTTTTCGCTGTCAAAGTTACCGGATGTGACGTCAAATGAGGCAATGCAAATCAGTTTTCTTTTGTTTCTTGCTTCAAAAATTCCTCATTTGACGTCATGTCCGGTAACTTTAACTGCAAAAAAGTCCATGAAGATGAGATTTTTACTTCAGAAGATATATTACAAATCTTCGTAGAATGTTCCAATTAGTATAAATATGTAAAGTGCCCGAGCCTACATATGCACGCAGTTTTTATAAAAGCATTGTTAAATTAGAATCTGTTTAGAAAAACCGATTGTTGTGTTTAGCAATTGAATTGTTTACGTAGGTTGGGCTGTCGATTTAGTTACGCTATTGAACCTCCTTTAACCAAACCTTTGATTCTACGGCAACATTGGCAACAAAAATTAAATTTGTCTAATATGAAAGAACTCATAAAATGATAGAGTAACACCTTTTGCAACTTTTCCCTATTTAACTTGGTTTTTGAAATATTTCAGTTTGTTTGATATGTAAATGAGATGGTCTCTGACGTCAGGTGCTGGTAGAGAATTTTCACACATTAGAATATTAGTTCCATCTTCAAGTTTGTTCCACAAATTTACTTAAAAATGTGCATATAATAATTCCTCGTGATAATGAACGTTGTAAACTTGAGCGAAAATTCTCTACCCAGCACCTGACGTCAGAGACCATCATTTACATATCAAACAAACTGAAATATTTCAAAAACAAAGTAAAATACGGAAAAGTTGTAAAAGGTGTTACTCTATCATTTTACGAGTTCTTTCATATTAGACAAACCTAATTTTTGTTGCCAATGTCCTTTAATATTAAATTAAATAATAAGATGGACTAAAAAATATGGTTTGTCATTGTTTATGATCTTAATTTTTCTGTTAAAACGTCCTTCAAAGTTCAAAATGCAGAAAATAGCCGTTTCGGAGTCTTAGAATTCAAACATTTTCTGTGGGCATGCCCCTTCTTAGATATTTCTTCTTTTAGCCCTCCAACTCGCTGCATCGCGGGCTCTGATCCACAAAATTACAAGCCAAATTGTATTTTTCTCAACAAACATTGACAGGAATAAGATTTTAATTTTCATAAATAGAACATGAATATGGATTCTTTTGAGCCGAAACGTCCATTGCATGACATTGCTTATTGTTAGTTTAAAATTACATAAACAGTATACAGAGTGTAAGTACTGTTTAATAAACGAGCAGCAGTGTTTTATCAGATATAAAACACAAGCGTAACCCGAGTATTTTAGATCTGATAAAACACGTGCTACCAAATGCTGGTCGTTTTTTAAGCCGTTTAAAACACTCGCAGCAGTGTTTTATCGGATATAAAACACTCGGCTGCGCCTCGTGCTTTATATCTGATAAAACACTGCTGCTCGTGTTTTAAACATTACTTAAAAAACTCATTAATAATTCATGAGGAAAACACAAAGGAAATCACTACCGTGTCGTAGGTTTTAAATGTGATAAAATTTCATCATAAATTAACATAAACTTTATCTTTGATTTTCTCGGCTTAGACAACATTGATTTTTAAAATTACTACGCCAATGAACTTATCAAATGGGTCGTTTTTCAAGATATAAACTCGCAGCACGTGTTTTATCAGAAACTTAGAAAATATCGATTTTCAAAATTACTACGCCAATGAACTCGCAAGTTCGTTGCCAATGAACTCGCAAGTTCGTTGGCGTAGTAATTTTGAAAAATAACGTTGTCTAAGCCGAGAAAATCAAAGCTAAAGTTTATGTAAATTAGGATGAATCTTTATCACATATAAAGATACGACACGGTGGTGATTTTCCTTTGTGTTTTCCTCATGAATTATTAATGAGTTTTTTAAGCTAATATAAATAATCTATTTACAATGAGAGCGAGTGTAATGTAGATCTAGTATAGTCTACAAACGACCGGTCGTAGACGACGTTATATTTAACAATTAGACAACGAGCTCGCGTTTTCTATTTAACAATTAGTCACTCATGAAGTCGCGTGGTGACGATCGGTGATTATTTACTACTTATTACATGATTGAGTCGGTTTTCTTTGATGTACCGCGGGATATATATAACATACAACCCTATGAATACTAATTAGATAAGAAATGAAGAAAAAACTATAGGAAAATCTTTGTCGAAGGTGGAAAAATGGACAAAACTTTGTTAGAAAATCCTCAATCATGTAATAAGTCAGATAAATGATAAATCCCTCGAACGTCGGGATATATGCGATATACAGACGCTTACGCGTCCTCGGTGTTGTATATAGCATACAATACATCCCCTTCGTTCGAGGGATTTATCTCTTACATATTTACCGAGCCGCGAAGCGGCGAGGTAAATACAACGATAATCACTGAGACTGAGGTGACTAATTGTTTTAGTATAATTTCAGGGCTGAACTGAATATCCAATTGAGAAGTTTTAAACAATTTGTAAATCCAATGCTCGATGTTTTCTTGACAGCTTTCAAAAACAAACTAACTATCAAAACTGACGTAAAAATACAAATAATTATACAATAAACAACTTCCTCATCCTTAGACAGTTCTATCTTGAGAGAAATCTGATGTATACAATGTCTTTATGCTAAGTTCTTGAGCAGCGGTTAAATCGAGGAATCGCACATTCCACTTTATAGCATATTATATAGACCCCTTGCACAAGAATCTTAATCCTCTTAAAATAATAACTAGAAAACGGATGCAGGGTGGTGTGATCTTGGAGGTCGCCACCTACCTATACTATCAAGTTTTGTGATTGGTTGATTAAAATAATAAAACAATAGAATCAACCACAAATAAACCAATGTCCTAACCACTTTTCTTCCATGTAGCCAATCACAAAACCTGTTTCATTTTAGGTACGTATTTACCGGAGAAAACGGCAATGTAACTGGTCACGTGACTAGAATACATTTTATGCATGTCCAAAATATCCTTTAAAAGCAAATATTTACACTTAAACCACAAGAAACGCGTAAAGAGACGTTTTGATATTGTGCATGCCAAGTTTCATCAGGATTGAATTACATTTAGCACGAGCAAACTACATTTTGGCCGCCATTTTGGATGACAAAAATGTATTCTAGTCACGTGACCAGTCACATTATTGCCGTTTTCTCTAGCAAGGTTGAAAAATAAAATTTCCATATTTTTACTTAAAACACCACCCTGTATCTGGTTTCTAGGGTTATTACCCAATACATGCGATTTTAAGAGGATTGAGATTTTTCGGGGTCTATGTAATATGCTATAAAGTGGAATGTGCGATTCCTCGATTTAGCCGCTAGTTTATCAAATAGTATAATCGCCATTTTGAAGAAAAAACATTCGTCATGTTTTAGAAACCATACATCAAAATAATGATTCGGAGAGGGGACTGGAACGAATAAACTCATTATAGTCACAAAAACACTTTTCAAGTATAATTTCTAGTGATGTGACGAGTTTCTGGCCAGTCAGCCAATCAGAACTCGTTTAATCTCAGAAATTATACTAATTAACAATTAAACAACGAGCCCACGTTTTCTATGAGCAGGTAGTCAACGAGGTGGAGCCGAATTGACTATCGCTCATAGAAAAACAAGGGCGAGTTGTCTAATTGTTTTAGTATAAATTGACAAGTTTCTAATCCAAGAAATAACTTTTATTTCACATTTTTAATGAAAAAAAGTAAATATACCTTCGAAATCACGCGAAATACCCCAGAGGTTTTTCGAAATACCCCAGAGGTTTCTAACAGCGGATAGTAACTCCTGTTATAGCCAATGAAAATTGAAGATTCGTGGCAGAAACTTGTCATTTTATACTAACAGCGGATAGTAACTCCTGTGATAGCCAATGAAAATCGAGGATTTGTGATAGAAACTGTCAATTTATATATTAATAGAAACCGTGCATTAAAAATACCCGCAAAAAACAACACACAGTTTATTTAGTTTTTACTCGATTAAACAAAAGCGCCACTTTTTTTTGTATTTAATAAGTTCGTCAAAGAAAATTTACATTCATGATCATTTGTGTCTTATTTAATACGCGTAAGTTGTAAGCAGCCAAGCTGCGGGAGAATTAACAAATATTAGGCACACTTAATTTCAGCCCGGGCCGCAGAACATGTCAATTCTCTTTTCTCAAACCGGTTGACCGAGATGAAACTTAGACGGAGGGCTGAAAATTTCCCATGTGTAATCAGCCTTTTAGATGATGAGTTAACTATCGCGTCTCATAGTGTGGAAATGTGGAATAATCTAAATGTTGAAATATGTTCGTTTTGTTTCAAAATTATTTCGTAAACGAGACATAAGAGTTGTTTCTTGGCGAAAAACTTGGCTTTATCTAGTCACTTGGCGCTACTTTATATCGCCCATTTATATAATACAGACATCCACTAGAACTAATTTGAGATCATATCAGTTCATATCCTATATTATTAATGAATGTTTTACTAAAGTGAATGATCAAGAAATTATGTAGTTGCTTAATAAAACACAAAAAAATAATGTAAAAATACCACGAGTGCAAACTCTGTGTCCGGCTGGAAAAATTTGCAGGTTGCAGGTTGGACACAAGTCACCCAAGCTATAGATTTGTGCATGAAATCTCTGAATGGCATAACAACAACAAAGATCTTAACCCCCGCCTTACGATTGTTCTAACCCTGCGTTCTGCAATCTGCAAATCACCCCCGCCTTTCCGGTCACGTCTTGGATCACGTCCTGCTCTTTCACAACTCTTCATCAGCTCACATGACTATATATTAAATACATCTCTAAAGATAACTGTAAAACACTTCAGGAAAACGCCTAAATCTATTTTCGGTTTAGCTTGAGTGACCTCTGTGTCCAACCTGCAACCTGCACATTTTACCAGCCCCTCTGCGTCTTTCCAGCTGTGCAGGCTGATTTTTCGGTCCAGTCCCCTGCCCTAGCCTGAAAAATCAGCCCGTACTGCAGCTGGGAAGAGACAGAGTTGCCTGCGGAGCCGGGAGGGAGCTAACTCGGCATTCATATACGACGAGAGCAAATGATATAATTTGTCAATGAGTAAGCAGATTGCGAGTAGCAGATTGCAGCATTTGCATTAATTATACTTGTTAGTTTCTACCAAGTCAATATAACAATCATATTACTATAATCTCAGTAGAACAAACCACGACGTATATCTATGAACAGAACAATGGCAACACGATAACAAAACGTTTGAAAACCCTTAATGATGGTTAGACTTATACCGTACCACCCAAGATCAGGTTACAAACTATCAGTTAAAGCAACTTTCTAACCATAAGGTAATGGGTCGCAACTTTGATTTCGTTGTTCATCGATTTCTTTCCAACTATTCTGTTCCTCTGAACACTCGTAGACAGTCGAACAGTTTTTGAAAACAGACAAAATTCTTCCACCCCCGATGTACGTGTAGCCACCAATGTTGTTGCCTGCTGCACCGTCGCTCCAATAGTATGCGCAACGATCAAGATTCAGGTAATAATATGCTGAATCTATAGGAGTGGAAAGGAATATGGTGAGGAATATAGTATCTAGTTCTACATGCGGCGGGTCTAAAACGCAGGTCGCATGTCACAGGGTCGCAGTCTAAACGCAGGTCACAGTGCACCTCACAGGTTGAATTTATTGCTGTAACAACTTGTCTAAGACAAGTTCTTACAGCCAGGCCTGACGAGGGGGGGGGGGGGGGGGGGGTCAGCCTGGTCGTTGACCAGGGGGCCATGGCCAAAGGGGGCCCATTTTTAAGCAAACGTTATACATTAAAAAAATTACAAAGAATATGTTATACATTATCTTAACTGTGAAGCGATAAAATCGTTTTTACAATAATCAAGAACTGCAGTTTTAGCTGATTAACCGTTGCATTTCAGTGTCTGTAAACTCGCTAATGGCACTGCAGGCATAGGGCCCTTTATGGCTTTATCACTGCGATAAAGCTTGTCTGCGTGATACAAAAGGACAAATTGGGGGGGGGGCCTAAATTTCTCTCTGCCGACCTGTGACCTGCGTTTTAGACCCGCCGTCTCCACATGCACATGTGTGCATCCATATTTCTACCTACCAGTATGTTTTGCAAATTTTACACCGACTTTATCTTGCAATCCGTCGTAAGTAAACTGAAGACCATGAACCGATATAAACTTCAAAAAATAAAATAAACTATAGTCGGAAATGTTCACCACTCATGAAGATAAATAATATATTCATTAATTTATTTATATTCAATCTTTCGGTCGCTTGCTCGCTTCGCGGCATCCGCAGAAAAGCGGTACCAAGTTTCTTCTTCCGACAAATTTGATCGATTTTATTAGATAATGTAAATACAAAAAATACCCAAACGGAAAGAGCGCGCACGGGACTCGAGGACCTATTCGAGGCGCCTTCCCGTTGAAATAAAAAAATACGTAAAGTCGTAGACCAACATATCGGAATTTGCACGATGCACCAACACACACGCGCAGTCCCAACCCCATTCTTCCGCACACATACAACGATGCTCCGTGGAATCTAAGCAGTTGGTACATAGGAAAACTATCAGTGACAGGAGCAGTTACGGTATAATGACCATGTACAAGTCATATCAACGTCAAAAATAGATGTCAGTAATGATAAATAAGTATTGAGTAAAAATCTTTTGAATGAGACTATTGGGTGGTGCAAATGCGGTTCATCCAACAAGGTGAGGAGTGTGGATATCTGCATTGTAGATGCCACTATTCATAGTCTGTATGAAGTCTGGAGTGTAGCTCCGTAAGGTCGAAAGGCCATGTGTCCGCGAAACCGGTACCGCGGGAAATCTACCTTGCGATTTCACAGTAGTAGAATAATTAAATTATTCTTTTTTCCTAGTTCAACCCCCCTACCCCCTTGTGTAACGGACCTCCCCTAAAGCCCTGAGTGAAAACCAGGCGGCGGATAAATTCGTTACTTAAACACTGTAGTATCTGGCATACAAATCTCTACAATACCCTTTTATTTCCATCCTCGAATTTAAACTGCAATTTATGGTTCGGTATAGCCCCATGACGACAAAGCCAGTACCGGAACATGGATCCCGGGGCCAGCCACTGGTATAACATGAATATGATAAGAGCAAGGTTGACAATAGTCATTGCAAAACAGCATTTTAATCCTGAAAAGAAATAAAAACAAAGAAATTAACAGAAACTTTTTTATTCACTGACTGCTTCTTTACTTCAAGTATAATGCGAAACCTTAAATCGGAGTCTTTCAGTGAACGTAACAACGATGTCATTGTGCATTGTTTAAAAATATAGCGTTTTATAGCCTTAGAAGGCTAGTAATACACCAAAAATCACTCTTAAAATACTTCCGATCTCTGACGAAGGGTCTTTATTCGAAACGCTAGACCTATCCATTCTGCCTGGGCTATGGAGGTTAGTATGAACTATGAGGGTTAATATGAAGGTTAATATGAGGGTTATATACGAGGGTTTAATTTTTGGTTAGTATTAGTTTTCAAATCTTTATATGCTCAACCTCGTTTGGCTAACCTTTATAAATCCTTTATCACTAACCTTCATACTAACCCGCGCGCAATTAGTCCTCACCCAATCAGCTGCGCATCAAAATGACGCGTTCTGCTCGGGGATAAAACTTATTTCAATTCATAACATCAGGCTGGGGAATTCAGTATAATGAATTTGCAAGTGTAAATAGAAATGAAAATGTCTATTGTGGTTTTAGCCTGATGTTATGAATTGAAATAATTTTTATCCCGACGCAGAACGCGTCATTTTGATGCGCAGTCGACATTACGAACTGGCTTATTAGTCCTCAGTCTTCGCGCGTAAACCTTATTTAGCGATAATCATACATACGTCGCCAGGTCTTCTTAGAAGCCAATTTGATCTGTTCATCAGTGTTCTTTTCGTTTGTGATGTACAGGTCTTCTATTTCTTGGAGCAGTTCTTTCCTGCTCACATCCAGCACAATACAAACAAAACACTTGGTCAAGTTCACCTCATCCAACCTTCGCGAAGATTTCTTGCTTTCCAAAGCCATGCCAAGTAGTACATGTTTCTTTCTTAGGAAAGAGCCCACAGGCATGTGCGACTGCGGAATGGCCTTGCCAGGATGGTCCCTCGAGGCGTATATCCGTTCACCATTTTCGACACTACCAACGACCTTTACATTGACGATGCCAATAACGCAAACGGTATCGGTGACACTACCTGCAGATTACGTAAAACGTAAAAATTTTTGGATTTGGGAAGCGTTGTTTCACGTTTTACTACACCCGCCGGCCACCTTAACAACTTGTCACGTAACAAATTTCGGAGATGCAAGATGAAGGAACATGTTGCACAAAGTTCAATTTCCAACCTTTCCCTTCTTAATGTTGATGACAATATGTTATTAAACAATTATTGAATGAGGTTGAGCATGATATCGAGAATTATCAAGGACGAGGTTTGCGTTATCTGAGGTGGATAACACAAACCGAGGCCTTGATAATTCTCGATATCATGCGAAAACCGAATCCAATAATTGTTTTATATATTATATATTCAAAAACAAGAAGCAAAGAACAACACCAGTGGAATAGAAAGCTGCCAGCTCGATGGCGTTTGTCGGATATTCTTTTTGCTTTTCGTGTAGATAATCCTCGAAAATACATTTAAACAGTTTTGTTGTTCTCTTCGTGCTTTTACTATCTTTCTCTGAGAGCAACGTCGAAATTTCTTCTTCGTTTAACGATGGAAACCGGCTGAAAGCCATTTTGTTTACTCTTCAAAAATATTTAGTTTTGGCGGGATTTTTAGCAAGCTGCCGACCGCGCTGGGGGCTTGGGTTCGACAGCGTGCAATAATACCTTGTCGATCCAAAACAAGGTATTATTGCACGCTGACACGTCAGCAGCTGAAATAACGCGTCAGCTTCCAGATACGGAGAATTAGCAGGGGCGTTTTGACCAATCACGAACGAGAATAAAGTTTGAATATATAATAATACATATTATCATTACTGACAAATTTCAAAAGATCTTTTCAATCAGGTCGTTCAATTCTAACCTTTCCCTTCTTAATGTTATTAGACATGACAGCGGTCATGCGCACGGGCTCGTATGCCATGCCGGTCATAGCTCGTTCAATTTCCTAGCCTTACCTTTCTCATACGATTTATTTCCCTCCATCCAATGGGAACGGCTGATGACCCCAGCGTGTACAGCATTGTGGATGTTATTGCAACGCAAATGTTCGATATAAGTCTCCCCAGACTCCTCATCTCCATAGAAACCGACAATGTCGCCTTCCTCTAATTGTTTACACACCTCTTGATCACGTATCTTGAGATGATAAGCTATGTCGGCTTTCGAGGTCTCCAGATGAGCATCTTTTGCTAGGACAAGGTCGTCAATGTATGCCGTCTTTGCCTTGAGAACATCCACCAGAATTTGTTTATGTCGTGAAGCTGAAAGAGTCGAACTCATGCTCGTTACATGTGCAGAAATGATAAACTTCATGTTTTGCCGTATCTGTAGTTTGGGATACTTACAATTATCAGATAGTCCACTTTCTTCACTATCCATGAAACCCGACTCAGGAGATTGAGCTTGTGAATCTAGAATATTTCGACAATTATTAAACCTAATCTACACGATAGTGGACCCAACCAGGATCGGTCCATCAGTTCGGGGTTGGCTCATCTCGTTCTTTCAATTGAGGAGTGTGTTTACAGGGGATAGGATCCAAAAGCTATCATGCCGTTATATAAGGTAGTTTATTATGTAGATATTCACATGGAATATACTAAGGTTTTCTCCTATTCAGAAAAAAATATTTTCACATGTGAAGATAAAAATGATATCCTGATATTATGATCGTGGTCAGTCGTTTCGATTTTTCAATTTGTATATGACATGTCTCTGATCCACATATCTAGTGCAAGAGTGCAAGTCAGTAGTTTGAACTTCATGGGTTCCCAATCCCATATGTAGCGGCGTAGGACAAATATTATAGTGCCTGACTCAAAACACGAAATCATGATTCATGAATAAACAATATATTTTATCGAGTTAACTAACGTTTCGTCTGGTCAGGCAACATCGTCATGGTATAATAAAATGACCGTTACAGTTATTCACTGATTAAACTCAATAAAATATTATATACCTTGTTTACGTATCTTACAGATTGGTTCACCTTCAGCAGCAATGTTCGGCTTTTTTGTGCAGCACGTGAATGTCGGGCTGACAAACGTCTGGCTTGACTGATCATCAATAAACACTAACTGAATGATGAGTTGAAATTTGTTTAGTCGATTTTCACGGTCAGATCTTGCCAACTTGAAGACAGGTTGATGTGGACCATCATAAATTTCACCAAGATCAACTGAAAATGATTGCTGCCAAAAAAATTAAGTTTTTATACCAACTAGTCAAATACACCAACCATGAATCAGCACTGCACCAACGGAACCATATGCAACCTGGATGGCAACCAACTATCCAAGAACCAATCAATATCCAATTAACCAACCAATACAGCTAAATAACCAATCTAAAAACCAACCAAATATATAGATATGTATACTAAGCAACCAGCCAAAACCAAACAAACAATCAACCATTACATCAACCAACAAACCAATCAAACAAACAGGCAACTACCTAATAACCAACTACCAGTCCATCAACCACTATATAATTACTATCCTATGCACGTTATCAATCCAGTGCAGGCAGCAATCAGCGTTTTCCTCGCGGATTAATCAACCGGTCAACAATTAAATGGCTTTATGAAATAAAAATAATTAACATCATGCAAAGTAAGTGTGCTGCAGGTCTTGTGGTCCCTTGGGGCCCTATAGGTATTCAGGGTGGGTTCACAGAATGCCTTACGTCAATGCAAAACTCGTGGCATCTCTGACGGTACTAGCGTAAAACCCTATCCGACAGAGCTACACCCTCCAAAGATTGAATTGGTTCAGGACACTGTGCCCAATTAGGTGCGGCTCCATACAGCGTATGGTCAGGAATCACCGGCAGGGCTATCGGGGTGCTATCGCAGACTCTTGCATGAATGTTAATATCTATTTATTACACTGTATCACAATAACATTATTGCGTAAAACATGGTTGTCAAAATCTATTTTTTCATTATTATAATAATGCAACGCCCACTACCCTTGTGGTAGTTTGAGCACTCGGCCCTAACACCGCTTCATGGTCTCTGAATGTGCGCATGACCGCTGTTTGTCCCACAAGCGGTTGTTACCGGCAATCGCTTGGGTATAATTAGTTCTCATGCCCATGTCTAGATTGTACCAAGCTACACTGATGAGCTGTGGAACAGCGAAACACGTGTCTGTAGATTGTACTCTCTCTCTCTCTCTCTCTCTCTCTCTCTCTCTATATATATATATATATATATATATATATATATATATATATATATATATATATATATATATATATATATATAAGAAAAATAATAAATAAAGGAATACATATTAAGAGAATAATAAATCACATTACATGTACTACTCACCTCATTATATCCGTCTTCAGTAATGCTCATAGGAACATTCTCTTTAATGAGATTTAACTCTCTTTGATTGTCTCCACATATCAACACTTGTCCATTGGGATCTTCAAACAGCTTAGCCGCTTTAGGTTCTCGTCTAACCCACCCTCTTATTTTGAGTAGCTGCCCGGTGTAGTTTGCCTTCATTTCGACAACCCCATCGGTGATAACCTGTCGGCCTAACCGATTTTTTCGACACTGTTTCTTGTAGAAAACTTTGTCCTCATGCAGGTTGATAAACTTAACGTGCGCTACATTTTGATGAAAATATTAAAATGCAAAAAGGATTCATTATATTACCGAATAAAAAGGCATATATACATACCCCACTTTTTAGCCAAGGGGGGTGACTATTCTTATATATCATCCCCCCACTTTTTCGATTTTGAAAAAAGTGCTGTGGAGAAGAATTAAAAATGGGGTATAAAGTGGTTTCTATAATATTGTTCAGTTGACATCACTCAAGAAAGAAACTGAGAAAACAGACACACAATATAATTTTATTTACTCTGATGAATTGGGTTCCGCTCGAATTTTAAATGATTAAAGCAATTTTAAATGACATTTTTGAACTTTCAAAATTCTGTAAAATTTCCCCCCAAAATGCAGGAAATAGCATTTCATTTCATAATTTTCCGGGGGAGCATGTCCCCCGACCCCCTAGAGAGGGTTCTCGCACATTCCGCGCAAGTTATATTTTAGATGTGTTCGATTAACACCTAGCAGTTATCAGTTTAAATTAATTTCAAACTACCAAATTTAAGACTCACAAATCTAATGTTGATGTTAATTAAATATTTTCTTTATATATAAATGTAATCAACGAGAGAACACCAAATACATAAATTTATTAAAATGTCATGTTTTCATTCCGTATTGAGAGTGCGTTATTAACGTAGGACTAATTAACCATTTCACCAGCTGACCAATGTCATTTTAGTAGGCACCCAACGAAAAGTTTTTGTCAATATTTTGACAAGCTTCGACTACGTATATACGTATACAAGCTCGGTTGATACGTCAGTCGGTTGAAGTGAGCTTACATCCCCCTGTAAAATGTTCTGTGTAACTCGCGATGTTTTAAAACTTCAGTGCATTTTACGGGGGGTGTCCTCCCTTTCATGCGATCGCTCCATACTATTTAAACTATCTGTAAGTTATTAGTCATTTCTTGATCTCATCCCCAACTGTTATGAATTATGACTGGCATGTATTCATTAGCTATCACAAACGTAATAGCATTCTTTATCTAGCTTGTCAAAGTAAATCGAGCTCAAAATTTACGATTCCGTCGCTTTCCCTTTCCCCCACGGAAGTTGGAAGTGTAGGTTTGCAGTAAACAAACTAATCATTATAAGTTGAGTGCTGAACCACCAGGAAGTATATCGGATCTATAGCGAAATTACCAACACCAAATGAACAGTTGTAGCGAAATTTCGCAGATCTATTTTATCGGACGTCATTAACTTAGTTCAGTTTACAGAACACTAAACGTGTACACTGTCTTACCTTCTCTGGTAATAGACATAATGGGCATTTAGACATTAGGCCCATCTACGCACTACGAATTTTCCATTGACGAATTCAATTCACTGACGACGTCTCGTAAAGGACGTTTCCAACATATTGGCAAGTATAGATAGACCTGAACACTAACCTGGATGTCCTGGAAAAGTCACATCAGGATTGGTTAATAACGACGTTGTCTCTTGATCATTCACGGAATCTTGGAAGAAAAAACCAGCCATTCTGATGTTCGTTTAGCCAGTTCGGGCTCATTGATGTTTGGACTAAAACCTTAACGTGAAAAGAAAGTTATAGTCCGAGAGTAACATTTTCCTCTACCATCGACCCTTGGTAAAATATGCTGTTGTGTTAGTAGGTTAAAACAGTAAAACGAACTTGAACAAACTCTTTGGTGTCCTGACGAACTCTACTGTTATGCATGCATGGGTGGGATTATATGCAAATCATTAAATATATATTTCCGCATTCTTGGTATAGTTAATATGTTCCGCGCGCGTGTTGATAGTTATCTATATCAACTACGTCGACTGTTCAGAGTTGCCCGCGATACCATATTTTATATACCCGTTTGGATGGTTCTGCTTGTCGGTTCCTTGAGGGTTGGAGTAGGATCAGGTTGACTCATGGTGTTGCTGCCGCTGTTTGACGTCTCGTGTTTACTGGGTTATAAATAATCCCATATATCCGAGACACCTTGACTAGTAATACAACACTGAGTTTACCTATCGATAACTCTTACTCACTATTTCGACACCAAACGTTTTTGAGTTATCGTAATATGATAAAAATACTACTGTGTAACGCCATATAATACAAGTCAAAAAAGTTTAAAACATGTTCACTAACGTTTTCGTTGCGAACGTGCAACATCTTCAGAGTATCAAGTATTATATTACATTTACAAAGCTGTCCGGTAACCGGAACTTGTTCATGATAAACTAGAGGTCCGGCAGTCAGTAATGGTAAAAATAATTCTAAAATAAACCCTAATCATAACCCAAATCCTAACCCTAACCAAAAAAACTATGCAGAAAAGGCCAACTAATTATTATCAAACTCGACCGGAAATCGCGGGTTGAGAACGAACGCCTATATATTGTTGTTATATCCTGCCGGACGAATAGACACTTCGGCTTGCGCTTTCAAAGTTGTAGGAAGACGAACGACAGGAAGAAATAATAGAAAAATCATCAGGAGAAACGGTGTGACAAGTTTAACGAGAATGAGCTTAGATGCCAGAAAGCAAAGTGGTTGCTCGTTTCATGTGTTCTGAGATTCGCGTATGTTTAATAGTGGCGGCGAGTTTGCCTCAAATACAATGCTTCACAGCATTGACATATGTATTTATAAACATTAATACGCGATCTGAGCAACATGAGAATTCGATCTTTCAAAGGAAAGGAACTAGACAACCTACGTCCAGATTGAAAAATAAAACGTAAAGAGACATGGGAAAGCAGACGAACACCGGAAGGCCTTGATGTAGTATCAACTAAAGTCTGCCGTGACGACACCATCATGGTTGCGCAAATTAAATCAATCAATCAAATCAAATGTTGAAAGAAATGAAGGATTTCCAAAACTGGGGGAGGGTCTGCATTTATCCACATTTATCCAAATACTAGAAGCTGTAACATGATCTCTGATCTGATCGCAAACTCTTCTGAACTCTGACTGGTTCATTGCCAATTCAAATTTAATTTGTTGTTGCCACAATCACACACGACAAAACAGTAGCAAACGTTAAAATCTCCGGATAATCACCAAGGACGCAACATCGACGGTTTTGTTCGCCACATGTACGTAACGTTGTACTTAATGTACTAATTCAAGCGCGTGTTCCACTTTGCGCAAAATATGGATAAACGGCCATTCGAAGTCATTGCTATCGCCATCGCTATTTTGGTTGGTATCTTTCTCATCGCAATCGTCCTTGGTTCTTTTCTATTCCAACGAAAATATCGGGTAAATGCTGCAACAGAGAAGAAAAAGAAAGCAAAATTTATTCGCAACCGTCCAAGTCCATTGAAGTTTGACAAAGTGCGCGTCAAACGCATTCCGACACAGTTGACTCCACAGCCTCTGGTCATCACTCCAAGTACTCCCAACGAGTTCACAATCCCATCTCGGCCTTATTCAGAGGACTATGGTTGGTCTACCGCGCTGGTTTCGTCTGCCGATGGAAGACCGTCGACCATAAAGCTCTCGCGTACGTTGTCTGGAGGGTACGGTTTTGACGTCGGCGGGGATAATTGCACAAGTGCAGCACCTCACGGAAAGATCGAGTGCTTCTTGAGACACGATGAAGAGACGAATAGTCTGTATGTACAAGTAAGTGGGAAGTTTCATTGTCTTCCAAAATAATCCAATTCCTCGAACAGTTTTACTGGTGTTGACCCAAAACGTTTTGGTATAAATAAATCAGAAACTCTCTCGATAATCCCTGGGCACAGACGTTTCCTGTGTGCGTCTGCACGCAGGACGTATAGCGAAATCTGTTCATTGTGCTGCTGTCCTTTTGTAATATCATCTTTTGCTTCCCATAGATTCTCGGAAAGAAGGGACACTCTCTGAGTTGGCTAACAGGAATAAGCAATCCTTACATTCGAGTTACTTTAATGTCTGTAAACCATGGTGAATCGAGCAGCGTTCTATCGTCACAAATCCTTAACCTTCCTTTGAACCCAGAATGTCAACTCGCAGGCATAACGAAGGAGGAGGTGGGAGATTACTTGCTGAAATTCGTGGTCCTTGATTTTGATCGCTTTTCACGAAGTGAGTTTGTCGCCGATGTTGTGGTATCTTTAGGTGAACTGGAGAATCTAAATGGTGGTGTGACCGTATGTAAGGATTTGGTTCCACAGCAAAAAGTTATGGTATGTGAAATTAAACTACATTGGCTAGTCTGCGTTGGTATTCAGTTCTATAACTGTTCTTCTACAGTCATTATTAAATATACTCACTATAAAAAAATTAAAATATTAATGTCACTATCAAAATAGAGAATTAAGAATTGAAGATTAAAATTTTAAGAATCTGATGTTAAGGCTTAGTCGAAGTAGTGGATGCACGATATATAAATATTTCTAATTTTCTCACAGTTTTCTCCCCGTGGCTCCTTGCTCATCTCACTTTGCAACCAATCAGTTGCTCAACAATTACAGGTGATCATCATGAAGGCTAGTGGGATACCTTCCAAGAGTGCCGTGTCACTAGCTGGCTCCGGTAAGAAATAAATGTTATCTAATGTAAGTAAGATGCGGAGAACTTTCCGTTGACCTTTCGGAGTGGTGCCTCCTTTAGTTATACTAGGTTGCCGTCGTAGATCTTAAAGTCCCTACTACGTGTATAATAGGGCCTTAACCACGTAACCAATCACAAAAACTGTACCTATAGGTAGGTACATACCGAAATAACAAACACGCCTTATTCACCGGTCCTAGGACGGGGACGTCGTTCAAACAAAAGAATCTTCATGCGAAACAATAAGAATAAATAATTTTTATTCCCAAGAGTAATTTCAACGCCGTTCTCGTTCTGTTTACAACGCCACTGAGAGCATTTTCACGTCTTTAGGACGACGGTAACTCGCGGAGAGATGAGAGATGTGACTTAAGACTGACTTAAACACAGACACTATAATCGTTTTAGGAATATTGAAGCGTTTTGGAGATCATAAAACAAGCTTGGAGTGTCAAATACGCTAGTCAATCGACCGTGGTTTCATTCAAATGCTAAAATTTGTATTGCTTTTACTGCTGTCGCCGTCCTAGGTTGCCGTCGTAGATCTTAAAGTCCCTAGTTTTTTCTGTGCAACTTGTGTCGCAAAAACACATAGTTGAAGTTGCACGAGCATGTTTAGCGTGTGACGCAACTGATTTTTCAGATTTGCAAATTGCACGAAAAGTTCAGTTTGTGTCCACTTTAGCAACAAATTTCTACAAGTTGCACGAGCAAAATTACGTGTGACATGAGTTGTGGCGGACGCTGGCCATCCGTATAAGCTCGAGCCCTCGACTTCGAGTTCGGCGACCAACTATAAACAAATAAAAGATACAAGCCGATGTGGGAAAAATGTGATATATTAAACTAAATGGTAAGAATGAGAAAGTTGCATGTGAGTGAAGTGGAGTGCAGAGTGACGAGAGCCAGGAATGTGAAAGTTATATGCGAGTTACGAGTGTGAACAGGTAATAATTAAGGGTTAAATTTAGGTTAAGGCATTAGATTAATTGGGACGATTGATCTGACGATTAACATTTGGTACAAACTCAAGTGTAAGGAATTTGTAATCCATTTAGTATAATAGGACATTATGGCATCAGAAGATGCGAGCGTGAGAAGAGAGCGTTGGTATGATAAATGTGCGTGTGTGCGTGATGTGTAAGAGGATATGTGTTATTATGAATAATATCATTAGTGGCACTGTACCTGACTACCTTAGCCAAATGTTTATCAAAAGTGATGAAATTAACTCATATAGGCAAAGGTTAAGAGAAAGTGATGATAATAATTTAATTATTACTCGTATTCCAAAAATGGAGTATTGTAAGAAAAGTTTTTCCTATAGAGGTGCAAAACTTTGGAACTCACTTCCAAATGAGCTGAAATCAATTCAAAAATAAACTATCTGCATACACGGAAATTGTCAACTAATTCAATCTTCTTTATTTTTCAAAATATAATTTTTTTTAAAAATTCAAAATTGTAAAAATATTTATTGTTGTATTAAAGTGCCTATATCACTTGTGGGATCTTTACATATTTATAGTAATTGGAACATTCTAAGAAGATTTGTACTATATCTTCTCAGGCGAAAATTTCATCTTCATGGACTTTTTTGCAGTTAAAGTTACCGGATATGACATCAAAGGAGGAATTGCAAATCAGTTTTCTTTTGTTTCTTGCTTCAAAAATTCCTCCTTTGATGTCATATCCGGTAACTTTAACTGCAAAAAAGTCCATGAAGATGAAATTTTCGCCTGAGAAGATATATTACAAATCTTCTTAGAATGTTCCAATTACTATAAATATGTAAAAATCCCACAAGTGATATAGGCACTTTAAGTTAGTTGAAATAATTACTGTTAGATAGCAATTTATTTTTTTTTAATAATACGGCTTTCATGTAAAGAAGTTTAATTTGTAACTTATTGAAATTACCGTATTCAAATAAAGGTGAAATTCCAAATTAAAATTCAAAATGTGTTGAGAGTCAAAAATACAAGTGAGATAGTGAGTGTGTGAGCGAGAGGTAACTTTTTATTGTGAATGTTTACTTACAAATAAATACAAAATCAACCAAACTGTGATTGTGTGGTAAATTCCAAACTGCGGAGGCAATTTCCCAAGACTAGGAAAGTGCCGGTGAAATAAGCAAAGAAAAAAGTTGTAAACAATTTCGCATGAAATCTGATCACAAGACATTCAAAAACGCAGCTTGTAAACACTCATGAAAATATCCTCTCTCCTTTCTCTTGGCAATCGTCCACAACCTTACCCAAACGTTTTTCGACCTCTTTCGTTTGGTTTGTTCACTTTCTAATACCATTAAAAAGATAATTGCGAGCTGCGCTTTTCTTCGGCGAATTTGCTGATTGTCTCTCGGCATGTTGTCGGATTCTCTTGCAACTCGCAGGTTTTTTTTGTTCGCTGGTTGCATGCAGGGTCGTGTGTAACTTGAACTTTGTTTTTTACTACACAAGTTGCACGAAAAAAGCTACGTTAACAGGGGCTTCATAGGTTGAGTCATTGGTCTCTATTGTTTTAATACCACAAGACTTATTCATTTAGGTAGGTGGCGACGCAATTTTCCCTTTCGTAAACGGTCGTTACCATCCGAAGGGTCGTTACCATCCCAGCTCTCATAGAATGTTGGGTAAGCGGAGTAAAATTCCTCGTGGTCCCAAGGTTCCCTAAAGGTTCCCGTGATACTTTGTTTGGTGCGGTGACATGTTGGTCGTGAAATTCAAAATATGTAAATATTTAGTATTTGGTATACAGGTTGTATAAAAAAAAGCGCAACCTCGGAATTTCCCAAGAAATCCACTTTGTTAGCACAAAAGATTTTAGGCCTCTGGCAATTTAACTGTTGTTGATACTTGTAAACTAAACAACTTTCATTAAATAAATGCATAAATTTCGATTCAATTCTGCTTTACGTGCTCGAGTTTGTAGTAATTAGACAGTTATATATGCCCCTGGAATACGATTATATACAAGCTATTTTAAATTCCCAGGGGCGAAAATATTTTGTGTTTAAGAACACAGTGGATTTCTTGGGAAATTCCGAGGTTGCGCTTTTTTTTATACACCCTGTACACTACAGCCAGGAGAAGAGCGTTCATGCAGAAGAAATTATACATGGCAAACTGTCAATCCTGGAACAGTAAATTCGATTTTGTGATCGACGGTCACAACGTATATGTAGATACTCTCCAAAAGGCAAACGACGTTATTCGGGATTTCGAAATATCAATCGCAACAACAATTACGTATGCTGCGAGGTCAAAATATATTCGACCGACAAAATATGCGCATTGCATATATCGACCATCGTAATATAACCATAAATGTAGTTAAGTATTTCTGCATTTGCCATAGAACATAACTTGATGCTTTTCAATAGGTGATAAAATGTGTTGTGCTGCGTAGGCAGTGTAGAAATACAAATAAAAATGTATAAAAAGGTTGGTGTACTGCCGAAATAGCGTGTAAGTTGTCTAACGTTTCGAGCGAAGGCCCTTCGTCAGAGAGTGAAACATAAAGTGAAATAATCATACAGTTATTATTTCACGTTTCACTCTCTGACGAAGGTCCGCTCGAAACGTTAGACAACTTACACACTATTTCATAGACTTGCTCCAAATCTGCCTCTTGGTTGTTTCGGGTTTGTTTACATTTGTTTTTTTCAAAGAACTCGCCATATAGATGTTTGTTCGCTTTTTAGATATAAATATTATGAAAGAACTCGAGGAGCCGCGAAATAAAGTTTGCGGGAACCTTGGGACCACGAGGAATTTCACTTCGCTTACCCAACATTCTATGAGAGCTGGGATGGTAACGACCCTTCGGGATGGTAACGACCGTTTACGAAAGGGAAAATTGCGGTGGCGACCCTATTTTCCATTTTTTTTCTCTACGAGAGTTGGTGAAGTATATGTTTATTTCGGGTTGTAGAGGTCAGGTTGTCGTTTACGCCGAGGTAGTTGAACCATTGAACTTGAATTGCAAGTTACGTGGGGTAATACGTATGGTGTAGTTTTGAGAGAGGGTTGAATACGTGCAGAGATCAAAATGAGTATATCATTGTCTATCTATCTATCATGCGGACGCACCGGGACCCACCTTAGGCATGGGTCAATTGTAGGTCGCCCTTGACTGGGCAAAGGCTAAGGGAGCGGCGAGCGTCATTTTAGAACTGCCATTTTATATTTAATAACCGTACCCATTTTGGAAAATAGGACGACCCCAGAGAGATGGTCGAAGTTTGAATCAGTTGCGAATGATGCGGGTGACTGAACGCGAGATAACTTACTTGAAGCGGTTGCCGGTAAAGCGCAAGATAAACTATTAACCGAAGATGTTCAAAGGATTAACTTCCCTTTATAATTATATCATTTATCTTTGACAGATCTCTGCGTGAAAGCGACCCTAGAGACCTCAGACTTATGTGAGAAAAGGAAAACCAAACGTGTCCGTAAAAACACGAGTTACGTATTCAACGAGAAGTTTATCTTTAAAGTGAACAGCGAGGACCTTACCAACGCCAGTCTAGTGTTTGAACTGACCCGAGGAGACTCGAAGCTGCTGAGCGAGTCAAAAGTTGGTCTGGTAAAGCTTGGACTCAACTCAACGTCGGCTTTGGAGATGCGACATTGGAGCGAAATGCTAGCGTCACCTCAAAAACAAATCGCCGAGTGGCATCAACTTCATCGATAGAAAGTTCAAAAGATAATTTTTCAGAAACTTCTAGTTGCTTAAACTTTAAATAGTCTTAGTATTACGGTTCTTTGACGGCGCGTGTTTAGACAATACTTCAGAAGTTTCGAGTCGCATCCACGACAAGCAAAGACAAATTACCTAAATTATCATAAATTTTCATATCAAAACACCCAGATATTCTGGGTGGGGAACGAGGTTGGGTACGAGGCGCTCTTACGTTTCGGAACATTTTAATAAAAATATCATTTATTTAATCACGTTAATTATCAATTACACTGCAGCAAAACGCTGCGTTGAATGTGAAAAATGTGGTTGTGAATATAGTATTGTACCGCTAAAAAAATTATAAAATTATTATTATGCCATGGATAGGGCGACAATATAGTTTCGTTTGGCTTCGACATTCGCTTTACACCCCCTCCCCCCCCAATCTAAAAACGTTTTCCAAGAAAGTCAAGTTATCAGACGTTTTTAGATTAAAATTTGAAAACCCAAGTTTTTACAGCATAATTTTTTCTTGTAGCCAAAAACGAAACTCCACTGTTTGGAGACAAGACTAGTTGTACAGCTGTGACAGTGTCTATAATTTGTCAAAAACGCAACGGACTGTCACAGCCAATTATTTATCATCGTCTACTCTCTGAGTCTGACTAAAGTTATTCAAAAGTTGATTGATAGTTAGCCTCCTCCGCCAAGAGTGGCCCACGCTCTTATTTATTTCTTTGGCTTGGCCAAAACATTATAGACTGAAAACGTTGCAAAACTGAAAACGTTGCAGCTAAGAAGACAGAGAGTTGCCATAAGCGGGTAATCAGTGACCGCATTTTAAGGGGGGTGCGGGGTCCTCCCCCTGAAAATTTTGAAGAAAGACAATTTGCAGCAATTTGAGCAAACTTTTTCATCTAATTCTACAGCGAGCATAGTTCAAATGAATTCAAGAGTTGCCTGCTGTCTCTTGGTAAACTGACAGAAGGATCTGGGAACCAATCTAACACTCGCGTGGCAAAGGTTTAGGGGTTGGCTAAAGGTACGTTTACACACTACGATTAATCGGCCCGATTTCTGGTTTAAATGCATGTTAAGTAATGAGAGACAAGGAAGACAAATGAGCCCACGGGACACTCCGCTGACTGTTTCTCCACTTAACATCCAGCTAAACCAGAAATCGGCCCGATTAATCGTAGTGTGTAAACGTACCTTAACACTTCAGGTTAAGGTACGTTTACACACTACGATTAATCGGCCCGATTTCTGGTTTAGCTGGATGTTAAGTAATGAGAGACAGGAATACGACAAGGTAAATGAGCCCACGGGACACTCCGCTGACTGTTTCTCCACTTAACATGCATTTAAACCAGAAATCGGGCCGATTAATCGTAGTGTGTAAACGTACCTTTAGATGAAGCCCGTAGGTAGCTTCTCGCCTAGCCTCTATGACTACTAATACAATTGTGAAAAAAACATTAAATTTAGCGATGCTTGTCCTGATTTTTGGGGGGGCTTCAGCCCCCCCCCCCCCCCCCCCCCCCCCCCCCCCCCCCCGGTTCCTACGCCTATGCCTGCCTTCGCCAAGCAGAAAATACCAAAATAAACAGCTGATTAAATTGTAATCCATCCAGAATAAAAGAGAGGGGGCGGACCCTGGAACCCCAACAAAGATGGCAGCCAATGAGGAAGAACTTACAAGTGTTGCAGCGAGTCCTTCATCCGAGACTACAGCCGATAGAACCGACAATGTTTTAATAAGAAGACGTTTCGGAGTGCGCAGACCACATGCCGACGAAGATTCGCTGCCGACAAACGCACAAACGAGCTTCTTTCAGAAAGGGCGTGAATTCGAAAGCGCATATGTCAACCACAGTTTTACAGATGAGGAAAAGAAACAGCTAGCTACGTACGATAGTTTGGACTATTTCCCTCCACATAGTGTCGCCTATAAGGTAATAAGAAGAAGGAGGGTAAATATGAAAGAACTGTAGTCATTCAATTGATATAATCAAATGCAGGGGCGCAACATGAATGCTATTACTATTAGGGCAAAGTTACTTTAATAGCGTCCGCATTTTTGAATGCTTTAAATTAATATAAAACATATTCGTAAAAATGAGGGCAAAGAGATTGTCTTTAGGAAAAGGGCAAGGGTCGCGACCCGACCCGCCCTCTAGTTGCGTCCCTGAAATGAAACCTTTCGCTTTCGAATAGCGAAGCGCGGTAATGACGTCAGTATGTTTGTGATGTCTGAGTCTATAATTTATTCTTGTTTCTTCTTGCATTTCCAACAATAGAAAATGGCTATTTAGGAATCCCTTGAGATTCAAATTTGCTTTGTTTGTCTGAGTTTTGGTTCTATAAGTAGCATTAACGCGCTACGCTACTCGTTTTCCTGTGTTGGGTGTGTGTGTGTGTGTGTGGGGGGGTGGTGGTCAAGGGTGTCGGAAGCAATTGGGCAGAATCTCGATAGCTTGCGTGAGTTGCGTGCCTCTGTGTAACCAAATTACATAACCTAATCGACGAACTAATCGTCGCTGGTTGACGATTGATTACATCAATGACATTATTATGTCAATCGTCGACCAGCGACTATTAGTTCGGGCTCGTTCCTCCTAGTTTTCCCATTACGCATCTCGTTCTCAATATTTAAATATTTTTTCTTTCAGAATTTGGGCAGTATAAATTTTAACTTAGAGTGATAACATAAATTCAAAAAGAAGTATAAGATATTGAATTTGAATTTTAAATTTATTAACTTTGCCTCATAATAAATACAGGCTGGGTAACAGCAATAGCCAATTACTGCAGCCCCAGTACATAATTACTAATAATACAAATAATAATAATAATAAATAAGTAATTATCTAAAAACAACATATTATAGCGGATGCTAGGCTATGTGGTGAGTTACATGACTGACATACATATAGTTTTCCAAGTACGTGGGTCTTCGGGTCATACAATGTCAAAAGCGCAGTAAAATAATAATTAAACAGATTTCGATGAAAAGAACTTAAATCGACAATGTTAAGATTGTCAACATCTAACCCAGGAGTTAATGGTATTCAGATGTGACTGCAACTTGGAAGCATCGTCATGTGATTTGATAATCTTAAAAACTTTGGTATCGTCTGCAAATGTTGCGACATTGCTGGACACAACCGTATTAGGCAAATCATTTGCGAATAATAAAAACAGCATCGGTCCAAGGATTGAGCCCTGAGGTACTCCTGAACTCATTGAGCATTTGTCTGAAGTCCCTCCAAGTCCAAGGACTGTGACTTGCTGAGTGCACTTGGATTGTGATGGTACCAAAAGGCACAAAGCTGCCCTGCGTGCCCCGTAAGCAAAGGGCTGCTGCCCCTGTGGCTCCGAAAGTCCAATCTCAAGGTGATTGGTTCCTAGCTTAATACCCTGGAATTAATTATAGTTTGTTGTTTCTTTTATGCTGCTGCTCAGAACTGGTTGAGACGTCAGCCAGCACGTCTGGACTGGGACAGGTGGTTGATGATGGGTTTTATTGGTTTCACAGTTGGTTTTGTTGGGTTCCTACTCCATCAGCTCATTGACGTAATAATGGAGTAAGTAATATATTAACAAAACTACTTTATTAAATTAAACTTTTTAACAAAACTATAGGACCTTAATTAAAGCAGACCAGAATCCTGAAACCTGACATTGACATAAAAAAATAAGTACTTTTTTATATCGAAGGAATATGACTTAGCTAGTAGGAATGTGGTGCTACAATATATGAAAATATTTACAACACATTTTAAAAGTTGTATAAACCATGTCAAAACACGGCAAACGCCACCATTTTGAATGACTGTGACATCGTGCTGGGAAATGTTGTATTTTGTACTTTTGTGCTACCTATCGTGGGCCATGTATTGCCCAGTTTATGTTGTACTGTGATAGTGATTATTAAAATAACGTGGAAAAGAAGCTTAATTCTTTGCATTTCCATCAACACTGACCGTTTTACCCAGCATATTATGTCACAGGTCATGTGACAGAGAACCCTAATTTACCTTTAATTCAAGTCTGTTGATACTCCAGTTGGATTGGTTATATACCTGTAGGTCACATACTTTGATCTAAAATGTAGTTATTTTGTGTTGCCAAATGTTCTTTAAGTCAATGTCACTCCGTCGAGATGATGTCAGTACACATTGTTTCTCCACATTTACCCATAATTATTGCAGCCATAACAGAAGAAAATATGATATATCTCATTTGCAATAGCTCATTTGTGAGTCAAATTTGGTTTGTTTGTCCGAATTTTGAGCTATTTTAATAGCAGCCGCTACGCTATTGAATTTTTAGTTGACTTTAGCAGTGTTGCAGGTAATTCATAAAAGAACATTCTGTTCATTTAACCAATTAGCTTAATTTACTGTAACTTATTAATATAACCAATCAGTTTCTATTATGTAATAATAACTTATATTGCGTGGACAAACCATGTTGTCTCGGACAAACAATGTTGTGTTGTGCAACAAAACTAATTAAGTTGTTGTGAGGGGAGTTGCATGTGAATAGTAATGCAGCTTAACAAGCAACTCAAGAGAAGGAATTTGTAATTACTGCACCTCTAAGTGCAGTACCTATAGTAATCTGAAGATTTAATCAGTAAAAAAATCTTGAAAACTTTATGACTGTTAACTTCTAATTCTGCAGTTTCAAGTGGGAGAAGGCAAATGAATTTATTAAGGTAATTTGCTTATTACTACTAACATAACTATGGTCTTTCAAAGTGGTGAATGGAGTTGTCTTTACAAAGTGTCCTTGATAATACCATGTAGGAAAAAGAGTATGGACTAGCATGGTTTTGGGTTGTTGGCTACAGTGTTATCTTTGCAGCACTAGGTTCACTCATGGTTGTGGTAAGTTCTACATTAATGTTTAGTTGCAGTAGAGTATATATTCTATGTCAAATTTAGTCCACATTCTTAACGATTCAGTTGCAATTTTAAGTAATTTTTTGTTGCAGTTTATTCGACCTTCCGCTGCCGGTTCAGGAATTCCAGAACTGATTGGTTTTCTCAATGGGACAATTGTGCGTCATATTTTCAATGTTAAAACAATGGCCGTCAAATTCTTATCATGTGTTTGTGCTGTGGCCTCTGGACTACCAGTTGGACCAGAGGGACCTATGATTCATTTAGGGTACTTATATTACCATCCTACTATCCATCCAGGTATCCATTTGTCATTCCATTGCCATGCATCCATCTCATTCCATGCATCCATTTATGCATCCCATCTCTAGAAAGTTTTTCTCTTTGAAGCTTTCCCTCTTTCTTTTCTAGCGGTTTGATTGGTGCTGGTCTCAGTCAGTTTCGCTCATCCACACTCAAAATTAACTTACCGTTCTTTGAAAGATTTCGAAATCCAGAGGATAGGTAACTGGAGTAAGCTTTCTATGTTAAACTTTATACCCAGTAAGCTTTATACTCAGTAAACTTATACATGAAAAAGATGGTGAGCAATCTAATATACCCAGATATGTGAGTCCCAGTGGCAACCAAACTCATAACCTTATGATCACTGGAGCAACAAAATATGTAAAGGTGAATTAATACAAGTTACAAATTCCTTCAACTTGTTCTGCAATAATGTTGCATTTACTGTAAGTTGCAGTGTGACATTGCACATACAGTATTATACGTACTGTACTACCTATTTTAATTTTTAATACTTTTTTAAATGTAATATTTAAAATCCTGGGCATGACATTAAACTGCACTCCACCTATGGGTCAAATAGGAAGCCTTGATGGTAGACTTGGTGTTTTAGGTTATTATTATTCCTACTGTGGCAAAGGGCATATGAGGAGATTCGAGGAGATTCGTTTCGCCCACCGGCCATCCATCAACGGGGGAGGAGTTGCGACCCCTTCGTTTAGGTGCCAAGGCATCATAGCATGTAAGGCTTTTATCCCGGCTGAGGCCGACCTAATAAATAATAATAATAAATGTTTTGTTGCAACCTGTAAGCATATTGGTAGTGAGTAATACAGTATGTGCAATTTAAACACAACATATTTGTTGCAAGCTAAGTTACAGAATTCTGTTGCTTATTGTACTTCACCTTCTCAAACTCATTAATAATTCATGAACCAAAAACAAAGAAATCGGCTCCATGAAAGAGAGGTTGAAGTCGGTGGAAGATTTTACATAAATTTTGCCAACATTCATATCGATTTTCTATCAATTAAATACATGTTCATTTAATAATAATAATAATGCAAAAATTCAGAATTCCTGGTCTGTATTTTCATCGCAGTTGCACTTAATCATTGATACCATACTTTGTAGACTTCTTACTGGCTGTTCTGTTCTCTTTAGACGTAATTTTATTTCTGCGGGAGTTGGTGCAGGTGTTGCTTCTGCTTTTGGTGCCCCTGTTGGAGGGTTGCTCTTTGCTATGGAAGAGGTCTCCTCATTTTGGAATTTGAAACTATCATGGCAGATATTCTTTTGCACTATGGTTGCAACCTTCACCACAGTAAGCAACTTGTTTCAGTGCATTATGGTAGTTTTTCTTTCTAGTATCCTTTTGCAATTGAACCTAATTTTTTCCTACAGGATCTTTTTAATTCAGCATTCAAGGGTTTTAATTACGAAGGTGACTTTGGATTGTTCAAAACAGAACGGTACATTTTGTTTCAGGTAATTTGTCACTTAATGTTAGCCTTGTCTTGGTGCCTTGTCTTGCTGAAGACAAGAGTTTCATTGTGTGAGCATTGGTTTGACTCTCATTTCTACTGGTTTAACAAAGATGAGATTTCATGAAAGTTAAATACTATGCAAATATCCTTTATAAATAAATTAGTTTCAAAGTCTGATGATATATAATGCATTATAAAATTAGTTGCTTCTTACGTGAACTCTGATTAACCCAAAGCCTTTTTTAGATACAGAATTTTCCTGCTGTTTTTAAAAGTCTGCTTTATAAAATAAATATAAAATGGTTTTTGTGTTTATAATACTGTGATATATAAAAAACTTGGGATGTTGTGAGACTTTCGAAAAGCTTTCTCATAATTTCAACAGGGCCTGTGTACCTCATAGCTAGCCTCATTGATGCACCAATATGAATGAATGAGGAAAGATACTACATTTGAATATAGTATTAAGTTGACAACAACAATATAAAAACATTGAAAATAATTGTACTTGTTGCATGTTGTTTTAATCCTGACCATTACCTCTGCATGTACAACATTGTTTGTAAATTTAGATTGATCATGGAGTTGCATTACATATTCTTGTCTTTATTCCTGTTGTGATCCTTGGAGTTCTTGGCGGTTTCCTTGGAGGAATGTTTACTTTTATGAACCTCAAGGTATCAAATCTGCTACAGCTTAAGCTTTATATATGGATGCTTTTAATAAAAAATAACCAACAATGATAATTTGACTTTTTATATGTACCTTTTTAAAAAAATGAGCAGTTGCAGTTGTCTTAAAGTGCTTATGCAGCCAAATTTTAGGTATTGCTTTTATTCGTTTAATAAATTCGCCAAACTTTTGCGGTTATTTCCCTGTAATCAGAACGCAAATTGGTCCAGTAGAACTAATTTTATGACTGTTTGAAATCTCAAATGCGATACGAACTTTGCGCGCATCATTTCTTGTGCTGTGACGTCATAACGAGGACACGCTTATTCGACTTGGCGAGATACAACATGGCGAGTACATCGAGTGCTTTACATAAAACGCGTAAACACGGAGGTAGAACGTGTGTTGCTGGTGGCCCTGGTCGTGTAAGTTGCCAAAATAGTCAACATACATCAGGTATATCTACCCATATATTCCCAAACGAGGAAAAGGACTGTAAAAGAAGGAAACAGTGAGAGTGCTTTGTTCGAAAACACAGGCCGAATTTTACATCTTCGCGCTCATCTGTTTTGTGTTCCGCGCATTTTGAAGAGAGTTCGTTCACCACAAATTTGGAAATCGCTACTTCTCTTGGCATGAAGAGGAAATTAAATCATGACGCTGTTCCCACAATCGACGTGGCAGGAGTTGCTGAACTTGCGACTTCTCCTGGAGTTTCAGATCGCAAGCGCAGACAGGTAAACTGACACTTCATAATATAAATATTCATAAGGCCATATTATAATACATAAATAATACGTGTTCCCTTGCTTGTTTGATTCTGTTCTGTTCGAGTAAGTTTTAAAATGCGTTTCAATTGATTCTATAGATCATTCGCCGCAGCAAGAAAGTGTTGCCCAAAAAAATATTGCCGAGCGAGTCGGACTCATCAGAAGTCTGATCTGATGGAGCGAGTCGGACTCATCAGAAGTCTGATCTGATGAGTCCGACTCGCTCGGCAATATTTTTTTGGGCAACACTTTCTTGCTGCGGCGAATGATCTATAGAATCAATTGAAACGCATTTTAAAACTTACTCGAACAGAACAGAATCAAACAAGCAAGGGAACACGTATTATTTATGTATTATAATATGGCCTTATGAATATTTATATTATGAAGTGTCAGTTTACCTGTCTGCGCTTGCGATCTGAAACTCCAGGAGAAGTCGCAAGTTCAGCAACTCCTGCCACGTCGATTGTGGGAACAGCGTCATGATTTAATTTCCTCTTCATGCCAAGAGAAGTAGCGATTTCCAAATTTGTGGTGAACGAACTCTCTTCAAAATGCGCGGAACACAAAACAGATGAGCGCGAAGATGTAAAATTCGGCCTGTGTTTTCGAACAAAGCACTCCCACTGTTTCCTTCTTTTACAGTCCTTTTCCTCGTTTGGGAATATATAGGTAGATATACCTGATGTATGTTGACTATTTTGGCAACTTACACGACCAGGGCGACCAGCAACACACGTTCTACCTCCGTGTTTACGCGTTTTATGTAAAGCACTCGATGTACTCGCCATGTTGTATCTCGCCAAGTCGAATAAGCGTGTCCTCGTTATGACGTCACAGCACAAGAAATGATGCGCGCAAAGTTCGTATCGCATTTCGAAGATTTTGAGATTTCAAACAGTCATAAAATTAGTTCTACTGGACCAATTTGCGTTCTGATTACAGGGAAATAACTGCAAAAGTTTGGCGAATTTATTAAACGAATAAAAGCAATACCTAAAATTTGGCTGCATAAGCACTTTAAGAATATTATTTCTTCAGATCAACAGATTTAGAAGATTCCATTTGGCCAAAATAAAGCGCAAATGGATGAAAAATTGTGTTCGGGTTTCTGAAGTTGTTTTACTCATGGTAAGAAGAGTTGATGATTATTTAATGGTGATTGGAAATGCCTTTTTATGCGAGCATGAATGATTCACTTGCTTATATCTTTTGTGCAAGCCATGTTATACCTAAATGATCTTAAGATTTTTTATGAATGTTCTTTTTTACATGCATTCTGGTAAAATTCCTTATGTCTTGTTGGCAAATATTTGCAATGCATATCCTGTGAAACTGTTGTGAGTGAATCACATACATACCAAAGTACAATCCTTTAAATAATATTTTCCATTTTCACTTGATTAAAGTGCATGTTCTACTAACTGTAGCTTGTCCCGGTTTGGTCTCAAAATGTATATATTCCTACACTTGAAATTTTCCTTTACCATAATCCTTAGAACACATGATTATATAGGTTGGTTTAAATAACATCCGATAATAAGAATATTTGGCACTTTGACTTTATCAATGGCAGAAATGTAAAGAGAAAGTGAAATTTGTAAACCATGAGTGGAAATTTCAAAACCATATCTTGAAAAACTAAGCACCAGTGGATTTTTAAAGATTTGAAATCTTACTGAAATTATAATGTAATACCGAAAAAAGGCCCCCAAATATAATCGCTGGGCCAGTGGCATTGCCAGACCTGGAGAAGTGGGGGGACAAAATGATGACATCATCGCAGACGTCGCTACAACTTCGCAGAATAGCTTGGTTTTCAGTAGAAGTGCTCCACCTAATTTAATGGTTGTTTCTGGTAGTGCTAATCCTAAAACTAAATCACGAACTTTATAATCCCAAACATGCCAAAAACCTAACCCAAAGTATTATGTGGACCTAACACCCATCAACCCCCCCCCCCCCCCCACACACACACACACACACACACATACACACACACAAGTGTTTCTCACAGGATTTAGCAGAATTTCAAAATTGGTTTTGAAGAAAAGTGTGGGGGGGGGGACTTGTCCACCCAAGGGGGGGACCCAAGTCCCCCCACCCAAGTCTCCCCACCCAAGTCCCCCCATTGGCGAACCCATTGTGAAACGCAAATTGATTCTTTAGGATCCTAACGATTTTTAGGATCCTTATGATTTTTCTAAAAGCAATTAAATCGGCTTTTTCGTGCCGATCCAATATCCGATGTTTTTTTTCGAAATATGTTTTAAACCTTTAAAGTCGACGCCCACTTCCGCAGGCCATTTTGATTTTGGAATTTCGGCATTGTCAGGAAATTATTATTATTTTATTTATTTAAAATTCTTTATCCACGGTAGCCTATCAACAATATTACAAAGATAAAAGTGAATTAAAATGTTGCTTTTCATAGGGCCGTGTCTTACATTATTACAATACTAACATTAAAATGGCTATTAAATAATTTTATTACAGAGATATAAAGTCTAATAATCTAAATTAACTAAAAGTTCACTATCTATGTTCATCTTTAATTTCGATTTAAAACCACCAACAGAGATAGATTCTTGTTTTAGTGATAGTGGTAAAGTGTTCCAGACCTTAGCAGCTTTATAGCTGAAGCTGCGCTTCATGGCGTTTGTCCTAGGCTTAGACAACATCAGCATGTTATTATTACTACGGAGATTATACCTTAAGTTTTCAGAAGTTTGAAATTGACTAATCATTGTTTCCGGGGCTTCTTTTTTTAATATGTTATGAACCAATACCAGAAGCTGTTCTAACCGCCTATAATTAAGCGGTTTCCAATTTAGCTTATGTAGTATGTCTTTTGAACGAATTTCATAGTTATCGCCACTAATCACCCTGGCTGCTCGATTTTGGAGTTTTAATTGTAATGTTTTGTTACAATTCCCCCAGACTAACGAGCAGTATTCAAAGTAGGGTTTCATGATTGCATTGTATACGTCACTTAATTTATCTTTTGGTACATAAGGCTTCAGAAGTTTTATTCCTCCAAAAAATTCCTCAAAATAACGCATTGATGCTTAATGCCAGTGAGGTTAATTGAATGCTAATTTAATTAACTGAACGTGTCGAAAGAAGTACTTGAGACATCAAAGTTGCGTCGAACTTAAGTCAAATAATTAGATGCGAGAAATTAAATACGACGGAACTAGGCTTAACTGTTTTGAAATGTGCAGAACGACGATATTGTGATCAACAACTTTAGTTTAGTTTTTCGCTGAAAACATAACTGAATTTTGAATTCGACCGCAAAACTTCAAAATTTGACATCGGTTAAAAAACCGGATATATTTGACAAATGTTGCCGATCCGATATTTCTGCCGATGTTGCGAATATCGGCCCGAACCGATGCGCCGATACGATTATCGTTTGACCCCTAATTAAAATATTAAATACACATTAGAATTAGGATCTTATTACGATTCCAAATAAGATCGTAAACAAGATCCTTTTTAGATGTGTTAAGTTGATCGTCCAGGTTGTTATAGTCTTGAGAAAGGCTATTGTTGGTGACTGACGTTTCGACGGCCTCAGCGGCGAGAAAGGCTATTGTTGGTGACTGATGTTTCGACGGCCTCAGCGGCGGTCATCTTCAGAGTCCAGGTTGTTGCAGTCTTGAGAAAGGCTATTGTTGGTGACTGATGTTTCGACGGCCTCAGCGGCGGTCATCTTCAGAGTCCAGGTTGTTGCAGTCTTGAGAAAGGCTATTGTTGGTGACTGATGTTTCGACGGCCTCAGCGGCGGTCATCTTCAGAGTCCAGGTTGTTGTAGTCTTGAGAAAGGCTATTGTTGGTGACTGATGTTTCGACGGCCTCAGCGGCGGTCATCTGCAGAGTCAAAAGATGACTGCCACTGTGGCCGTCGAAACGTCAGTCACCAGCAATAGTCTTTATCAAGACCACAACAACCTGGACGATCAACTCTAGGTTCAAACCATTTACTTTATTAAAATCCTTTTTTCTATTTAAGAACCTACTGTATCTTAATCCTATGTAGGATCCTAAATAGGATATAATTCCCATATAATCAATTAATAAAGATTTAATAGGATCCTAAAAATTATCTTAGTCCCAAATAGGATCCTAAATAAGATCCTATTCCTATAGAAGGTCAAGGGAATCTTTCGATAATTTCCGACGCTGTTATTAATGAATTAAAGATGAAGCATCCTTGCCCTGCTAGCATTTCCGAAGACAGTCTACTTCATGGTCCAATCAATTGCGTACCTGATACCTATTTCTCCATAGATGAGAATACCATATTTAAAGCTGCAATGGTTACGAGAGGCAGTGCTGGACCGCCCAATTTTGATTCAGATCAGTTTAGACGTGTCCTGTCTTCAAAGAACTTTGCCAAAGAGGGGAAAGGTCTGAGAGAGGAAATTGCTCTGTTCGCGTGCAAATTAGTTGCTTCTACTGTTCTGGATCCCGTCATCCTCGAATCCTATGTCGCCAGCCGCCTTATCCCCATCGATAAGAATCCTGGCGTTCGACCTATTGGAGTAGGAGAAGTTCTGCGCCGAATCGTTGGGAAAACCCTATCCTGGAATCTCAGAGGCGACATCGAAGAAGCATGTGGGCCGATCCAAACATGTGGGGGACATATTGCTGGCTCAGAAGCTGCTATACATGCTATGGCCACAATCTTCCAAGAGGAAGATACAGACGGTGTTATCCTGGTAGATGCATCGAATGCATTCAACTCTATGAATCGTATGGTGGCCTTGCATAATGTGCAAATTATATGTCCTCCGATTTCTACTGTGCTAATCAATACATATCGCCGTCCCTCCCGTCTTTTTATTGCAGGTGGCGAGGAACAACTCAAGGGGACAACCTTGCAATGGCCTTCTACTCTTTAATGACAACTTTGCTGATTTCGACCCTGTTAATTCAGGCAGATACCGTCAAGCAAGTCTGGCTTGCTGATGACGCAGCTGGTGCAGGTCGTATACACCAAATTAAAGATTGGTTCCTCACCCTCATTGATGAAGGTCAGAAATATGGTTACTACGTAAATCCTGAGAAGTCGTGGCTTATTCTAAAAGAGCCAAAGAGATGTTTAAAGATCTAGACCTCAATATCACAACAGAAGGGAAACGTCATATCGGTGCTGCTCTTGGCACGGATGCATTCAAAGAGAAATATTTCGAAGGAAAAGTGCAGTCTTGGTCTAAGGAGCTTGAAAAGTTGTGTGAAATCGCAAAAACACAGCCTCATGCTGCATTCTCTGCATATATACATGGCTTCAGTCACAAGTTTACCTATTTTCTACGGACTATTCCTGGGATCTCGGTGTTGCTGCAGCCTATCGAAGATATCTTAATGTATCGTTTTCTACCCTCCTTATTCGGATCCGATATCTCTTCTTATGAACGTCGCCTTTTTTCTCTTCCGACCCGTCTGGGGGGTTTGGGCATTAGCAATCCTGTACAAGATGCAGATAACCATTACATCATAAGCAAGTCCATTTCCGCTCCTCCAGCAGCTATTATTGTTCACCAGCAACAACATTTATTACTAGAAAGGGAAAGAGTTGAGCAAATAAAGAGAGACTGCAAATTGCAGAATGTCAAAAATCAAATCAATCATGCTGAAGAAATCGATACCATCTTAAACCATGACACTCTTCGGTCAGTGAAACAAGCCAGAGATAAAGGAGCGTCTTCTTGGTTAAATGTATTACCAATTCAGCACCAAGGTTTCGTCCTAAACAAAGGTGAATTCAAAGATGCTCTTAACATTCGATATTCTCGACCGATCAAAGATTTGCCATCAATGTGCCCATGTGGCACATTGTTCAGTGTTCAACATGCAATGGACTGTAAGCGTGGAGGATTCATTTCCATCAGACACAACGAAATTCGTGACCTCGCTATAAGAAGTGTATCTGCCATGCTATCTGAAGTGTGTAAGGATGTGTCAGTCGAGCCACCACTTCAGCCCCTAACAGGAGAACATTACCAACACAGAACAGCAAATATCGAGGATAATGCTCGAGTTGATGTGAAAGCTAGAGGTTTTTGGAGGAAGGGGCAAAGTGCATTTTTTGATGTTCGTGTAACGCATATTAATGCCCAGTCTAACAGAAATCTCTCGACAGATCAAGTCCTTAAGAAAGCTGAGCAAGAGAAAAGCGTGCTTACAACGATCGTATCATGCAAGTTGAAAACGGATCCTTCACGCCATTAATATTTGGTACTAACGGTGCTATGAGCACGGAATGTGCAAATTTCCACAAGGAACTAGCAACAAAACTTTCAATTAAAAGAGCTGAAAGATATTCTGCCACCATAAATTGGATACGAACACGACTTTCATTTAGTATCCTACGATCCGCTTTGTTGTGCCTGAGGGGTACCAGAGTTAGTTTTTATGAGCCAGTTGCAGGACATTTTGAGTTTGCCTGCACTGAGGCTAACATTTCATACCTATATACAGTACATACATCTTTGACTTTATTATTATTTTTTTAATCTTTTTTATCTTTCTGTATTTTATATATTAAATAATAGTATAATTAATCTATTGTTGATAATTAGGTTACATATGTTTTAAATAAAGCTCACATTCTTTCCAAAATTCCTATAAGATCCTTAATAAGATTCAATAGGATCCTAAATAAGATCCTGATTCTGTTTAGGATCCTTAATAAGATCCTATTCCTATAAGATCCTTAATCAGATTCAATAGGATCCCAAATAAGATCCTCATTCTGTTTAGGATCCTATAGGATCCTTAATAAGATCCTGTTCTTATTTAGGATCTTGTAGCATCCTATTATAAGATCCTACTCAGGATCTCTACCAAGGTCCCTCCAATAATAACCCCCCCCCAAAAAAAAAAAGCCCTCCGAATACAAGCCCATCAAAAAGTTCTTGGAACATATCTAAGCCCAAGGCTTAGTTTCGTAAGTTTAGTGAGCCAACGCGTATTTTTGATTTTTTAGATAATAGTGGGAACAGTATCAGTTTTTCTTCCATTTCCATTTTCATGTTCCAAGTTTGAATGCTTCTTCGAGGGATCTAAGTTCAAGTGAGAAAAATTAACGAGTTGTGATGATACAGTGCTTGTTCTCACAGCATCAACTCATTCTGTTCTTGTCATTTTTATTCCGATAGAACTGATTGCTTGGTTGAACACCGCAACCCTCTTCATACTGAACGAACAGTGAACAACTACACTTGCCAAGATGGTTTAACAATTTACGTTAATGGAACAAGTTATACGAACGGCTCATTTAATCAAGGTATTTTCCCTTTCTTTCGTCTTTCCTTCCTTCCTTCCCTTCCTCCCTTCCATTCTTTCCTTTCTCCCTACTTCCCTTCCTCGTTTCTTTCCTTCCAAACCTGGAAATAATGATTTTTGCTGTACTTGTCAGAATGACCAGCACAAATGAATGTGTAACTGACATACAAAAATTTGTACCTGTCACGGTACAACTTAGTGTAACATCTCAAAACTTAGCGTAACGTCTCTAAATCTAGCGTAACGTCTCAAACTTAGCGTAATGTTTCAAACTTAGCGTAATGTCTCCAAACTTAGCGTAACGTCTCATAACTTAGCGCAATGTCTCCAAACTTAGCGCAATGTCTCCAAACTTAGCGCAATGTCTCCAAACTGTCCATTCAACATAAAAGTGTTTAACTTTCACAAAAAGTTGAGTTAATCTTCGGACAAGATGAGCATCGGACACAGAGCCGGATTAGGGTTGCGCGGGGCCCCCGGTATTTTTTCAGCGCGGGGCCCCTTTACAGTTTACCCCACACACCCCCCCCCCCCCCCCAGTCCCGACAGACCGACGGCGTTGTGAACAATTTACGCAAAAAAATAGTAAAACTACAAAAGATAAAATTCTGCGTTTTGTCCCCTAAACGATTAAAAGTTGCCTTTGTATTTACAAAAAGTGTTTGTGCATTGTTTGTGAACAATACAATAATACATTATATATTATATACAAGAAAAAATAAGCCAAAATCCATAGACTTCTATGGAACGCCATGTGTCCAAAAACTATTTTACGTAAATTATAGGGCCCCGCGCTTCTTGGGGCCCCGCGTGTTGGGGAGCCCCGCGCTTTCTGGGGCCTATCGCGTGCAGAACAAAAAATTGCGCAATCAGAAAGCGCGGGGCCCCCCAAAAGCGCGGGGCCCCCGGCATATGCCGGTTCTGCCATGGGGTTAATCCGGGACTGGTCGGACAAAATGACAGACACCATTAATATTGTAACTGTCAAATCTCTAGAAATGGAAAATTTGTACCGGACAATGTCCGTGACTGACCGCTAATATCCAGGCTTGTTTCCCTCTTTTTCTTTTGTGTGAGCCATATTTTTATTTCATTCATTTTTAGTTGCAACTCTTTTGTTTGCAAGTGGCGAAGAAGCAATCCACCATCTTTTCTCACGAGACACACATCGTGAATTTACTTACGGGTAAGTTAAAATAGCTCACTGTAAATCTACACCATTACGAACATCAGTTTAATCCATATTTGTTCTCGTTGATAGCCCACTTATCACCGTGCTTGTTGTGTATTTTCTATTGGCCTGCTGGGCAGCAGGGACCGCTATCTCCAGTGGATTAGTTGTACCAATGCTGTAAGTCAGATTACTTAAATGATTACTTATCTTTTTAACAACGAGGGTAGTTTGTCTTTATTCTCTAAGCTGTGTGTTGATATCCAAAACACTGCCTATTCAGCATTCTACTTTTCTACTTGTTTATTTTTTATTCTTTTTCAGGTTCATAGGTGGAATATATGGACGAATTATTGGGAAGGCAATGGTTGATTTGTTCGGGATCCATGTCAAAGGTATTTGACATAGTACAGTTACAAAAACCCAGGGTTTTCAATGCTTTCAATGCTTACTTGATAGGTCAGTGGGCGTGGATGGACCCTGGGGCTTTCGCTTTGATTGGAGCTGCGTCGTTTTTCGCTGGAGTATCAAGACTCACCATGTCACTTACTGTTATCATGGTAAGGCATAACTGGGATAATTACACTGAACACCTTCTCTGGGTCTGTGTTCTACTGTTCATTTTAAAGAGGTGTTCGTCTTAGAGGTGTTTGTTGAAGTGAGATTAAGATTAACGATTAACGGGGAGATGACCTAAACTGAACGTAGCCAAGCGTCCGTTTTAAGAGGTGTCTGTCTTAGTGATGTGTCCTTAGAGAGGTGTCCTCTTTAAAGAGATGTTCATCTTAGAGAATGTTTTGTTAAAGTAAAATAACGGGGAGACGACTCGGAAACCGAACGTAGCCAAGTGTCGGTTTTGTCTATCTTAGAGAGGTGTCCGTCTTAAAGAGGTGTCTGTGTGAGAGAGGTGTCTGTGTTAGAGAGGTGTCTGTCTTAGAGAGGTGTCTGTCTTAGAGAGTTGTCTGTCTTAGAGAGTTGTCTGTCTTAGAGAGGTGTCTGTCTTAGAGAGTTGTCTGTCTTAGAGAGATGTCTGTCTTAGAGAGGTGTCTGTGTTAGAGAGGTGTCTGTGTTAGAGAGGTGTCTGTGTTAGAGAGGTGTCTGTCTTAGAGAGGTGTCTGTGTTAGAGAGGTGTTTGTCTTAGAGAGGTGTCTGTGTTAGAGAGGTACTATATCTGTGTTAGAGAGGTGTCTGTCTTAGAGAGGTGTCTGTCTTAGAGAGGTGTCTGTCTTAGAGAGGTGTCTGTCTTAGAGAGTTGTCTGTCTTAGAGAGATGTCTGTCTTAGAGAGGTGTCTGTGTTAGAGAGGTGTCTGTGTTAGAGAGGTGTCTGTCTTAGAGAGGTATCTGTGTTAGAGAGGTACTGTATCTGTGTTAGAGAGGTGTCTGTGTTAGAGAGGTGTCTGTGTTAGAGAGGTGTCTGTGTTAGAGAGGTGTCTGTCTTAGAGAGGTGTCTGTCTTAGAGAGTTGTCTGTCATAGAGAGATGTCTGTCTTAGAGAGGTGTCCGTTTTAGAGAGGTGTCGGTCTTGGAGAAAGTTTTGTTGAATTTAAATAATGGGGGGACGACCAAAACCGAACGTAACTATGTGTCCGTATTTGGAGGGAGACAATAATTGTATTAATTTGTAGATGTATTCTAACTAGATCGAAATCACAAATGACATTCAGTTTTTGTTACCCATAATGGTTGCCATCATGGTGGCAAAGTGGGTTGGTGACTTCGCAACTCATCCTCTTTATCATGCTTTGTTGGAGCTGAAATGCATCCCATTTCTGGATTCTGAGCCAGTGGTATTCACCCATTCGGGTCAAAAGAGGTGAGTTGATACACTGCCGAAAGTAATTTTGTTTTAGTCCGAAAACCAAAGATGAGGGAGGTGTAAGAGTGTCGGCCACCCCCCCCCCCCCACCCCTAGACTTTCTTTTCCCCATCCATGGTCCCCAGTGCCCAAACTGCATCTGTCGATAACAAATCCGAAAATGCCGGTTCATGCCCGCTTCGTCGTGTATTATTTTGAACGTTATCTCGATCAATATTTAACCGTTTTCAATTTGAATTAGCGAGTCTAAATACATAACACACGTACCTATTATATTACGCAAATATGTATACCCTTCGTAAAAACATCTTTATGTAGTTCGTCAGATCACCACTCGCCAATGGCCGCCCTACACAACATTGTACAAATATTGTTCGATTCAAACGGATCACCCAAAACGAAGTGCTCCGCTCATAATCCTCACATATATATATACAGAAAAAAAAATATATATATATATTATACTTTCATGTTTTAAATGTGAAACTCTTTCTTACAGTGTAAACTTGGAACTTTATCAAGCTAGAGATGTTATGTCTTCGCCTGTTGAGGTAATTATATATGAGTAATCTGCTTATGCAGTTCACCTGGGCCCTGAATAAGTCGCTATACCGAAATGGATAATTTGCTATCCATCTAATAATAAATCTATACCCTATATATTTGATGGCGAATTTAATATACGTTGATGCAATGCAATAAAGAAAAATCAGGCAAAGTGAAAAACCGTGTCGATGATTTCAAATACCTTGTTTCGTCGTGAATCGTGAACTCAAATTATGGCGTAGTAACCTGCCAAACGAACTAAAGGTTGATCTGTTTTGAACTACTGTGGAACCAATCTTCATGTATGGCTCTGAAACTTGTACCCTTAAAATAAAAGAATTTAAGAGACTAAACGGATGCTATACTAACCTGTTGGATGCTATATGGATGCTATCCTGGATGCTATACCAGCTGTTGTGGTCTAGTGGTTACCACACATGTCTATGAGCTGGGAGACACAGGTTCAAATCCTGGGTCGGACCACCACTCAGGGTCTTAAAATAATTGAGGAGAAGGTGCTGCCTTTGCAACAACACTAGCAAATGGTAAGACTTTCGGGTCTTCTCGGAAAACGACCTTAAATCGTAGGCCCTCGGAATCCCTAATCAGTTGGGTTTTCCGTTCACCTAAGAGTGATAAACTGAATAGTCGAACGCTTAAAACATGAGCCCCTGGCTCGGATAAATAGGGCAACCTTATCCTGCGTGATCGACTCAAAATAAATCATACTCATACTCATCCCAAGATATTTCATGGAAACAGCATAATTTCACTCTTCATCAGATATATCCACTATTTCACAGCGCCTTTCCAAACGAAGAGCGCAACATGGCCATTCGCACGAGAGAGTTAAATATTTCCTGTCTGGCGCAGTCAAAATCGGTCCTATAAGACTGACGAAATCGTGAATAGAAAAACACGGCACACGGTAACGCAAGAGTAAAAATCGAAACACCACAAGCGCCAGGCACCTGAAATCCACTCACATGCCAAGTTTGATTTGATTTCATAAACAACTCTGCGATTGGTGGCATTTTGAATTTTCATGATGCTACGGGATTGTGATAATTTATGCTAATTTATATTAACATAATGTGTCTTGTTCGGGAAATTTAAAAGCATTGGCAACAGCCGGTTTATTGGGCTTTCAGAAATGTATAGCTTTCGCAACAGTTATGCTTATTTCTAAAGATATCAATAGAACAAAGAGGTGGTTCAATTTTGGATGTTTTTCAGCCCGTCAGGAAAGAGTTACTGGGGAAATTATATCTGACCTCCTATGGCAATCGTGAAAGAGACGAAAACAAACATAGCCTGATATCATATTCATGGACACATGAATAGAAATTTGAGATCTTTCAGTGGTAATGGTTGACCGCAAAGTCTGAGAAACGTTGTATCCTCCTCCATCACGCGGCCAAGGCGGCAAGATAATGATACGTTGAATAGGACTTATTCACAGGATAAGAGAAATTAATCTTTGCGAATTCCAATTCGTGCCTGCACTTGTCAGGTTTATGCCTTAGCAATTCTCCCTTAATAATACGTTTCAGGTATTGCATTTATCGGAAAGCATTCAGCGTTTGGCCAACGTATTGCTTGAAACACCTCACGGCGGTTTTCCAATAGTTAAGAAATTACATGATGGCGATGAAGTGTTTATTGGAATAATAACAAGGTACTATTTTATTCTGCCAATATACAAATAATTCTGAGGTATGGCCCGATTCAAACGTCGCTCTTTTCATACGCTGTTCTTCTACTAGATAATCTGTCGCATTTAATAAGTTAGTTCGTAATGTCGACTGCGCATCAAAATAACGCGTTCTGCGTCGCGATAAAACTTATTTCAATTCATAACATCAGGCTGGGGAATTCAGTATAACGATTTTGAAAATGTAAATAGAAATGTCTATTGTGGTTTTAGCCTGATGTTATGAATTGAAATAAGTCACAAGGGGAGAAGCTGCGCCAAGAACGCAAGGTGCTGATGGGAATTAAGGACGCACGCAAAATTTGAGCCCCCTCATATCAGCCTCCTTTGTGAGACGCGCGTGTACAAGGCAGCTTCTACCGTACTTATGTACTATAGGTCCGCCGCATGAGAAGAGGAACGTTTGAACAGTACCCCAATTTTTATGGTAATATTACGAGATGGTGCTAATTCTTATGATTTCATGCAGGTTGGATATCAGTATTCTTTTGTCACACAAGAGGTTTGGTAGTACTCAACAACTTTCAACTGATGGTGTTCAAGACTATCAGGTCACTGACATTGACTATGAAAAGGTATTTTTATTAAGTTTTTCAAATCTTTATACAGGTTGAAATTGTTTGTGCTACTCGAACATAAGAATATTTGTTATTTACCGTATGGAGAAATATTTCTATTACCAACGGAAATATTTCTCAATACGGACCGACCAAAACGGTAAATTATTTATTTATTTTCCCCCTTAATATCCTGGCTTGTTTTTTTGGTCGTCATCAGTGTTTCTAGTGGACAAAAAAGAAAAGTTAAGTCTCTTTTCGATTAAAAAAAACTCACTATATGTCTTTGAATATGTTCAATCTCGTTTGAGTTCATTTTCAAATGTTTTTAGAATATTTTACGTCTTATAAAACGCATTTAAAACTGAAATTATGTCGAGCAGTATGGGCTCATAAGGACCGCTCGTTAGCCAATCAGAAAGCAGGATTTGGTAGTATCTTCTCGTCATTGTGTGATATCTCCATTTTATATTTTAGTTATCAGTGACGTATCTGCCGGATCCAGACGAATTTAATAATAAATTACATACCTACGCTGATGAAGAAAAGTATGGTCAAATATTTATGGATTTGGTAAGATTTGGAACTATTAATTTTTACCATGTACCTCGGCACCTCGCCTTCTTATATACCTTGTATTATAGTCTCCTTATGTGAATGACTCTGCCTTGAGTGTCCAGTCAAACTTCTCGCTTCATCGAACGTACATTATATACCGAACTCTGGGATTAAGGTAAGACTGGACTTTATGATGAATTGTTAAGTTTTCTTGCTATTGTAATAGGGTAATATACAGGGCTTCATAACCACCCACTCCGCATAGATCTCGTTGCTTTTATAGACTCTGTTGCTTTCGTAGTCCCCGTTCCCTTTCGTAGCTCCCGTTGCTTTCGTAGCTCCCGTTGCTTTCGTAGCTCCCGTTGCTTTCGTAGCTCCCGTTCTCTTTCGTAGCTCCCGTTGCTTTCGTAGCTCCCGTTCTCTTTCGTAGCTCCCGTTGCTTTCGTAGCTCCCGTTGCTTTCGTAGCTCCCGTTCCCTTTCGTAGCTCCCGTTCTCTTTCGTAGCTCCCGTTCTCTTTCGTAGCTCCCGTTCTCTTTCGTAGCTCCCGTTCTCTTTCGTAGCTCCCGCGTTCTCTTTCGTAGCTCCCGTTCCCTTTCGTAGCTCCCGTTCTCTTTCGTAGCTCCCGTTCCCTTTCGTAGCTCCCGTTCTCTTTCGTAGCTCCCGTTCTCTTTCGTAGCTCCCGTTCTCTTTCGTAGCTCCCGTTCTCTTTCGTAGCTCCCGTTCTCTTTCGTAGCTCCCGTTCTCTTTCGTAGCTCCCGTTGCTTTCGTAGCTCCCGTTCTCTTTCGTAGCTCCCGTTGCTTTCGTAGCTCCCGTTCTCTTTCGTAGCTCCCGTTCTCTTTCGTAGCTCCCGTTCTCTTTCGTAGCTCCCGTTCTCTTTCGTAGCTCCCGTTCCCTTTCGTAGCTCCCGTTCTCTTTCGTAGCTCCCGTTCCCTTTCGTAGCTCCCGTTCCCTTTCGTAGCTCCCGTTCTCTTTCGTAGCTCCCGTTCCCTTTCGTAGCTCCCGTTCTCTTTCGTAGCTCCCGTTGCTTTCGTAGCTCCCGTTCTCTTTCGTAGCTCCCGTTCCCTTTCGTAGCTCCCGTTCTCTTTCGTAGCTCCCGTTGCTTTCGTAGCTCCCGTTCTCTTTCGTAGCTCCCGTTCTCTTTCGTAGCTCCCGTTGCTTTCGTAGCTCCCGTTGCTTTCGTAGCTCCCGTTGTCTTTCGTAGCTCCCGTTGCTTTCGTAGCTCCCGTTGCTTTCGTAGCTCCCGTTCTCTTTCGTAGCTCCCGTTGCTTTCGTAGCTCCCGTTCTCTTTCGTAGCTCCCGTTCACTTTCGTAGCTCCCGTTCTCTTTCGTAGCTCCCGTTGCTTTCGTAGCTCCCGTTCTCTTTCGTAGCTCCCGTTCTCTTTCGTAGCTCCCGTTCTCTTTCGTAGCTCCCGTTCTTTCGTAGCTCCCGTTGCTTTCGTAGCTCCCGTTGCTTTCGTAGCTCCCGTTCCCTTTCGTAGCTCCCGTTCTCTTTCGTAGCTCCCGTTCTCTTTCGTAGCTCCCGTTCTCTTTCGTAGCTCCCGTTCCCTTTCGTAGCCCCCGTTGCTTTCGTAGCTTCCGTTCCCTTTCGTAGCTCCAGTGCCCTTTCGTAGCTCCCGTTCCCTTTCGTAGCTCCCGTTCTCTTTCGTAGCTCCCGTTCTCTTTCGTAGCTCCCGTTGCTTTCGTAGCTCCCGTTGCTTTCGTAGCTCCAGTTCCCTTTCGTAGCTCCCGTTCTCTTTCGTAGCTCCCGTTCTCTTTCGTAGCTCCCGTTCTCTTTCGTAGCTCCCGTTCCCTTTCGTAGCCCCCGTTGCTTTCGTAGCTTCCGTTCCCTTTCGTAGCTCCAGTGCCCTTTCGTAGCTCCCGTTCCCTTTCGTAGCTCCAGTTCCCTTTCGTAGCTCCCGTTCCCTTTCGTAGCCCCCGTTGCTTTCGTAGCTCCCGTTCCCTTTCGTAGCTCCCGTTGCTTTCGTAGCTCCCGTTGCTTTCGTAGCTCCAGTTCCCTTTCGTAGCTCCAGTTCCCTTTCGTAGCCCCCGTTGCTTTCGTAGCTCCCGTTCCCTTTCGTAGCTCCCGTTCCCTTTCGTAGCTCCCGTTCCCTTTCGTAGCTCCCGTTCCCTTTCGTAGCCCCCGTTCCCTTTCGTAGCTCCCGTTCCCTTTCGTAGCTCCCGTTGCTTTCGTAGCCCTTGTTCCCTTTCGTAGCCCCCGTTCCCTTTCGTAGCTCCCGTTCCCTTTCGTAGCTCCCGTTCCTTTCGTAGCTCCCGTTCCCTTTCGTAGCTCCCGTTCCCTTTCGTAGCTCCCGTTCCCTTTCGTAGCCCCCGTTCCCTTTCGTAGCCCCCGTTCCCTTTCGTAGCTCCCGTTCCCTTTCGTAGCTCCCGTTGCTTTCGTAGCCCTTGTTCCCTTTCGTAGCCCCCGTTCCCTTTCGTAGCTCCCGTTCCCTTTCGTAGCTCCCGTTCCCTTTCGTAGCTCCCGTTCCCTTTCGTAGCTCCCGTTCCCTTTCGTAGCTCCCGTTCCCTTTCGTAGCCCTCGTTCCCTTTCGTAGCCCCCGTTCCCTTTCGTAGCCCCCGTTCCCTTTCGTAGCTCCCGTTCCCTTTCGTAGCTCCCGTTCCCTTTCGTAGCTCCCGTTCCCTTTCGTAGCTCCCGTTCCCTTTCGTAGCTCCCGTTCTCTTTCGTAGCTCCCGTTGCTTTTCGTAGCTCCCGTTCCCTTTCGTAGCTCCCGTTCCCTTTCGTAGCCCCCGTTCGCTTTCGTAGCCCCCGTTCCCTTTCGTAGCCCCCGTTCCCTTTCGTAGCTCCCGTTCCCTTTCGTAGCTCCCGTTCCCTTTCGTAGCTCCCGTTCCCTTTCGTAGCTCCCGTTCCCTTTCGTAGCTCCCGTTCCCTTTCGTAGCTCCCGTTCCCTTTCGTAGCTCCCGTTTCTTTCGTAAGCCCCCCGTTGCTTTCGTAAGCCCCCCGTTGCTTTCGTAGCCCCCGTTTCTTTCGTAGCTCCCGTTTCTTTCGTAGCTCCCGTTCCCTTAAGTAGCTCCCGTTCTCTTTCGTAGCCCCCGTTCCCTTTCGTAGACCCATGAACGATAGATAAGTAAGAAAAAGCATGGATGGATAAGTGGACGGAACAACGAATGGTCGTTGCTATACCTTTGTCATACTTTGGGGATACAAGTAAAGTCAAACCTTTGAAACAACATGTTTTCGCCACCGTCATCATAGTCAAATTTCAATACTTGTTTTTATTTTTAGACACTTAACTGTTGTTGACAGATGTAACAGGTAAAACAATTGGTAAAATAACAATTTAGTCGTGGTGACAAACAATATTAAACATATTCACCATGATGAATACGTTTTCCAAAGTAGTAAAACAATTACTACTTAAGTTGTTGCTTATAAGCTGTAAGTAACTCAGTACAAATCCTGAGCCCCAAGCACGACTCAAACTTGCAACATTCCAATTGCTAGCCAGACACTCTAACCACTGGAAGTTTGCAGGCTACCAAGCCAGAGAGCAATGTTAATTTTGATATTTGGCACACACTTGTTGTTGACTCAAGTCACGTTGTGTCAAGAATACAAGGTGCATACATGTGTTGACTGGAATTTGACATATAGCCTGCAAATGGACTCAGGCTCACAGAGCAACCAGAGGCCTGGGGCAAACTAGTCATTAGGCCCCTGACTATTGGACTAATATTGTTCTGTCCTCAGGGGAGCATAAAACAATGGTCCCATCACCTGAAACGCTGCGAAAACGTATGGATGGGGTCTAAATTGAGTCTCGGGGTACAATTTGCTGTGAGACCTATTTTCAGATATTAAATACCTCTTGTAAAATCCTCAACATAATTTTTGAGGCCCTGGGGCAATTGCCCCTCCTGCCCCCCCCCCCCCCCCCCCCCACCCCAGCCTGAATGGACTTGCAGCAGGTACAAGAGAAACTAAATGTCCACAATTTTAAAACATGATAATTATGTATAAAAATTTTGAATTGTTGGAAATTTGCGAAAACGTTGCTTCTTGATTATATTTTACTGTTAATTTCTTTACAGAGTGGTTGGCATGATAACAAGAAAAGACTTAATGGGATTTAATCTGGAGGACAAGATTGGCCAGTTGATCGAGAATCATGGAGATACACATTTGAAAATGATGGTGGGTCTGTGACACAACATAAACATTTGACTGTGTATGAATATTCTAAAATCACAACTTTACTGAAAGTGTAAAATGTTTACGTCCTGAACTGGCATCGTATGCATATAGTATAATTAATTAAGAATTAGTTTTATTCACACATTCTTAAATTACACATTACATTTAATAATTATGTATGAGAAAGGACAATATGTATGAGAAAGGAATAATTACAGTATTGTAATCCAGGTACAAATGTATATACTGTAATTTTCTAACTGTTCTTGTATGAAACTTTTTCTCTTAAAGTGCCTATAACGTCTGTGGGGGGATTTAACATATTTATAATCCATGGATTCTCCTGAGATAAATTGTAATATATCTTGTCAGCTGAAATTTTCGTGTTCGTAGACTTTTTTGCTAGACAGATGCCAGCTATGACATCACTTCCCTCAACTTTAACAGCAAAAAAGTCTATGAAGATGAAATTTTCAGCTGACAAAATATATTACAATTTATCTCAGGAGAATCCATAGATTATAAATATGTTAAATCCCCACAGACGTTACAGGCACTAGATAACCAAATCAATCATTTTTAGCAGTAACATATTAGTATGCTGCAATTCAAATTCTTTCACACAAATGACACATTCTCTAAATTGTTTGGTCAGGCACACCAACTGTAATATTTTAGTACAATTACACCATCAAGATGCTCCATCACAAATGGACAAATAAACAAGCCTAAAATTTTATTTTCACTTTTAAATTATTACAATTTTTTTGGTTTCAAGGCTTCGTATTTTGAATGAGTTGAATACCAGATCACATAGGGAAAAACAATGAGTGGAATGGTCATCACTGCAAATATACCCCAGTCCATCTAAAAAAATGCATAAATGTTGTTTAGAATTGTGTGGCCTTTAGAGCAGTGCTTTATATTCTGTGTGTGAGTTTGTTTGTTTATTCATGACGAATCAATAGTAGGTAAGCAACATTTTAACGAATGCCACAGGGCACCGTACATTAGCACTGTGTATGGTTATATCTTGCTTTCTCAGTGAACCAGGGCTTGAAATTTTTTTCAGTATCCAAGTGGGATACCAGGTTTCTGAATTTGGTATCCCTCCTTGAAATCTAGTCTCACCTTTGAATACTAAATATCTCAACTCAGTTGCAATATCTGAAATTAACTATAACAGTTTGTGACAGTACTGTACCTGCATTATGCTACATTGCAAAATGTTGCTACATTATAGTAGCTATAATGTAGTAGCATAGTAGCTATAAAATTAACTATAACAGTTTGTGACAGTGACTAGTACCTGCATTATGCTACATTGCAAATGTTACGTCATTACGCTACATAGTAGCTATAATGTAGTAGCTAGTACATGTAGCTATATAATAATATAAGATATTACGCTACATTGTAAGATGTGCAGTAATACTTCATATTCTGTGCTGTGCGGCGTGTGCGCTATCAAAATTTTTATTGTATCCCATTGGGATACTGAAGTTAAGACTTCTACATGTAGTATCCAAAACGAAAATCTAGTATCCTGTGGATATCGGAATACTGCAAATTTAATGCCCTGGTGAACTACATTAAAACATGTCTGTCATTAGAGTTCTTGTTTGTCCCTTGGTCTGGTCATGGAAAGCCATGGATAATACTTGTATCTCGTGGATGAGCTTTGAACAACTTCCTGGATTTTCTAAATAATTATTGTCGAAACTGAGAACACAGATAGACTTACAACATGAGGTGAGTGTTTCCTGTTAAACTCCTTGGCATTCATGATGAATGTTTCACCAAATGCTGTGGAAAATGCAACCTGTTCAAAGGAAGGTTATTATTAAAACCATAAGAATTTCATGTCTTCTACTACTTCCAATCTGACTACAGTTACAGTAAATGTAGTACTATAATTATTTTGGTGTTATGGATTTTTGTTTTTAATCAGGGTACTAATTACAACTAAAGTCCTACATTTTACAGTACCATATTAATTGTCATAGCCCAGTTATCAATGGTAATACATTTACCGTTATCTTTCATATTCAACCTCAATTTCAATGTGGTTGTTTGTGTACATTTGAGAAAACTCAGGAAGTGTCTATGCACGTTCTCGTAACATAATAGACACGTATGTTATGTATTTAGACTCTCCCCTTAAAGTGTTTATGAAACGAAAATTGAGATGACATTTTTATTGATTTATTTGAAAGAGCTCCTCAAACGATAAAGAATGGCGTTTGTAGTTCTTCCATACCTTATCTCGTTCTCGAGTTATTCAAGATTGTGTAATATGACCTATGACGTCACTAGTTGTACCCACCATTATGACGAATCAGAAAATGAAGCATATCTTCAAAACTATTGAACAAAATTCCTTGAAACTTTGCATACAGGTCACTGAACTGAATAACCCACGTAAACTTTATCGTTGCCATGGTAACAGATTAGTTCCCAGACTCCTTTATTCCTCTCATACACTTGTTTATATTCTGCCTTTTCTAAACCAATATTTATAACTGTTGATCAGTGAGGGATATTTTCAATAATATTGCCAACAAAACAGAGCAACTTCGAGTCAAAATCTGTTTAGGGCATAGTGGAAAATAGAAATTTTTTGCTGTAGGATGAAAGGTCTGGGAACTAATACATATTGCTATGGTAATGATAAAGTTGACGTGGGGATATTCAATTTAGTGACCTACAGGTATATACTTGTGCAAAGTTGCAAGGAATTTTGTTCAATAGTTTTGTAGATATGCTTCATTTTCTGATTCATCATAATGATGGGTACAACTAGTGACATCATAGGTCATATTACACAATCTTGAATAACTCGAGAACGAGATAAGATATTAAAGAACTACAAATGCCATTCTTTATCATTTGAGGAGTTCTCTCAAATAAATCAATAAAAAAAGTCACCTCAATTTTCGTTTCATAAACACTTTAAGTAACAAGATGTGTTGCTAATTATGCTGGTTCTTAATTTATGAATTGGTACATAGATATCCAACTAACCTGTTGCTGAGCTCCTTCTTTTGCCTCATACGTGACCATTGCTGAAGTAATGTTGAATATTCCTGGACTTAATGGCTTTAATATGATGTTGTGCGAGACATTGGCACCTCTTAGAATAGTTAAGGATGCCACAACTATACATCATGGAAAAAATAGCACAGCTAAATTTATAAAACATTTGTAAAGTATGCAATGAATCCAAAAAACTAATAGAAGGAAAAAGTGCTAATAAAAGGATACGGAGCAATGCTTTGCCATCTGACGGAAACTTGCCCATGCACAACTTCAAATTGGTCAGATTTAAATGTTTCTTCGACCAAAGAGACAGAGATGGCAGAGCTGCAAAAATAAGCAGTTCTGTATATAGGTCTGTTACAATATCAAGTTATTGTAACTTGTGAGTTTGAATGTGCATGAATTTGGCATAATTATTTATCCTGCAAATTTCTCCCTACACAGAATATAAATCATCTGTTGATCCTTTACAATGATCAAAAGTTTTATTATCTTACCTGGATCCAACGTTGTAAATTACATAGCTAACAGTGAGATCTCTGCCTTCTACAATATATTCATTTAATACACGTTTCGATACTAAGAGATGTGCAGATTCTGAGTCTGCTGTGCAACTGCCATAAAGATGAGCAACCAACACAAAGAAACAGGTTAGTCTCCACTGCAAAAGAAATAATATAATTGGCAATATATTATAAGTACCATTTAGAGCTTGTATTCTAATTGTTTGAGTAAAACTGAATTTACATTTGTTATTTCTTTAAAATTATTTTGAGTTGCCTTTTAGTGAAAAACTTGGTTATCAGATTGCACTACATGTATTTACATTAGACTACCAGTATTGTTTAATTATTGTGTGTGTGTTATTGTTTTGTGAAGATAAGCTGATAGTAGCAGAAAGGAGTGCTGGGCTGGCCTAACTTCATCCAATTTGCATCAAAAACATGTACTGTACATGCAGCATTTGCTTATACTTTTCATGGCTTTAAGTCACACCTTCTATTGATTTGGTATAATATAATATTACATGTAATTAACTAGTGTCCAGTGACTGAAACCAAGGAATATAACTTTGTAATTAGTTACAAATTTATGAAAGTAACTTTGTAACTATAACTAGTTACTTTTTTGTCTTGTAACTTTTACTGGTATTACTAGTTACAATTATCGTGATGTAACTGTTATAGCACTGCATATATCTATCTATCCTACCCTACCTCAGGGGCAGATACAGGATTTTTTCAAGGAGGGTGACTTTTTAGATGGTAATTTCTAAATGTCAAAACCTTCACCCATTCTCCAGTTTTGGAATACGGCTTTTTGACGAGCCTTGCATGCTTACAGTGGCGTGCGGTGACTATAATTGTAAGGCAAGAAACACTTCTAACTTGTGGTGTAAGGCCCAAAGCAAGATATAGGTTTTAAGGTAACTCACAACAAGATTCAAAACGTGAAATCAGAAAATAGATGAATATAGAAATAACTTAACCTCTGCTTATACTGCTCATGACATTGAAATTCAACTATAGTTTCCGAACAGGTGAGCCCCCATTCAATGCAATACTGGCTAATGGGAGTCGAGAGTAAAGGCCCGTTACACAGATGATTTTTGCTGCGATTATTCTCTTTTTAACATACCCTGTATGCGATCGAATGGATTGTCTTACGAATGTATTGAACCATTTGGGCAGATCTATGGACGTTCAATACTTTAGTGAGTCATCCACTATATCGCATACATCAGGGTAAGAATAGTCGCAGCAAAATCGCCTGTGTAAACGGGCCTTTAAAGACCAATTAACTTCATCTAAAACCTGTCGAAGCGTTTCAGTCAGTGTATCGGTTGGGACAGAGAAGGGGGTGACTAGTAACCCCAGTCACCCCTCTGTATCCGCCCCTGTACCTACCTATCTATCTATTCCATATAGTATGACAACAACATGGAATCTACCCTGGCCCTGGGTGTTATTGGTTTGTGTGATTTTTTGTGGTTGATAGCTTAAACTACTTTCTTGCAAGCTTACAATTTGTAAAAAGCAGTTCCCATTTCATCATCTGATCCAAAAACATCGTTTCGTTTCAATCACAATGAGGCATTCAATGTTGTAATATGTAAATCAGTTTGCACTAAAGACAGTATTTAACTTAGGCAAAATTTGGAAGCTTTAATTCCAGCAAAAACGTTTACTTTTTTCAAAATTTAACACGTTTTATTTAACGTTAGACGTTAGTTTACAGGATGATATAATTTAAAGGGATAAAGTACATGAAATCTTACCATTTTTGGATCGTTCGACTCTTGTCCCTCGTGTTTGCTACGAGCACTGACTCATCAAAGAAAGAAAGAAAGAACACAGAACGTAAACTAGGTACCAGTCTTCTATCAGCAGACAAATTGGAAAACAACTCTAATTTATTTGACAAGAGTGTTGGATTTCAGTTCATTTGTATTTTGATAATTTTCTCACAATAGATAAGACGTGAGAATGCTGAGAAGCAGCCTGGTGTATGCGTTTTACTTTTAGATTAGGCTGTGCACACTTCTTCAATGGCGAAATCCACGAGATATACGGTGTCTCTCTTCTCTGCTGAACAGAAAAGCTACGTTTCAGCTTGCTTTGAGAAGGTATACAAAATTTAAGGATTATATTTATAATGTATAAACACGCTTTAAGCGAAAAGCGTCTCTGTACCCTGAAATGGCATCCAATATTACTGATAACAGATTAAAACTGAACATAAACAGTAAAATTATATATACTGTATAAAACAATTATACCATGAGCTCGAGTTATATATAAAACATTCTGCCATATTTTGTTTTTCATTACTAGTGATATATTATTTTTATATATAAATTATTTTTATATATAAATTATTTTTATATATAAATTATTTTTATATATAAATTATGTTTATATATAAATTATTTTATATATTTATTTTTTATTACAGTTGTATATATATTTTCACACAAGGTTGCAATTGTTCAGGCAACACCACTTTGCATGAAACATCTTAATTATTAAAGGTGCCGTCCAGTCCGTTCTGCGCATGTGTGATATTTCAAACGTGCGGGACTCCATATGTCAACAAACTTCAACGGAATAGATTTGCGACAGTTCGAAATTGAGTATTCGTCAAAGGTGGCGAAGGCGCGAGTGGTAGTTTGATATAATATCCACATTTAGGAACAAAACATTTCTTATATAAACACGCCTTTTTAGGCGGAAAAGCTCAAGCGTGGAAAACAAATCCGCAATACTTCATGTCCAAATGTTTATATAATGCTGAATGCAATGTAAACAAACGATGTAAACAGAAACGTGGACATGCGCAGAACGGACTGGACAGCACCTTTAAAGTGTATTTTCAAAATTAATATCTTTCAGTGTTGTTTGTCTGCACTTGGCAGCAAGGAAAATAAAATGGATGTTGGATTTGAACTGAGTGACTCTGAGTTGAAACTATATCCGAGTGAACATGGACAAAAACTTGAGGTATAACTAATAATGATAGTATGCATGTCATTTACAGTATTTTAATATAATATATATATATATACTGCTAGCCCGCCCTCTCAGCAGGACTGTTTGCGTTAGACTACTAGTTTCTACTAAATATATAATAATGGATTATTTAATCAAACTTGTCTTTCATTCAATCCTTTTCTTATTCAACCTTCAACTGTAGCATCCTAGCAATTGTCCTTGTCGGTTTCTCACAGAATGTGATATATCAAATATTAATAAACATTCAAGAAAATTTGGGGTCCAAGTTGGCGTGTCATTTGTAATACAATCTGCAGATGGCCATGTTCTACTCACAAGGCGTCCAAAGACAATGCGGAGTTTTCCAAACATTTGGGTCACACCAGGTAACTGCCAAAAACAATGCTGGCCCACTATATTATAAGATGATAATTATTTAACTTTGTATAATTTATATACATCAATTATATGATTCTGGGAGCTTGGAGTTGACGGATGACACATGGACATAAAGGAAGATCGAGAACCTGAGAAAGAAGACACACTGAAAACAAACAGAGTACAAAGGCTTAGAAAAACCTCTGAAGACTTCTTACTCATGGCTTGAAGCAGAGAGCATTATATAGGATTGAAATATCACCATCATATTATACTTTTATGTTAATAGGTGGGCATCTTGAACCTGGTGAGACAGTATGTACTATTATGTTGTTGTTTGTTGTCATTAAATTATGACAAGAATATTTCAATAGATACTGTAAAGTTTCTTTTTGTATTAGTGGTACCGAAGACCACCAGGGGCGGCGTGGCTCAAAAATAGGGCCCGGGAAACTATTCGATAGGGACTCACAGCGGTCAGCAGGGTGTGTACAATCACAAGATTTTCGGGGGCCCACCGGGAAATCTCCCGGTGTCCCTGTGGGCCACGCTGCCCCTGAAGACCACTATCGTTATTGACATAATTTTAATTTTTCATTAACTAAAGAGACTCTTGAATGCGGTTTAACTTTCTCTTTATTATAATTGTTTTAGTTGACTCTTGCTGGGATTCGTGAAGTCCTTGAGGAAACTGGTATCTTGATCTCTGAAAGCTCTATAACTTCTTTGGGATTATGGGAGGTAGATATATCTAAATGACTAACTTTCTGCCTATTAAGACCCTATTCAATCCATCTTTATCAGCAAGCCTGGAAATAATTATTTTACTGTACTTGTCATAATGAACAGCACAAATGAATTTGTGATGGACACACAAAAGATTGTATTTGTCACGGTACAACTTAGCGTAACATCTAAAAACTAAGCGTAATGTCTCAAACGTAGCGTATAACCTCTCCAGACCATAGTTACTAGAAAGAGAGACATCTCACATGCAATGTCTCCAAACTTAGTGTAACGTCTCATAACATAGCGCAATATCTCCAAACTTAGCGCAAGTAACGTCTCATAACAATTAGCGCAATGTCTCGAAAGCCCAATGTCTCCAATAATGTCTCCAAACTTAGCGTAACGTCTCATAACTTAGCGCAATGTCTCGAAAGCGCAATGTCTCCAAACTTAGCGTAACGTCTCATAACTTAGCGCAATGTCTCATAACTTAGCGCAATGTCTCGAAAGCGCAATGTCTCCAAACTTAGCCGCAATATGTCTCCAGCTTAGCGTAACGTCTCCAAACTTAGTGTAACGTCTCATAACATAGCGCAATATCTCCAAAATTAGCGTAAGTAACGTCTCATAACTTAGCGCAATGTCTCCAAAGCGCAATGTCTCCAAAGCGTAGTCTCCAAACTTAGCGCAATGTGTCTCCAAGCTTAGCGTAACGTCTCCAAACTTAGCGTAATGTCTCCAAAGTTAGCGTAATGTCTCCAAACTTAGCATAATGTATCCAAATTTAGCGCAATGCGAAATCTAAAAGCATGAGTCCATTCAACACAAACATGTTTTACTTTCACAAAAAGTTGAGTATAATCTTTGGACAAGATGAGCATCGGACAATTAATATTGTAAGAGGAACTGTCAAATCTCTAGAAATGGGATATTTGTACCGGACAATGTCCGTGATATACCACTTTATAAAATAATAAATTAAAAACGCACGCGATGATTGGGCCTGAAAGCCGTATTTCTATAACTCAATGGAAAACATGGATTTTTCCTGCCTTTTTTATTGGACTGTAAGACGAACCTTTGCTCACAAATAATAAATATGTTCTGTGACAGCCAACAAGAAGAAAAACGAGAAGATTGTATGTTTTTCTTCACAGTTAAGAGCGTTTATGTTCATTTGAGCAGCCGACGAGGCAGTCTAGCGTGAACAAGGAGAATGTATATGTTCATCATTTTAATAAAATAGTCTTATTACTTATTTCCTCAGTGTTATTTTATAAAAGAAATAGAAAACATCTTTCTATGTTCCCATACGTTATAGAAACACTCGTGAAAGTTTGGGCGAACTCGAAATAGCGTGGAAACACTCTCCCTGTGGGCTTGGGTTCCCACTGCCATTTCTCGTTCTCCCAAACTTTCACTCGTGTTTATGTTACTTTAACTCTATGGAAACACGGAAAATGTTTTCTATTTCTTAAATACTGTCAGACTCTAACAGGGTCTTGTTAGTTTGCTACAATTTAAATTAAAACTTGATGACCTCATGAGTCAACAGTTTGAATGTGGTTGTCCCACAAAAATTCTAAACAATATAGTTAGAAGTTTTTGATTCGACTGTGTCATGCTTTAATTCTAGTCTGTTTTTCCTCCGTTATTGGGGATGGGTCTTCCAACTGCTCATCACATTGTGGTTTACATGTTGGCACAACTGTCGGATAATTATAAAAATGTCAGATTACAGCTACAGGAAAGTGAAGTAAGTGCTGCGGCTTGGCTCGATGAGTACACTGTGTCAGAGATCACGAAGAGTGATGATTATGGGAAATCAAGGAATGTGACTCGGAGATATTTCAAGTGAGTTTTCAAGACTATATTCATCTGGTAGTTTTAGTTGTATGGGTTCAATTTAGGGAGATCAAAATGGCCAACCTCGTTCCCACGGCATTTTGCCTCCACAGTGGAAGGTCGGCGAAAATGGCCCTGGGATCGGCTGGTCACATGACACCCAGAATTTCTGGGTGTTTAGATATGATAATTTTTGTGGTCCTGAATAATTGAGAAATATTCAATGCTCTTCAGAGTTGTTCATGTCTGCTTTCGTCGGCATAAAAGCAGCTGCCAAGCTTAATAATCCACCATACATCCATGGTTATCTTTCACAAAATGTATGATAATATGATATCTGTAAAATTTGAAGACAGCGTTCATATTTAGATGAATAAATTATACTCGGCTGAATTAATTGAGTTTTATGACAAGCCAATCGCATTATAGAGTGGACAAGCCGATCCCAGGGCCATTTTCACCGACCTTCCGCCGTGGAGGCAAAATGCCCTGGGTACGAGGTTGCAAAATGGCTTCAAGACCCCATTATATTTTATTAATTTATGTTGTCTAAAGCATAGAGTGCGACTGGTTCATTTTTTATTCCACATAATGCTAGAAAGTTAGAAACATCTGATTTGTATAGTGGTACAACTATATATACTGTATGATGTACTGTAGATTAGACTTCTAAGTGCAATCATAGATTGTTAATTTACTATATAAAAGGCAAATAAAAACACTGTATATTTTGTTCCTATCTAGGGCCAAAGTTGTGGAAGACGGACAACAGATTGATAAGAACCTACCATTATCTATCATGATGACATGTTTGCCACAGCCGGAAGACTGGAACGGAGAGAGACTTTCAAGTGGAAGCAAGTTCGCATTAAGACAGTGGCAGAAATATAAATATACAGCAGCTACAAAAGGCAAACTTAATTCTCACACAGAATCATCTGGGTTTTGAATTATTAATGATTTGAGAAATTACACGCACTTCTCTTCATAACTTATAGCAGTATCTTTGTCACTCATGAAATCAGTATCCATGTCACTCACGAAATCAGTATCCATGCATTGCAGGGAGTAATTTTGAAGGTGCTACCATTCATTCCGCGCGATCGACTTTTTACGATATATTTTCTAATTACGCATACGTAGTGATACACATTACTCATTTGATTTTGATGCTGAAGCGATGGGAAAAAAGTTGATCGCACGACTATGCGTGCTAATAAAAGACAATGAAACAATATTTTATTTTTCCATCCAATTTTATTACTTATGGATTCACAATGAAGAAAAATCGCATCTTGATCATGACGCGAATCAGGCAATACAGCAAAGACATGTGCCACGGATCCTCAAGGGTAAATACGTACCTAAAATGAACAGGTTTTGTGATTGGCTATATATGGAACAAAAGTGATAGGGTTAGGTCATTGGTTTCTTTGTGGTTGATTCTATTGTTTTATTGTTTGAATCAACCAATCACAAAACTTGATAGTATAGGTAGGTGATGACCCATCCTCAAGCGTTCACGAAAGAATGGACCAACGCCGTCTTCTTCACCAAACCGGTGTCCCAGGAAATTTGGCCCCCCTAAAAAATGGCCCCCCGGGGCCATATTTCCTAGGAAATTTGGCCTCCCCGGGGGCCATATTTCCTAGGAAATTTGTCCCCCTCTTCGGAAATTTGGCCCCCATGTTTATGGTCTTGAAAAATTATAATCTTATGCTTTTTGCAGTTCTGATTAGTTACACGAACATTGTAAAATGTGTCTTGTTGTAGATTTGAATATAAACGAAAGCACAATCGTCAATAGTTAACAGACTCGCGACATATGCATATTTCAAATATAAAAGGTTAATGTTCTTGTTCAATCGATCAAACGTTTACGGTAAATAAGGTGTAAATGAAGGTCTAAACTGAACCTGGTACTCGTCTTTTACGACAGCAAAAGCATTTCGCGTAAACAAAGCACAATCGTCAAAAGTTAGAAGACTTGCGAAATAATTCTGACACAAACGAAACTCGAAAAGCACGATACTCGAGTAGTTAAAAGCATATTTCTGATATCCAGACGGCAGAACCGAATGAAAATTTTAAGGCAAAACCAAACCAAACAATTGAATGGTTTTTGTTGCGGTTCAGCACTCGACCAACGTACATGCCATGCATTCCTGTTCTGCAGAGAACGTATTTCACCGCCGAAAATAATGTTCACCGCCGAAAACATATTTTACCGTAGAGAATATAATGCACTACCGAAATAATTCCACTGTGGAAAATATATTTCACGGCCGAAAATATATTTGATCTACACTCATTATTTAAACCTCTGAGATAAAGCGGAGTGTTTTGTTGGGGGGACCAAATTTCCGAAGGGGGGGCCAAATTTCCTAGGAAATCTGGTCCGGGGGGGCCAAATTTCCTAGGAAATATGGCCCGGGGGGGCCAAATTTCCTGTGACACCGGGATTAGCGCGCGGAGGCCATATTGGAGCACAGGTATACCATTCTCTGACCTTGTGCGAGGTCTCCGCAGAACCTTGCGAGGATTCATTCCTTTTATTTTTCTCTTTTACTTCCTCGCAAGGTCGGAGACCTCACACAAGGTCAGAGTTGTGTTACATATTATGGGAAAACCTTGGACAATTTATTCGTTTTAGTAAATTAAAAGATCAGAGCAGGGGCGCACATTAGGGGGGGTTTGAAACCCCCCTTAGCGTCCGAATGTCGCCAAAAGTCGGTCCCATTCTTCTTTGATACTGTGCTAAAACTCGGTCCCAAGGGTGGTTTGTGGGTCAGGTTTATTTTTAATATTAAGTATATTTCCGTACCGGCCCCGATTTAACCCTTTACCGGGCAGTGTTGCCATAATGGCAACAAAACAATTACCACGACAGTGTAGCCACCTTAATAATTGATCGCTGGGCAAAACTCCCCAAGAATCGGCGTATTATTAGTGTATAAGTGTAGAACTACATTAACAATCGATTATCGATCGGATATGCTATCATTGTTATGTGTACAGATCTTCAAAGCCACCAGCCACTTAACTACTGTAATAACAATAGCATTGTGGTAATAATAATAGCATTTATAATAACTGTTCAAATGGAACATCCGAACATTGCATTTGCCTTTGGAACTGCTTGATCTAAGATTTCCTAATTGTTAATCGTATAAAGTTATATCTTGCAAAATTGTATATTTTGTCTATCTAATTGTCAATTCGAAACGCATTAAATATCAATTTTCAATAAACAATTTTAAAAGTCTTTTCATTGTAGCCTGCAGGTAAATCAAAAGTCGGTCCCGGATCGGTCCAAACCCCCCTTAACATTTATCAAATGTGCGCCCCTGGATCAGAGACTATCGCCTATGGTAAAACTACAGTGCCGTAGCAAGGTGTCAAAAAGTGTGTGTGTGACGGGAGACCCTCGAAATTTTGGGGAACAAATTCGGCACTACCGGGGTACCCTTAGTTTGTACAAATTCAAATTCAGGTTTTCAATCAAAATAAATTAAAATCTGCTTTTACAGTATTAAAGTTATTAATAAAATATATACAGAACATAATCCAGAAGTACAGTACTCATACAACGCATTCAAATCAACCTGGTCCAAAAACCGCACGGCGTGATTCCTTTCGTTGAATAAAGCAAAAGAAAAATTAGTCAAGAATTTCGGTTAAATGCGGTAAAAAAGTCCCAGTTCGGGCAAAAACATTCCGATAACGTAATGTGATTCCGTAAAACTTGGTGTACCATTATTATAAAGTCTGCACGAAGTTATTTTTCGTATTTTGCAAATCACAAAGTCAGTTTTCAAGTTACATTAAAGTTAATCGGTTCAGTTTCACTTTAATTTAATAAATAAACTCATTTTTAGGAATTTTTCTGCCCCCCGGTTATTCTCGGTTGAGTTGTGTTCAATTAGAATAAAAATTGTTTTTTGATGTTGTGGTATTAATTGCACTGTGAACAGGAGTCGTTGGAAAGTCAGAATTGAATTGTAAGTGCCATGACATCATTTGAAAAGGAGTTTTACCATAATTTGATCCTCCCTGTTTATAATATACGATCACATTTTTGTGAGGTTGTTAACAGCTAGGTGCTTGCCTCGATCGTGTGCGGCGCGCGGTTAAGAGGAGCAGGCCTGGAAACTGGCACGAACTGTCGCGGATTGCCATAATCTCACCAAATCTAGAAAGAATTTCCACCAATTTATTGGTGTGAAGGTGTAACCTGTCCCGAGATGGTGGTCAGCTCAAGATACCAAACCTGAATGGCCCAACATACGTGGTTCACAACTTCATTTAGTATGCAATATGCGTGCTAAAATTTGGATTGTATATTTACCGTTGACAACGGTGTTGTTCTAAAGCTTGCTCTGAGTCCCATGTTAAACGGTTTGTGGTAATATGTGACACGTTAGCTTGCACGCAGGCTAAGGCACGGTACATATTGAAAAATACACAAAGATGCTGCTAGGTTCTCAAAAGAATTAGATATAAATATATATATGTATATATACAGCTCGTTATAAGCGGTTGTCTTCTGCCGGTGCCTCTTGTTTTAAGTTGTCAAGTAATCTAGAAAATCCCGTTTCAATACTGTTTTTATCGTTGGATGAACAACCGTGAATGGACCAATTGAAGTTCTGTGCCACAACATTTAGGTTTAGGATGTCTATGATCTGAAAGAGAAATAAAATAATTTAAATATCAACTTTTAAAGTGCCTATGAAACGAAATTTTTTTTCGCTTCACTTTGTACTTTCGATAGTGGAGAACACGAAAAAAGCATTGAAAGTTTGAAATTATAATTTCTTCATGCCTTTCTGGAGGTATGAAACTGAGGAAATATGAATAAAACTGGCACGAGGTCTGGGAACTAGCCAAGGCGTCTGTGACGTAAAGAGCAGGGCACAAGCACTTTCAAGCGCTGATTATTTATATAAGATTGATAAGATCAGAAGACATGTCGACGTGTGAAAGCGAAGTATCTGGGTCTATGTCTGTTTCTCAGTCAAGTAACAACGAATAAGTTTATGACAGTCACTTCCATCTTACCAAAATGAGCCTCTTGCCGATTCTAACGACGATATGAACGAATCCGTGGAAGATAATGAAGATGCGGATAGCCTTGCACCAAGCATAATTTTTGGAAGCAAGATATGAAAAAGCATAAAAGTTGATTCTTGGTAAGTCAAATTTTAGCAATCAGATCTTGTGTGTGGAAATAAGAAATTGAAGTAGCTAACCAAGTATTTGTTCGATATTGAATTCAGGTGCTCCGCAAATGCTGTAACGAAAATCTGGTTGGTGCACGAGAGTTTAGATGTCGAGAGATCGGTGAAGCATTTTGATGGAAGCATTGAGAGGATTTCTTGCGTTACACTGCATGAGGATTTAGCGGCTTTAACGAACGAGACAGTCCTTGTGCAAGTGGGGCCGTTATTAAGAGAGAAGGCTAGAAGCTATCGTCGTCGTTCGGGAGTTGCGTTGAAAGAGTAAGTTGCAATAATTTATTATTTGAGATAACAATTCATGCATCTAGTCTAGTCTGATAAGCTATTTTCACTGGTGCGGTTGCTAAATTTTTGTGAAAAATGTTTACCTTGAAAACCCAAAATAGGCAACAAAATAGCACGAAAAGGATGTGTATTGTGTATAAACCTTTTCACTTTTTCAGCTTTGTATACAGCTGAATTCAGCGAAATATCTTTAAAAATCTCTTTTTAAACCCTCGTTGTTTATCTTCTCGTTTTATGTCTTGTGAATTTATTCTTTTACTCTGGAGAATAGTTTAAAATTAATATTATTCAGATGCGCATGGAAGTATTATGATTCAAATAATGAAGTGTAACTTTACATATTCTGAAATGAGAAATTTAAAATTTACATCCAAAGCTAAAGAGATCTATTATTGGATAAAAAGTGACATGCAGAGTATTAACTATTTTTTCCAGGTCGTGCTGTTGGTTATCGATGGCTTGCCTGTTGGCTTTTTGGATACATGGGACCTGAAAACACAAGACCTTTATCTATAATCTATATACTTGTATTTATCACAACATCAGGAAGAAATACAACATTGAGCAATCAACTGGTTATTTACATGGGGATGAATGTGCTTGAACAATATGTGAACTGTATGTTACCATTAATTGTGAACTGTGAAATGTAAATATGTTACCATTATTTAGCAGATGACCATGCATATAATAATAATAATAAATATTACAATGCAATTTAGAACAACTGTTCTTTGAATGCCCTTTTCGTGGGTTTCCACACTTCCAACATGTCGGGCCTTCCTAGCTGGTTTAGCAGTAACAGATGGTCCTGGATTGGAACTTTCTTGTTGTAATTGTACTTGTACTATCTTCTATAAATACAAATATAAATATATATATATATTATATATATATATAATGCTCTCACAGTTAAAACTAAATATATTATATAGTATATATATATATTGTACTACATACTCTGTGCATAAATTCTGATCAATTGGTTTGCATTTTACATAATTCTTACCAATTGGAAACAACTCCACTGTGTCAATGCTTTTGTGTTTTGCATATTTTTCAATAGCTTCTTTTTTCCAACCCGGTCAGGGAACTGTGTGTTTACTGTTTAGTGGGCTGGGTTGTAATACAGAATATTTGGTAGTGATGTCTTCTAACAGTTTATGATCAGTTGACAAAAGGATCTTCCTAATGTTGCATACAATATTGCAAAAAGTAACAGCCCCTAATTTGTTTTGGTGGAAATATTCAGCCACCAGGAATTTTTTTGGCAGGAGAGGAAAAATATGGCATTTGTGACGACACTCTTCTAGAAAACATTTAATTTTGGGTAGCTGAAATGGCATTTGCTGCATTTTGAGGAAACTTTGGAGCAAAACATAAACGTCTTAAATCAAATTTTAGACGTTGAGTAGTCAGTACATGCACAAGTTGCGACACACATTCCGCTTACAAATGTCCCCCCCCCCTACAATTTCTCATAGGATTTGGACGTGTCTGAAAATCACTCTGAAAAACATTGGGGGGCACCCCTTTCCCGGCACCAGGTTTGCCCACCTCATCTTTCCTGGAGGAAGCCATACGAGGAAAACCCGCGAACCACTCAGATTTCAATTTTGATTGGTTTACTGCTTGAAATAATCAGCTAGTCAACGCTATTGTTGTGGAAACCTACTCACACTAAATCCACCCAAGGCCCAAGGGTTTGTACATATAAAGTTAGAAGCTCTAGTATCTAAGTTTACTTACTTTTTGTTCTCTGAGCTTCATCTTGAGGCTTTTAACTTTGACTGCAAGCCGATTCAACTTTCTTTTTAAGTTTTTCTTCTCGTTAATGTGTCCAGAACACATTTCGCATTTGTCGAAAGCCATGCACTGTTCTTGAACTTCTTCGGGGGCCTCTTGTGACGAGATTGTAGCCATCACCGTTGATAGAGTACCGGTTGTACTGGTTGACATTTTTGGGCTTATTTTCCTTCAACAGGTGCTCTTTGGTCGCATCACGAATCAGCTAGAAAGTAATTGTGCATTTGTGTACATATAAGTGTAAACGAATATTTAGTCAACAATCATATAAATAACAAAAGATGGGCTATAAAATTTCGAGACTTACATGTCTTTTTTCTTTCACGGATATATCACTTTGACCACTCGATGCGGCTGGCACTTTGTTGCACTAGGGTTGAAGCCTTCAAGGTTGTCGGCGAAACGCTTAGAATAGCAGTTGGGCTCGAAATGAGCCGAACATATTCGATCCGAATAATTCCACTCTGTGCATTGTCACGAACCTTACCCATTGTTGCCTTATTGAAGGCTCAGTGGAAAAACGATTGATATTCACGCCGCGAGTGTCTCCATTATTTGTGCAAGACTTGTTACTCGGTCCACCTGCCACACAGAACACTTTACAATGTCTTTGTTAACCTTCTTTCGACTTCTTTGTTGTGTTTATCTCCATATTCAAATAGTCTATAATCAAAGGTCATGCAAGCGTGCCCTGCTCTTTACGTCACCGGAAGTGGCATCGAGGCTCCTGACCGCGCGCTATTGTGTCCATAAATTTTGCAAGAAATAGCAACTTCAACGCCTCATAACTTCTTTCGCATTTATTTTCGACGCATTTCGTGGTCATACAATGTCTTTTGGCATTCAATATTATTAGAAAATGTAAAAAAAAATTTCGTTTCATAGGCACTTTAAAACAAAACCAAGATGTGATGTCATCTGGTGTAAAGACAAAAGACCTATGTGCACTTATTTTTTACGATTGTCGTCTTTGTGTATATGTTTAACTCGCATGAACAAGGTTTGTGCCATTTCGACAACGAACTACGGTAGTAAATTCATGGACGAAAAATATGACAATTTCGACAAAGCTTTGTTCACAAATCATGGCAACACTGAATTTGCAGAATGTGCATATGATCTGAAGTCTTGTCTGTTGAGTCAAACCATTTCAGCTAACGCAAAAAAGCCAAATTAACAGAGATGGCAGGCCTGCTTTGATGCGTCTAGCTCTCTCATGTCTTGTCCACCGTCCTCTATCACTTCTTAGCGATCTTTACGTTGACGGAGAGCATCGTCTCAAAGAAGCATTGCGCACTCCTTCCAGGGAACATCGGTCGCTTAGGGTTCATTAAATTTAATTATAAGAAGTTTTAGAAACCCTTGGTAATTTACACTTGTGTTTCGTTATTTGTATTTTATAGTAGCATAACTTATTCGGTTCTATAATGTGTAGCATTGCATTTCCTTGAGTCAAGTCGCTTTACAGTTTTACGGCTTTCACCGGGAGAAAACCTGGGGACAAATTTGAGGTGGTTGGACTTTATCCCCAGCAAGCCTGATATCAGAGCTGTAAAGCGGCCGGTGTCGAAAAACCGGAGTTTGCACACGTCTCTAGTACGAGGCTTTGTCCTCATAGCTAACATTGAAATTGGTGGTTGGTTATGGTTTTTTGTCTATATGCATCTATTATGTAAAGAGGACTTGATTTTACATTTCTTATCAAGCTCTACAAACTGTGATTCTCTATGGATGGATAGATGCATGTACGCACTGCGCACCTACTTTTCCTTTTTAGAAGGAAAACGTAACATATATACAAGCTTTGTCTTGAAAAAGGCGCTCCTTGTCAATGAAAAATTTGTGTTGTCCACATGAGAAAATTAAATTTGTCTAGTCATAGAAAACATGCCAGCTACGGGCTTCAATTCGTTTTTAAGTTTATAAAATGAGTTCTTAGATGTAATTGTTCCCATATGAGAGATTAGTATACACTATACTGCACCTGCTCCAAATCCTTTGCTTCTTCTAGATCTTGTTTATTGGCTAAGATCAATAAATGTAGTCCTGTTAAAGATGGGCTGCTTAGGAGTTTCACCAAACAATGAGCTGCCTCTTGAAGGTGTCTTGCATCAGAACTATCAACCACAAAAACCTTAAACCAACCAGAAGGAAATAGCCCATATGAATTAATGATGGATTTGTTTTTAGATATTAATCCAGGAAAGGATCTGAATTATAGGTTTTTATTTGTGTATCTTTATTCTTTAACTTTCTATTAATTTAATGTCAGAAAATGTTAATAATGCAGACTTCATTATAATTGTAAAAAGAGATCGCCAATTGACTTTATTGGAGGATTGGTGCCAATTAGCCACAGGGGGATGCCACCCCCTGAGTAGAGGTAACCATGGCAACCCCGCCACAGCCCACCTCCAGGCACCAGTCACACTGTCAAAGCAGTGGAATTTATACTTACCTTGCATTTCCTTAGGTGTGGGAGGGTGGGACAACAAAGCGCAAGAGCACGAGATTCCACAGTATCCACCAAACGATAGCGCGCGCAAAACCAGTCAAGCTCAGACCACGCTGACAAGACTCTGACAAGTGCTGCGATTCCTTCACATATTTAATTGAGTGACCGCTGACTAGCATTGACTCCTTTTTTACCTTGCCTAAATTACATTTAGCCACATAAACATTCATGCAAGAGTCTGTGATAGCACCCCCGATAGCCCCGCGATTCCTGACCATACGCTGTATGGAACCGCACCTAATTGGGCAGTGTCCTGAACCAATTCATTCTTTGGAGGGTGTAGCTCTGTCGGAGAGGGTTTTACGCTAATAGCTGAGGAACAGTTTACAGGACCCAGAGATCCACAAAGACGGGAGCGGTCTCATAGGTAGAGCAGCCCCAGGCGCGCCTAAACTCCCCAACTAACTTGTTACAATGTTGCCGAGAATTACCCTCTCCTGACCAGAACTACTGTCACACATAAAGTGGAGAAAAACACTTACCGTATAATAACAAATTACCCCTACTACAGCCTACCGCCTGCACAATGCCTGCAGGGAACCAAACAAGGCCCGGCCTTGAAGTTTGATCCCAAACCAGAGCCACATCAAGCTAGAGGATGGAGATGACTGGGACATCTCCTATGGAGGATTGCCTTAGGAGCATTGCTGTGAAGAGAATATAGCTGCGAACATGCACAAGAACAGACGACATTTAAGTTTAAGGAACAACAAAAGAGATTGCACAGTAAACACATGCAGCAGAACAGGAGACAAACAAGCATAGTATAGCTGGGGAGCAGACCAGTTCTACTGGCGCGATTGTACACACTAACAGTAAAATATCACCCGGAGTAGCCGAGCAGCAATATTACTTTATACACAGTAAACACATGCGCAACAGAACAGGAGACAAACATAAATTAAATTAAGTCACCCAGAATAGCCGGGGAACAAACCAGATGTACTGGCGCGATGGTACACACACTAACATTAAAATAGTAGCCAAAACAGCGGACCAGATGCACTGGCGCGACGGTACACTAATGTTAATGGATACGTAGACAACACATACAGCAGAACAGGAGACAAACACAAAGGAAGTCACCCAGAATAGCCGGGGAATAAACCAGATGTACTGGCGCGATTGTAGACACACTAACATGAAAATAGTAGCTAAGCAGCGAACCAGATTACTGGTGCGATGGAGCAAACACATGCAGCAGCACAGGAGACAAACATAAAATAAGGTAGCCTGCAGACGAAAGCAAATACTGGCAGCTGCCGACAATATGCAAGCAAAGACATGGCGCAAATACAGTCCCCCAACGGCTGAACGATAAGCAACGTTGCAGAATATACGGACCCGCACAAGCGCTAGCAGCAGTTGAACCGGATGACCCCCCACACGACTGAGCAACAGCAGGGAGCACAAATAGAGCCCCCCAACGACTGTACGGCGGTGTTGCCCAGTACGGACCCACACTAGCAGCTAGCCAGCAAGCAACAGATGAATGAAAGCAAAGTAGCACAGTCCGAAGCACGGGAGCACAATACTAAGCTATGTTAGATGAGGGTTGGGTGGGAGGGAACGAAGTATCGTGTACAACGAACAGCGCACGAATAAGCCCTGAAGTGGAGGACCGTCAGATGCCACGAGTTTTGCATTGACGTAAGGCATTCAGTGCATACACCCTGAATATCTATATATGGCCCCAAGGGACCACAAGACCGGCAGCACACTTACTTTGCATGATGTTAATTATTTTTATTGCATAAATGCATTAAAATTTTCTTACAATTCCTTGAGTTCCACCAAAATAATGGCCCCAGTATTGTTCGACATTTCCTATATAAGAAAAAACAATATCTACTCACACAAATGAAATAAACCGTATATAACAGATAGAATAGTATTGAAAAGCATATGTGCAATTTGCACATCAATTTTCAAAACGATGTGCAGAAAAAAACCCATGTAGTCTCAGTATTGAATACAAACAAATAGTTCTGACAAACTATAAGTTAAGTTAACAGTCCTATTTCCCCCCGTAATTTTCAGGAGCTGCCCGCGCAAAATGGCGGCTGAAATTTGATCTTTGTCGTGCATTTTAGTGATTTTATATAAAACTTTCCCATCTCAAACCAACAGGAGCAATGACAACCGAAAGTATCTCATGCCTAGCCTAGAATTCCTTTTGGCATTCAATTTTTTGCACACCATTATTTTTCTTATACGTTTTTACTCAACTAATTCGAACCCTGGAGTAGGATTGAAAAGTGTTATGTAGGTATAGTATAGAAATACAAATGGAATACTCTAAGAGGTTGGTGTATTGCCAAAATAGTGTCTGGGAGAAGTGTGGGAGGTCTTTTTAAAGTATATGATAGGAATGAACAATAGAATACGGTTATGCCCTGCAGGAGTATGTGAGCCCCATTTTGAAATTTAGGGTGTGAAAATGCTATTTTTCAAATTCTGAGGTCTTGTGGATAAATCTTAATTGCGAAAAATTATGTCAGTGGTTTTGAAGTTAGCTTTGGTTGTTTCACAGGACAATTAGCCATTGAATCTATATGAAGATTCGGCTGAACAATAACGCCTGCCCAGATGGGAGAGGTGATCGATTTTGATATGTACGATTCTAAGAGAGGCAATTCTTATCATTTATAGACCCGGAGCAAGGGCCGAGGGATGATATATATATACATGTATATATATTATACTAAAACAATCTTGAATGCTGTCTTGAAACATCTAGAAAATGTCTTGTTGTTCCGCCATTAGTATTCATGATTCTAACTCAAATCACCCGGTGTATTCATCAGCTTGGGTAGCTCTTTGATTAGACAATTTATAGTTGAGGTATAATATTGATCTTAGGAACTCCTAGGATGACATATACATGTATTGAATTTACATGTATTTCTTCAAAAAACATAAGATTTGCTGTAATTTTCCTCTTGTTTCCATTTGAATTTACCATAATAGGGAAAATCCAAAATATATAATGATTACCTCCAAGCTCTTTCACATTTAAAATAGCTTCTGGAAATTGCAAAGCTTTGATTGAAAATCCTATGGGTCAAATAATAAGATAGAAAAGAAAAGAGATTAATAAAACAGTGTAAATACACAATTAATCAGGGTTAATGACAACCTTGGGTTGGCTGGATATCACTTGTCTCTTCATTACTCAAGGTTGCAAGTATTGTGGATTTTCCAGCTTGAGTGAGGCCAACTGCAATGACTGCATATTCTGGCCGTGAAACTGCAGATTCATGACAGCACTACAGTAGAAGAGAAAAACATGAATGCTATATTCAGTGGTGGATCCAGGATTGTTCGAAAGGAGGGGTGCACATGAAGAATCAGCACGTTGTGGGGTATGTTCTCGGCATAGCCGCGAACCCACTAGGGGAGTCTGGGGGCATCCCCTCCCAGAAGTGCTTTCCGGCTATTTCTGATAAGTTTTGTGAAATTAGGGAACCACGCCATTGCTAAAAATGTACGATTACAAAGGGGCATCAAGATTATGAAACACTGTTGACATGTCAAAAAACGCAAGCGAAACCAATTGAACTAACAGCTTTGAATGTCCGTCGTATTATAAAAAACATATCTTCGAACCCATGTTAAAATATCTACGAGTGCATGCAAACTGGCTTTTGCAATGAAAATTGGATAAGCTACCAAAACATTGTGCTTATAATCAGTCATTTAATATTGCATTTGCTTTATCACTTCGACTTCTTTGTCTTGACATTGTAAAAAACAAAAAAACACTTGTTTGTGGGATTTTAAAAGGGAGGCGTGCGTCCCTCCCTGGATCCGCCCCTCCCTGGATTTGACTTAATATCCACTGATATTAAACTGATATTTTAAGACCTCTTGTGACAGTCGTAGTATGTTAGTGTAATAATAAAAAATAGTATTAAACACATTAACGCTATAGGACGTATGCAGGGGCGCAACTAGAGAGGGGGGGGGCTCATTTTTACGCCGAAAAAAAAGCAACCTCGAAAATTCCTAGTTGCGCCCCTGCGTATGTATTTATAAAGCCAAACACTAATAATAATAATATATACATGTACATACTGTATATACACTATAGTATATAATAATACAGTGTACTATAAATTGTGTTAATACCTTGTAACAACCGATCCTACAAAGGGCACAAAACAATCGACACCACGAACACATAGCAATTCTAGGCCACGTTATCCCTGAAGCAACCACACATCGATCGACTTCCAGTCAACAATCTTATGTAACAAAAATCAGATATATACAATCCATGACTGCAGAATAATTATGTAAGGAGAGCGGAGATAAGATCCTGGGTACGAGGTAGAGGTTGCATATTATTATTTATACTTTATTCGAAGTGGGTCACTGGTTTGATTGTTTCCTACAAGGGTGGGTTTTGACTTGACAAGATAAAGGAAGTGATTTTTCGTTTGGGATAAAACGTTTTATGTTATTGAAAAATAGGTGACATTTAGCGTTAGAAACATCGCTCAAAAATGTCCCTGGCGGGATTCAAAAAGCAATTGAACAAGGCTAATCAGGTACGTGACAACATTCGACTCATCTTCGGTTCGGTTGTTTCGTAATAAATTGAGCTTTTGACCTCTTCTATGTGATCTGTTGAGATTCCCCAGTTGTTTTGGGAGTGTAACTGCAGATGAATGAGAATTGCATCTGTTAGAGTGTTGTTTTGCATGCTTTCAGTATCATCGACATCGTGTCAAATGTTGTGTCATTAGACAATAATTTCTGCAATGTCATTATTATTGTTTTTATATTATTATTTTTTCATTATTATCGCTTTCGTACTGCTAGTTTATGAGCGAGAAAGTCGGCAGTGTGAAGGGAACCCCATTGGATGAAGAGTTTTTGGAGCTAGAAAAGGTATCTTTTATTCAATATTATGAATTTTTGAAACAAGGATGTTGATACAGGGATGATAATATATATTATATTCAAATATTGGATTTAATCTGCATGTGCTATTCAGGTAGATACATGACCATCCCAGTTATGTCACCAGTTATTTGTCAATCAATCAATCAATCAATAGCATTTATTTAAACACGATTTAAGTTTATATGCAGCACATTGCTGATGTGGTCGTGTGTTTACTTTAAAGATATTTACAGGTATAAAATTTGCAATAAAATGAAAATTTTTAAAAGTATTATATAAAATTTTCTTGTTTCTGATACTGTCTGGCAGCTTGTTCCACAAAGCTGCTCCCCTAAACGTCACTGATCTATGTAGGATGTTAGTTTCTGGTCTTGGGATAACCATCTTTTCCACTCCTCTCAGGTTGCTATTTTTCTTTGTTATGATGTTCTGACAAAGTTGGTCTGGTACATCACCGTTACAACATTTATGGAATGTACTCAATAACCTTTGTTTGTATGTACTATTTAGTGTCTTCCACCCAGTCTTTAGCATCACATCATGGCTGGGTAAATCCCAGTTTGCTCAAATGGGCATTCAGAATGGGTTGAAATTGAGGTTGGATATGATGAAGAATATATATCAGTAAATTTTGCATTACAATTATCTCATTGCCATCCTTGACTTGGAAGAAGCAAATATGTATCACCATTTAAAATTATCAAGCTGGCCATAGTTACTCTATGAGCTGGCTTTTCAAATAACTTGATTACTTGATAAAGGCTTAGGGACAAAGTTGTTTTATATTTCCTTTGTAAAACAAGGTTTCAAAATATGAAATAAAACAAAGCTTCTGCTTCCTGTGTAACAGGCCGTGGTTGTCAATAAAATTGGAGCAATTTTAGAATACCCGTCCAATTTTGAAACCGCATTTAAAGGCAGCAATACAAACCAGGTTGCTCTAAAATCTCTTTAAATATAATGTCGGAGGTTTATATTGTGTGTACATGTTGATTGTTATCAAATTGAAAGGGTTTTTTTAAAGAACGAAGCAATTGTATATGATGAACTTTCCGTAACTAGTCTGACCCTTAAATATATATTATGCAAAAAGTAAAGTGGATGGTATTCTAGAATTATACCATAAAATTTCCAAAAGGGAGGTGTTTGACATATGTTAAATTAACGCATCGCGATTTGCAAAACGTGATGCACTTTTTATAATTTGCGATGCAAAAAAAAGGGCAAAAACTAGTAAAATCACGATGCAATAACTCAAAACGGAGTTTTGTTTACTGGCTGTTTGTAAATTCCCAATATAGCACGTAAGGAACGCGCGCGCATATTCCTTGTTCTGTAGTTTTTCATCCCCTGGAGCCGATCATCGTGTTCTTTACACGTGGAACAGCGAATATTTCCAACATGTTTTCCACCAGGTTGTACATCCCATTCGAGCTTGTGTTGTACTCTTTCTCCCAGGTTTCTCCCAGGTTACCGTTTTCAGTTTAGACATGTCATATTCAGCTTTTATATGTTTTATCATGTTGCTTTGCATTTTTTGGGTAACCAGTATGGCGGGAACAATTTAGTCGTCGAACTTTGGCATCAAACCATAATTTGATCGATGCGTGTACCGGTCTGAGCCTAGCTGTTTTTTCAAGGCTATATCTGCAACGTGCTGGTGTATCAGTGTTGACATGCTTTTTGACGGAATCAGACGTGGCATTTTTAGAGTCGTATTATATATCTACACTACATCGCTTTAATAAATATAGAAGTTTTCATTCGTTTTTATACGAATTTGATCGGGGGGGGAGAATTTTTCGAACAAATATTTTTGCGATGCACTTTTGAAACGTTAATTCGAACCCTGACGGTGGCGCAATGTGGCCCATAGAATCACAAGTGCAAAAATTGCTCAAAATAGATGGTGGTGAATTGGCGTGAATTGGTAATAAACCGTTAGTTACATCTTGTGATGGCATCTGTAAACAACATCTTAGAAGTTTACCAATTACCAACCTAGCATGTCTTGTAATAATAATAATAAAAAAGACGTATTAGGAGCATTATACAATAGTCTCAATGCTCTTACAACAATATAATTATTCTTAATGTTACAATTATAAAACCAGGGTCCGAATTAGCGCTTCAAAACAGCTTCGCATTTTTCGTTAGTGTCACAATGTAGCTTAACTTTACGTAGCGTCGTACAACTTTACGTAGCGTCATACAACGTTGTATAGCTTCTTACAACGTTGCGTAGCGTCTTACAACGTCGCGTAAAGTCTTTCCACGTAGCGTAGTAACGTCTTTCAATGTAGCCTAACGTCTTACAACGTAGGGTAAAATCATTAAGTCCTATAATTGACGTTTACATCACTTGCGTGTTGCGTCCACGGTCACAATAATCTCAGAAAAATCACTTCGCAGATTTTCGACCTTGAAAACTAATTCGGACCTTGAAAACTAATTCGGACCTTGAAAACTAATTACAGTTTAATTATAAGATAAAGCCTACTATATATATTACCACTATGAACAAAAAACTATTAATTTTAAAAAAGAAAAGTCTTAAGTGCTGACTTAACATATCAATGCTTCTAATTTCCTGTGGTAATGAATTCCACAGTTTTGGTGCGGCAACCGAGAATGTTCTGTCTCCACGAGTCACCATTTTGGTCACCATCTTGTCACATCAGCATGTATCACATCAACATAAGCACTAGGCATTGCAACTAATTGGGGGATTTCTCAACTCCTTCCTACTTTATGATTTATTTTGATAGAAAACAGATGGAACTTCAGCTATTGTTATCTCACTATTGCTGAAAACCAAAGAATATTTACAACCTAATCCAAGTGAGTATGCTATAGTGTTCAAATATGAATCATAATATCCAGGGTTTGAATTAACGGTATGCAATGTGCAATTTTGCAATGTGCAATTTGCACATCGTTTTGGGCCAAATAGTAAAAGTTGCACATGATGATGTGCAGAAAAAAATAGTATTGAACACAAACAAGTACTGACAAACTATAAGTTAAGTTAATTTCCCTGAGGTAGAAAAATTGTGTGTATTTCTCACAGCCATGCAAACATTTCTGGTAGCCATGCAATTCCTATATTAAAATTGTAAAGAAAAGCCATCATCGATTGACGATTGCCTGAGACATAATTTTTGCGTGTCTGCCCTAAACACTGGGAACGAATCATTTTCCTGCACATGCCCGCGCAATTTCAAGGAGCTACCTGTACATAATGGCAGCCGAAATTTGATCTCTGTCGTGCATTTTAGTGATTTTATAAACTTTCCAATCTCTTAAAATAAACATCTCGAGATCATTTCTTTAGTTTTCCAACAGGGGCACCTAGGCATTAAATTTCTTGAGGGCCTGCATCATTGGGGGAAAATGCACATCGTTTTTTCTCTCAACTAATTCAAACCCTGATAATATTACACTAATAGGTTGGTGTACTGCCTAGGAGGTTTCAAGTGAAAGCCCTGTGAGTGAAATGGCAGTAAACCAACCTTTTAGTAATTTTGATAAGCTATTTACCATTTACTTGCAATATTCAAACATTTTCCTTTCCTTTTCATAACTATTATTACACTAATTTTAACTCATCCTCATGATGTGGATTAACGATCCTAAAGTTTGTGAACAGATAAGGAAAAAAAACGTGACTAGTCAGGTGTAAATCGAAATTACCTGTTTGTAAAGCGACATTAACTGCTTGTAAATTGAAATTACCATTTTCAAATGAAAACACAACTGCTTGGAATGTTGTGTTGTGCAGTGCTATATTACATAGTTGTGAGAAAATATGGATTTTATGTTCAAATGGCAAGAACAATATCTCAGGGGTGAGCATAGTAAACTAATTTGTCAGGATAATATTTTTAGGTCAAATATCTGAAAAATTGTATGAATGAGCATTTTTTCAATAAGCTAAAGAAAGTGAAAGGAAAATTGACAAAAGATAGTTTGAAACAAACTTAGTAACAACTGCACAAGGTCAGTTACACAACTAGTACAAATAAGGGGCCTAAGGGACATATACATTAACTCTTTCCCTACGGGCGCAGTTAAAATGGGTCACTGATGACCCGCAAAGTCGTCAATCGAAAAACATGGCACACGGTAACGCAAGATTAAAAATTGAAATTCGACAAGCGCCAGGAACACGAAATCCACGCACACGCCAAGTTTGATTTGATTTCATAAACAACTCTGCGATTGGTGGCATTTTGAGTTTTCAAGATGCTATGCGGGCGTGCAAGATGGCCTTTTCTGGAAAAATGTAAATTTTTCAACCTGATTTATGATAATTAATGCTAATTTATATTAACATAATGTGTTGAACACGAAATCCACGCACACGCCAAGTTTGATTTGATTTCATAAACAACTCTGCGATTGGTGGCATTTTGAGTTTTCAAGATGCTATGCGGGCGTGCAAGATGGCCTTTTCTGGAAAAATGTAAATTTTTCAACCTGATTTTTGATAATTAATGCTAATTTATATTAACATAATGTGTTTTGTTCGGGAAATTTAAAGGAACAAGTAAAAGCCGGTTTATTGGGCTTCCAGAAAATGTATAGCTTTCGCAACAGTTATGGTTATTTCAAGAGATATCAATAGAACAACGTGGTCGTTCAATTTTTGATGTTTTTCAGCCGTAGGGAAAGAGTTAAGAGACCTAAGCTAGGGACATACATACACACATGACAAAACATAGAAACAGCGTTCTTTATGGCATTTCATATGATAATGCCCACTTTTTGGCCACGCCCAATCGTTGGCTTGTGGCTGATAATTTTTAGCTAATATTTTTCTTGATGGTCTGCTGTTCAGATGCAAGAGCCAAGTTGTCTATGCAGTCTGCTGTGGCAAAAGCAAGAGGGCATACTGTGGGGGTAAGATACCCACAACCTGAAGTGAACCTTGCTGAAGCTATGATCAAGGGTGAACAAGACTTGGGTGAAGATTCTTTGTTTGGTATGTTCCTCTATATATGGCATTATAGAAATACTACTTATTCTATCTTAGTTTCTTTTAGTTCCTTATAATTATCACCTTTTTAAAAAAAGAAAGTTTTCAAACTATGTGTTTGGCCAAAGAGCAGATCCAGAATTTACACAATTTTAAATACGCAGTAAAACCTGTATTAAGTGGCCACACTTGGGGAATGGGTTAATGGCCACTTAATAAGTTGCCATTAAAGTGAGTTGTGATACCCTCTTGTTTGACCAGAAATAACATGAGCAGTTCCCAATTACCACATGCCACCGGGGGAGCCCTGTGGAGAATGAAGGACGTTGTGGCTATATGTTCGCTGCAAAGCTGTGATTGTGGCTGGGAAGTCTGGGGGGTGCGTGGTCCCACAGGAAATTTTCAATTTTGAAAGGCCCAGAAGTGCTTTTACAGCAATTTCTAACATGATTTTTTGCAAAATTAGGCCACCAGATGATGTCAATGGCTAGAAATTTCATTTTTAGCTTTTACATCGTGCTAATAATTAGTTATATTTTATCCAGCCTTATTTTATTACATTATTTATTCTGACAGTAAAACACAAAAAGTCATAGGTTTGTTAAAAAGAAAAGTGAAAGCAGAAACATATTTAAATTCCGAGACTAATGTACCATAAACAGTTTGACATTTTCCATAGCACAAGCACTTTGTTTTGTGATGAATTTATGAAGAACAAGATTAATCATGTGATGTACTGTAAAATATTTAGTTGAATTTTTGGTTTTAGTTCAACAAGCAAGGGGGGCTCCCCCCTGGCTACGTCCCTGCATGCCACAAATAACCTATGTTTGTTTAACATTTTATTTTAGCCAATGCTTTAGGAGAAGCTGGTGAAGTATTTAAACAACTTGGTGAAATTAAAGACAATTTAGTGAGTTTTAGGATTTTATTACTTCCTTGGCATATTGCATTACACACATGTATATTTATATTATTCAAATTAGGTCAATATTAATGCCCAGAAAATAGCTTTAAAAAGAGCCATAGCAACATAATTTTGAAAAGAAAATTTTCAATATCGATACTAAACTCGTCTGGTTAGTGGTTATATACATGCAAATTTAGCATTCCAATCTTTTTTTGGCCTTTTTGCCATAGCATATTTCCGAGTGGTTGAAGTACTCTCCATACCAACCTAGTTCCCAGGGTCTCATCTCCGCGGGCGGCGAGCCACTTTCAGAAATTTTAATTTGGTTTTCTTTTTTAGGATTCTACAGTGAAGCAAAATTTCCTAGACCCACTTTATCTTATGGAAAGCAAGGAAATAAAAGAAATTAATGTGAGTTTGGATCTTGTTTTGGCAGTATACTTTCTCTTCCTTTGGTCCACTTTTCCTCCAAAATTATTTGTAGCAATGTTTCTAGGGACACAATATGGTCATGATTTTCCTTTGTGTTTGTATATTCCACTGTCGTGGGGAACCACCGGCCAACCCCTGCGTAAGCGGGGAAAACGGCCGTAAAACGTCTGTTGTTGTTGTTGTTATGAGTTATTAAAGTTTATCCAATATCTTTTCTTTTTCTTTTTAAAAGCATCATAGAAAAAAGTTGGAAGGGAGACGGCTGGACTTTGATTGTAAAAAGCGAAAAGGAAGCAAAAGTACGTCTTGAACAGAACTTAATATTGCGCATCCAAGAATTACGATTTGGTTATGAGATGGTCTCTGACGTCAGGTGCAGGGTAGAGAATTTTCACTCATTAAAAATGTCTTATATCTCAGTGATTGCTAAGCTTACAACGTTCATTACCACAAGGAGTTATTGACACACATTTTCAAGTAAATTTGTGGAACAAACTTGAAGATGGAACTAATATTTTAATGAGTGAAAATTCTCTACCCTACGACTGACGTCAGAGACCATCTCATTTACATATCAAACAAACTGAAATATTTCAAAAACGAAGTAAAATACGGAAAAGTTTTAAAAGGTGTTACTCTATCATTTTATGAGTTCTTTCATATTAGACAAACTTAATTTTTGTTGCCAATGTCCTTCAAACACTTTGTTTAGAATATTTTAGGATTAAAAATGTTATTGATTCTTTTGAAGTTCCTCCCGAAGAAATTCGTGCTGCTGGGGAGAAATATGAAAGTTCTAAAACCGTGTGTTACAATGCAATGTTGACGCTAACTGAAGGCGAGGTAAGCCAGCTTGATGACGAGTTAATATTTGTTAATATTTGTCAGAGTTCCCTTCATAGTGTGGTGGTTAGTATGTTGGATTGGGGTGCGAAGGATCTAGAGTTCGATTCCAGCCCCTGCGACTATTCTGTATTTTTCTTTAATTTTTTTCGTTCTTCTTTTTTTAGGGCTAGTATTAAAGTTAGGGTTATTGTTAAAGTGCCTATGACATGAAAATTAAGTTTACGTTATTTGAAAAAACACTTAAAATGACAGAGTAACATCTTTTGTAGTTTTTCGTTTTTAGTTTTTCCTTGCTTCGTTCTTGAGATATTTCAGTTTGTATTATATGCAAATGAGTAAATGACTTATCAGAGAAGGTTATATATCTTTGTTATTATCACACAAAATTACTTGAAATTCTACAAGGTCCATGTTTTTGGAAATACTCACGTACATGCTTCATTCAAATTAAATTTGGTTTTATATTAGCAAAGATAAATAACCTTCTCCAATAAGTCATTATGCACCACCATTGTCATTTGCATATTATACAAACTAAAATATCTGAAGAACGAAGAAAGGAAACGATCATTCATTTGAAGCTGTTCTTTCAAACAAGGCAAACTTAATTTTCGTGTCATGGGCACTTAGTAATATTAGTATAAAAAGTTTACGAGGGATATGAAATAGACTTTCTACGAAACGGAAAACTGCTTCGGCAGGCGAAGTGTTGATACGAATGTACGAATGAATGTTGGATTTAAACTCTTGACCTCGTTTTACGTAGGAAAAAATACGCAATACCTGAAAGAACACATTGGGTTTTATAGAGAAAAGCCGGTTTCCACTTGACACAAGTTAAATAATTATTTTTAGTAAAAACGTCTCGTTTTTCAAAATAATTTTGAAGAGTTATGTTTATGGAAATGTTTCTCAAGCTTCGTCTATTTGCATTCAGACAAATATCAGCATTTAATATAAATCTAATTGTTTGTATATCAGTGGATGCATGTATTTTATATATTGATGTTTGGGACGCGTTGTGTTTCTTGACATTTCCATCTTTTTGATCCCTTTGAAGGATGAACAGATCACGCAGCTGACTGCGTTCGTGAAAGCTGTTATGGAATATCATCAGAAGTCCTACGAACTGCTCGAGACACTTTCGTCTACGCTTGATGACAAGTAAGCAAGCACACCTGTGTTATGCTTTGCTTTTATATTTTCTTCTGGCTCTGTGCAGAAACTTGTGGCCGAGGCTATCCTAAACTAACTCCACCAAACTCCTCGGCCGCAATATTGCGCGCACATCAGTGCTATCTCTGTGGTGCTATGCACGAATAAATTTCCTGTGTAACCAGGCCTTATTCAAAATGGCCGCCAGTATTAGGTAAAAGGGGAACTATATTATCGTCAGAATTTTGTCACTTAACCATTTAAATAACCACTAACCCCAAAACAACAAAGATCCTAACCCCAAAACAACAAAGATCCTAACCCTAACCCCCGCCTAACGAGTTTTATAACCCTAACCCGCCGCCTAACGAGTTTTATAACCAATATTGGCTGCCATTTTGGATAAGGCCTGGTTACCCAGGACATCTCGAAAACTGAGCCCAAATATTATTTGGCATGCATATATGACACGTTCTGAGTCGGGCCTAAAACGTATTTCATACATAACATGGCTTATTGTACAAAATATAGCTTATTTACATAATTTACATAGTTTACTATGGGTGATTAAGTCTTATGTTATGTACGAAATAAGATTTAGGGCCTGTTTATATGACGCGAGTTACCCGGCTAGAAAACACTGTCTGTTTATATGGCTAGCCGAGTTACCCGGCATGCAAATAATCGCGCTAGAACGCGTGAAAATATAAAAGTGTAAACAAATCAAAATGGCTGATCCTAAAGACAGGCGGAAGATATGCTTACCGTTTCACTTAGTTTCCTTTTATTTCAAATGTATGGCATATGCATAATTTTGCAAGCTCATCGGTGCACTTAAAAAATGATGTTTTGTTGAAACGTTTGTTGGTGAAACGAAATAATTTACTCAGGAAGCTGAAACGAAAGAGATTGTCTCAGTTGCTGCGAAGACCCCGGTCGATTTGGTGTCAGAACGGTAGGACAGCTCAGTGGTGGAAGAATATGGTGGATAACAAGTTCACCCAATGATGAGTGGAAGAAAAACTGATTGGAAACATGTTGACGCACGCGCTCTTAAGTAAATTTCATCCCGCTATGCCAAGTTACCCGGCGAAAAGTGTTTACAGTGGAGAAATTTCCAACCCGCCTTGCCGAGAACTCGGCTGCGAGTTCTCGGCTAGGCGAGTTACCCGGCCGAAAAAAATAGTACTTCTTATACCGGCCGGGATCTCGCCTTTGCCGAGTAACTCGCCTCCATATAAACAGGCCTTAAACGACTCAGAACGTGTTATATTTACGGCTGAACAATGTCGTAACAACATTGTTAAATCATGGCTGAACAACATTGTTGACGCTGATTTCCCATTTTCGTGGATACAAAAATCAGATCAGTCAAATCCTGGATCAAGTGAAAAGACCTTAATATTTTTTCAGGGTTATCGAGGCATCCGGCAGAGCTCGGAAAGAGCGACGGACGGAAGACGAGTCATCTTGGACTGGTAATGACGACGATGATGACGATGACAATGATAGCAGTAGTGGTTACTCATTCTCACCAACGCCAACGCCTGTTAAAAGAAATGGCGATAGCAAACCTTGTGCCAAGGCCTTGTACGATTTTGAGCCAGGTAAGAGCGCGCCCTGGGTAAGAGTCTACCAAACGCGCGCGGCTGTGACAAAACGGGCGATAAACGCGCTTGGAAAAGTTTCAAAAGAGCAGTCAATTTGTAAACTCCATTTTGCCTCCGGTTTACAACGAGATCTAGTTTAGTAAATAGGCTTATTATTCGAAAAGGCTCAGCTGGAAGACCCCACGTAGGGGGCTGCCTATCACACGAAAACACTCCAAATCGTACCGTATCGTTCAAAAAATAGAAACGCTACAAATTAGAAAGTGATCCAGAAAATGGAACAAGCGTGAAGTTTCATATAAATCCCGAAATGACATCACAGACTATCGGTAGTAAAATTCGAAATTAAAATCAGCTGTTATTTCTAAAATAAAGCATTATCGTAAAAGTTAGGGAGCTGTCATTAATTCCACCCGGGAGGGGGGCAGAAGGAAAATTCTTGTTAAAGTTTCGTGACCCAACCAAATTTCCCTGGATGGTTTCATGACCCAACTATACATTTTGTTTTAGTTTCGTGGCCCAGCACAATTTAAATTTTCATTCATACCGACAACACAGGAGTGCTGGGAACTGAGGGTAGTCTGCCATATAGAGCAAGGAAAACAATCAACTTTGTTTTCAGCCGGGTTTTCGAAATTCCTGAACTCTTAGTCTCTGAACAACTGAAATCCAAACTACTTGGACTTACATAGCGTAGCTATATCAATTCCTGTTATAAATATTTGTTTTCGATATTACTTTTGATACTAATCAAAAAAGGTTTCATGGCGCATCAAAGGTTTTCCAAATGTTTTCGTAGTTGGGATTAATGACAGCTCCCTTAGGTGATTAGGTCTCTGTTTTGAATTCGGGATTCTTATATGAAACGTCAACCCCCCTATAAATTCAGTACGAACAGTGCGATCGCATAGTCGGGTGAACCTTGAGCATAATATTCATGTTACCTTGAGCTTGACATGTGATGTGTTGCGTTGTTGTCATATGTCAACACCTGTAGTCACATGTCAAACTCTTGTAGTCACATGTCAAACTCTTGTAGTCACATGTCAAACACTTGTAGTCACATGCGAATACTTGTAGTCACATGTCACACTCTTGTAGTCACATGTCAAAATCTCGTAATTATATGCGAACACTTGTGGTCAACACATACCAGGAAAAGTTCGAGGATATCCAGACAATTCACATCCCACCACAAAGATCTTTATTTTTCTTCTCTCGCAGTTTGCATGTTTCCAATCTGCATTTATAAACAAGCAATTGAAACAAAACTAAGGTTTCTTCACGATTTCTGAGTGATTCTTCCTTTTTCTTAGAAAACGATGGTGAACTGGAGTTCGATGAGGGGGATATGATAACACTAACGGGACGTATCGACGAGAACTGGCTGGAGGGAACAGTGAACGGGCGAAGTGGTTATTTCCCTGTGAACTATGTTGATATTGTCAATGATTTACCTTAACTATGAATGGCACTTGCCATTTCATTTGTTGCTTCAATGACTAGAACTACAATAATTTTGGCAAAATGGTCGTTTAATTGTCAGACTAGGAGCGTGAATAGTAAAAAATAGTTCTTTATATTTGTATTTGCTATTACGTCCCTTATGGTATGTAAGATAATTTATCAATTTTCAGGAATACAATGTGCGAAGTAAGAGGAACTGCCAGTAGTTTCGTCTTATTTAGGTAGTTTATCTGTCATTCACAGTGATATATGATTTTTTTCATTAATTTGTTCAGAAATACTATAATTGCATACAATTATTTTTGTTCATTCCAGTGTGTTTTTTTGTGTATTATGACTGTTACTTTTGCTTATCTTTGTTCATCCACAAGTCATCCGCCTGCTGTACTCTGAACATTACATTAAAAGATTTAAAAATATTTTTAATTTATCAAATGAATGTAATTATATACAAGAAAAAAGATAATCGAATCACAATGTGCTATAACTCTTTACTCTCTTTGTCAGTTCTTTCTTCAGAAGCACTCACATCATGAACCTTGTGTGGGACAATCTCTATAGTGACGAGACCACTTGACAACGCGTAGAAAACCATAGAAACTAATGCAAAACCAATTGATAGCAATGCCTTGATTTTATTATTCCTGCCATCGTCTTGATCTTCAGCACTACCAGCATTAATGGATGGTGTTCGATCTTGTTCAGCTAAAGTTGTGAAAACCAAAGCTAAGGTCAGCTAACTCTTGTGATAATTTTAAAAACTAAATCAAAGGCATGTGATTCTATATACAGTACATCAAACATAAATTGAAAAGTATTCAACCAATTTTTCGTTGACACCTTGCTAGTTTTACAACAATTTTTTTCCAGATTTTAGGTCCGTAGCAATGCTCGCAAATGGCTCGGTGACCTACCACATTTATTTTTTTTGCCAAGCTTTCCTTGACAACGATACATGCAAACAAGTTTCCCTTGCTCAAAAGCTAGCATGACCAGCATTTGAAAAAAGGTTCTTGTCAATTCGTTATACACAAGCAAATTATGTAGCTTTATTTTCTATTTCTAACCCTATCTAGACTGGGCTTACATGTATGCAACTATTACATGTATGCCAATGAAATTTTCACAGGTTGATGGTATGGTAACACTAAATATATGTTACATTTTTGTTGTCATGGCAATAAATTATGACGTCATCGGTCAAAAACTCTTTTAAAAAAGGCATTAAAAAGGGTTTTTCTCAGGATTATTTCTTACTGTTCTGTTAACGTACATAAGTTATTATATCAATAACTTATTTTTATTGTTTCTATTATAATGAAAATGTTTTGTCGAAATTCAGTGTTAGTAGGTGTTCCGGAATACTTTTTTTTACCGAATATTTTTTCACCATTTTTCTGCCCATACTTACAATGTATTTCTAGGAAAAGTTGTAAAATGCTAGAGTCATAGCTGTAACCATTATTGAGATATCTGCGTTTAGAATTAGAGCGGGCAGATTCCCCCACCCCCCACCCCCAGTGTAGATAGGGTAATGTCAGCTAATTATGGTTATAACATCTATACAAAAAGGACATGTACGCACTGCACACCTCCTTTTTCCTATTTAAAAGGAAACGTAACAAACACAAGCTTTCTCTTCGCTCGCTGTCGCCAGAACAAATTAGAAATCACCTTACCTGAAGGGAAAAATAAACGAAGAATTCTCTCGCAAAACTGTTCCATGTTGGGATGTGCTAGTAGTTGGGTTTTCAGTTTATTTTTTGGTAGTGGTACCTTTAGTATGACAGCCAAATATGCTAACACCTTGGAATCCAGTGTTGTGGGACTAAGAGAGAAATATATAACAGAAACCTATTCCATCACATGTATGATCATGAATATTGAAGAGAACATGCCAGGGTCCGAATTAGCGCTCCAAAACAGCTTCGCATTTTTCTTTAGTGTCACAATGTAGCGTAGCGTCTTACAACGTAGCGTAACGTTTTACAACGTAGCGTAACGTCTTACAACGTAGCGTAACGTCTTTCCACGTAGCGTCTTTCCACGTAGCGTAACGTTTTACAACTTTACGTCGCGTCGTACAACGTTGCGTAGCGTGACTAGCGTCTTACAACGTTGCGTAGCGTCTTACAACGTTGCGTAACGTCTTACAACTTAGCGTAACGTTTTACAACTTAGCGTAACGTTTTACAAAGTAGCGTAACGTTTTACAAAGTAGCGTAACGCCTTAAAACGTAGCGTAACGCCGTAGCGTAACGCCTTACAACGTAGCCTAACGTCTTACAACGTAGCGTAACATCTTACAACGTAGGCTAGTGTAAAATCATGCTAATTCGGACCTTGCATGCCAGCTTGGATTACTTCAAAAGTCATCATCATACGCAGTGTGGTGTGATAGTTAATATGATCATTTACATATCGATCAAATATTAATATCTTGAGAACAAAGTGAAATATGGAAAAGTTGTAAATGGTAAGTTATAGTAATTTCAAGAGTTTTTTAAATGAGAGTTTATTTTCAACCAATTGTATATACTTTAACTTATTCACAAGAAGGATTGTCAGTCTATAATTTTTGCATGTAATATATACAGGTAGCTTTATGATCTTTCTCATACACAAGGCACTAACTTACCTTTCACCAAAAAAGAATTCTTGATCACCCAGTAGATTAGACAAAGTTTTGAAGCAAGCCTGGGCTCTTTTGCATAGCTAAGAAAAAGGGGAAAATTTAAAAAAGGCAATCTGAATAAAAATAATACTTATTATTTTTATCTTATTCACCTTAACAACACACTTCACTCATAACTTTTGGTTTCTTCACTTTCAGCTAACACTACAATCATTTCACTTATCATCACTTTTAGTTTATTTCACAGAGTTGGGCGGTATGGGAATTTCAATACCAGTATTCGATATTTGAAAAATGTCGTGGTATAATAATAATAACAACATTTCTATAGCGCATATACATTGCTGTTCTATGCGCTTTACATTGTGAAAATAAGTATACAGTATTTTACACATCTTTTATGTATATGATGTTAAAATTCGTCCGTTACAAGTCCTATATCTATGTATTATTTAAAACTAGTAAAAATATTAATAATAAAATTCGTCTTATAATTATAAGTCATATGTCGTAAGCTAATTTAAAAAGGTGAGTCTTTAATTTGGATTTAAAAGTATTAATGTCAGTTATAGATCTGATATCCACTGGCAGTGTGTTCCATAGTTTTGGCCCAGCTACCGAAAATGCCCGATATCCATAGGTTTTAAGTTTGTATGGTTGTTCTGTAAGACGCCATTTATCTGCTGACGATCGAAGTTTTCTTGTTGGTTTATAAAGGCATACAAGTTCTTGTAAATATTTAGGAGCAATGTTATTTACTATTTTGAAACACATTAAATTCATCTTAAAAACGATTCTTTCTTGAACTGGCAACCAGTGTAGATTTCTTAAAGTTGGACTGATGTGATCATACTTTCGCAAGCAAGCTATAACCCGTGCTGCTGCATTTTGTACATTTTGCAATTTGTTAACTTCGTACTTAGGTAAACCGTACAAAAGTGAGTTGCAAAAATCCAATCTTGAACTGACAAATGAATGAATCAGTACTTCGGTTGTGCCAGCACCAATATACTTTCTGATTTTGGCTATGTTCCTTAAGTGATAAAAAGCTCCCTTGACTACTTCATTTATTTGAGGTGACATTGTCAATGTACTGTCAAATGTATACTGTTACAATTTTTTAATAACAGTATACTGTTACAATTTTTTAGCAAATGTGTGACAGTTGATACCCAATAACCCAAACATTCAAGGAAAAAAGAGTAGTGTAATTGGGAGTTTGTTTCGTTAAACGATCTAAATTTTATTACATATTTCAACACCATATTCAAAAGCCTGGTCATCATATATGATCGCTACGATGAATATGATTGCCACAATTACTCAAAAGTAAAAAATGAACTCAGTGATCAAACAGAAACCACAATTGCAATTGTTGTGATCCCCGAGACAGAACAATTTTTCAATTGTTTAAAAGTTAAAATCTAATCTATATATTATTTTGCATGCGTGCACACAAACATTGTGTTTGTTTCTCATTTGTGAACTTTTCTTGCAGTTTAAATAAAAAGATAAACTGATGATAGTCATGATACCGGTTTATCTTACTGTATAGCGTAACAACAGTATAGAGTCAGAACCAATACCTCCATACCTGTATCAACTAAATATCATGAACAACTAAAAATAACGGTATACTGCCCAACTTTAATTTCACATTTACTGTTCTCAGCACTTCTTTTCACTAGTCCAGTGCTGATCCTTGTTCCACAAGCCTATGCGGTGGATAACATGGTTGGCCGATCATAACGACACAATTGTGACTCTTGTTTTAATACCTTTTCTTCGGTTTCCTCACTGATGGCATCACTTTCTTCTATGTTCAACTTGTGTGCAACAAAGTTTTGACTATGGTTACGATACTGGGCGGGAACAAAGTAGTTGTAGGGAAACTTCAGTTGTTTAGCATACCAGCCACGTGTGAATTGAGTATAGTTTTGATCATCTAACCACATCGTGTACATCTGATTTAAAATAAAGAAAAAGTATAATCAATTGACAATGCAAAATTTGTATCTTGCAAAGGTAGCATTCTCACAAACTTACAACAGCTGGCCTGAGCATGTCTTCGACATAAGAGCATAAAGCCAGAGTATCGATTTTCTGTTTATCTGTCAACTCCTCATCAGCATTGTAATTCTAACAAAATAAACAGGAATCTCAGATTTTTTGAAAACCTGATTGAAATTTGTTTTCTGGCATAATTAGTCCAAAATATATTTCAGTCTAGCCTTTTTAACATCCTTCAGGACTGCTATACATGTTTGGAATGAATTTAAGTTTGGAGAGGGCTGGAAAGTAGTTCACACTAACTTACACAAATAAAAAGTTGTACTTAAAGACAAAGGTAATGCTTACATTGGTTTTCAAATGGTCTAGCACATCATCACAGCCACAAAAAATGTCATATGGCAACCGCAAAACAGGCAAGGTTCCTTAACAGTGAATTGAAAATAGTCCATTGTATTATATAATTATGTCTTGATAATAAAATGATGGAATTTGATAGAGGTGAAACATGTTGTCACTTTTCTCCAGTTACCTTTCCCCAGGCCCGCCGAGAGGGTGGGGTAGCTGGGGCAACTGCCCCGGGGCCCGTCCATAATCTGGGGGGCCGCGAATACGGCGCCAAGCAAATCCAGGGCCATCTGAGGCATTTAGGGGCCCGGGAGACTACATGTCCCCGTCCTATCTCTCGGCGGCCCTGCCTCTCCCTTAGTTACATCTTTTATTCTATTGATGCCAGACAATTAGTACTACCCAATATTGACTGACTATATATATATATATAGGTGTTAACATCCACCCGGGCATTTGACACCTATCCTGGGAGTGGGAAATTTGACCTTACCGCTGTAGGGGTGGGGCATTTTGACACCAGACCGCGGGAGGTCCGGGACTAAATTTTCACGAACGCACGCGTGCTAAATTTTCTTACTGGCTTCTGACAAATGAAATGGAGAAGCTGATTAAGCATGAAACAATTTACATTCATCGTTTATTGGGTCAACAAAGTACCATGGAGAACTATTGTTTATATTAATTTAATATTTAAAGTTTATCTTATATGACACTGCACCTACGTTTGCTTTTAGGGAACTTTAACATTTTCTTTAATATAGCTTCAAGTATAGCCTCCTCCGCAGGTAACTCTGTGGCTCTTCTTTTTCCAGAGTCAAATCCCGAGTCAAATAGCTTCCAACGCTGTTTTCGCCAGTTTTGGCTGAGCCAGAGAAATTAACAAGAGCATGGGGAGAGGAAAATTAACCCTTCACAATCCCTATAATTCCCTGCGATCCCAGCCAAAACATTGCTTGTACAGCATTGGAAGCGATTTGACTTGGAAAAAAGAAGCCACAGAGTTGCCTGCAGAGGAGGATAGTTCAAGTATAGTATTTTAAAGTGCGTTTATTTTTCACACACAATTCCAAACACAGAATTACAGTACAGAATGACCCGGTGGTTGGGGCATTTGACCAACGTGGGGACATTTGAACAGCTTTTTTGGCCTGGGGGTGGGAAATTTGACTGCAAAATATTGAAAAGTTCAAATGCCCGGGGGGTGTCAACAGTACACAAGTACAAATTGATGCATTACACCAATTTACAAGGTCCTTTCATAAATTAAGTAATTAAAACAGAATAATTGTAACCATTTTAGGGGAATTAAATTCAAATGGTTCAAGGAATGCATGCTCTCATGGCAGCTGGAGGCCTACAAGTAGCTTAAATGCTTTATACAATTAATGTCTACATCCCCCAGACCCCCACTAAGAATGGTATCTCCCATTCTCCCCTATCTTGATCATACTATCTCTCTACTGTCATAATTGACTGTACGACGCCATCCCTGTAAAACTAATGCTGTAAATGTTATGTACTGTATACATGTACCTGTTGGTGACTTGTATGGATTATCACAAACAGTTACCTTCACCGGAAATCCAGCAAACTTTGAATATGCCTAAATGTTGAAAGCGATTGATGTTTAACTATTTACTGTACCAATACATCAAACAAGTGGACCTTATGCACGGTGGAGTCTGTAAAAAGATATAGGTAAAGTAAGTCAGAATAAAACGCACCAAAGTTTGCAAACAGGCCGGATCCAGCGACGGCAAACCCCAATCGCCCGACCAGCAGAGAATGCTCGCTTCGTCCGCCATATTGATTCGCCCGTCATCCATGTGCTAGCGGTTATTACCATTAATGGCGGTAATAAACAGTCGACATTAGTCAACAAAGAACCAGTCAGTGTTTCCACTTTGCAGGAAATTTCCTGATTTTAGGAAATCCTGACTTCAAAAGGAAATTTTCAGGATGAGTTAGAATCTCAGGAAATCTCAGGAAAATCAGGAAATATCAAAAAATCTAAGGAGATTGAGGTGGAATGTGTAAATATTTGATATCTTAGGCAGGCATGGTCAGTTAATATGATAATTTTTATGTTAGCGCTATTTGACTATTTCATCTTTTTTGGTAATTTCGTTACATATTTTCTAATTTTCACACAGCCTGCGACCCGATAATTGGGAAATGATATCACGTGATAATGTCTTAAAAATCAGGAAATATCAGGAAATTTCAGACAAAAAAAAGGAAATCTGGATTTCGATTGTGGAAGCACTGGAACCAGTGAACGACATTGATGTTAACCATGATAACGGACAAACTCAACATTTTTAGCCAACACTTTTTGGCAATGGTCTTCAGAAAAAGTAAGTACTGCCAGCATTGCATTGCTTTGTTAAATTAAATACTGTCACAAATTGTTATTCATTCACCGGGGGGTTGAGTATAGCAAGCGGTTATCACATGTACTATAATTTTACGTTAAAATGTGGCCAGTGGCTATTAGTATTTGGTGCTCTACAGTTACTTTTATTTTGTAACTAGTTACAGTCACATTAGGATAAATGTAACTAGTAATACCAGTAAAAGTTACAAGACAAAAAAGTAACTAGTTAGGGAGTGGTCATTATTAAATTATAGGGGGGAGGGATGGTAAAATGTCTAAAACGAAGGCCCAAAAATGTTGGCCCAACCTCAAATTTGGGTCAGAAAAATCTTGGCCCTCTCCAAAACACCAGCCCAGAAAATTATGACCCATCTCGTGAGATAGCTTCCTTCCAATCGGTCAAGTTGTTCTATATTGGAATCAACTTAGACACAGGAGTTTTCAATATACTGTCAAAAAATTCAAGGTGTGATACCAATCAGCTATTCAGAGAAGTATTAAATAACGGCAAATTACCTGGGGCGTAGTCTGCCTATACGCAAACTTGTGCACATCTGCGTAAGGAAATTATTTAATAAAAATATGCCCTTCGTGCATTTACAAAAGCTACCAATAATACATTAAAAGGGTCCAAGCCTTATTATAGAAACTGGGTGTTGAAAGTCAACCATTCCAGCCATATTATGAAGCATGTGGGTGGTCCACTTCCGAAATATCCACAATGAATCACGTTCGAGATAAAAAAAATCTGCTTGATACCAAGGCTTCCAGGGGTATCTGAAAAAAAATCAAACAAAACTAAGGTAATTTTTTAACAAAAGAGGAAATTATTTCTTTTGTTTTACTCCTGAAAGCCTCGTTATCAAGCAGAATGTTTGTGGTCTCCAATGTTGGCCATTAGCCTCATCCAGCACGTGCTGATTGCTGGTTAAGGGACCAAGGTGGAGCTGGATGGTCCATTGAAGTAAGCTTAAAAAGATTTTTAAATTCTTGTTGTTAAAACAGGCACCCAAAAATTTGTGACCCTGTTTAGGTGGGTCCAAAAAAATTTGGCCCTCCCCAAATGGGAGCCCAAAATATCTTAGCCCTCCCCCTAAATTTACCAGCCCTCCCCCCAATAATTAATGACCACTCCCTTACAGTTACAAATAATTACTTTCATAAATTTGTAACTAATTACAAAGTTACATATTTCCTCAGTTACTGCTATTGAAACTGGGAACATACTATTATAATTATACTGACCATGAAAAGTAATAAATGCATGGACATTTTTTGATGCAAATTTGATAACAAATTTAGGCAAACCAAGCACTCCTTTCAGTGAAGAAAGTAAACAAGTTAGCATGTTTGTGATTACAAATGGAACATATAATATATTAGCCAAATACAGCCATGAATTAGCAATACATACAACTGCTAATACATCTCCCTATTCTTCCTGTGTTTATGCTGTGTCATCAAGTTCCTGCAGGCTGTAGGGTCAGTGCATTGACTAAGGAAAAGGACAACTGCGCACATATATTGACCAGAATGCATTGCAGAAATGTCAAACAGAGATAAGACCCTGTGTACAAATTTGAGTGATGCCTGCTTTTATATGTAAAATGAATAAATGTCTAAACCATTAAAACTATAAACAAGAAAAAGTAAGTGCGCCATCAGTGGCAAATGTAACTAGTTATTGTTACTTTTTATTTTGAAATTTTTTAACTATAGTTACAGTTACAGTTTAGTTACCTTCTCAAAAAAAGTAACTAAATGTAGTTACCGTTATAGTTACTCTAATTATTTGTAACAAAGTTACTCACAGCACTGCTCTTAAAAAAATTGGCAGTAGTGGCAGATCCATGGAGAGGAGATCGATAAATACCAAGAAAAGATAAACACCAGAAGAACATACTGTACATGTATTTGGAGCCTGCTGAACCTTATTGGTTAATCTTTGGTTCATCTCCATACTACAATTTACTCTTGTGATTATTATATGGTCACTTGACATATGCAATTGACTTTCACAAGGATTCGAGGTGTGAAGTTGATTGACGGCCCAGGTTGTTGTAGTCTTGAGAAAGACTATTGTTGGTGACTGACGTTTCAATGGACTCAATGGCAGTCATCTTCAGAATGAAGTAAAGAGTGTAACGTTTTCCTACTGTATACCGTATATCACGGCGTACAAGTCGACCTGGCACATAAGTCGACCCCCTAATTTTTGGGCAAAAAATTGTGATTTTTAGGATACCCTGTGTATAAGTCAAGTCCCAATTTAACTAAATAGTTACTGGTAGCAGACAGAGTAATATTCACTGAAATTTTATTAGCGTAATATACAATGAGTTCTTTAAAAAAGAAAATGGAAGTATTTTACGGAAACAAATAAATACTCTTTTCATCCATAGTTAATATAAATTAACTATGTTTCATTGAACCTACGGTATTTACAACTTACTCTATAAAAGTATGCTAGTCTTATAAAGAAATGGTTATTACAAACAAAGATTAAATAATATACACATGGTATCCACAGATCCACTTGGCTAGCTGTTCCTCAAGTTTCGGGCCAGTGGCAATTTGATCCGCGATCAGCGCATTTTGTCCTTGATAACTTCTTGTTTTTCCGCCATTCTCGACTGAGCTTTTCGTTAACTCCATACTTAAGTCAAGCAGCAGAGTTGTTTGAGTTTTTGGCAAAGTCTATTACCTTCAATTTGAAACTTGCTTCATACTTTCTTCGTTTTAACAGCATGTCGATGTTGTATTTACTATTTACGCTGGCAGGAGTTAGCATGAAAGTTATGGAGCGGTATCCGGTTTACAAATACAATGTGAACTGTTTGATAAGATGTTGCGGCTTCACATCACGATATTATGGCATCTGAGTGATGCAGTTTGCCTACATGACGTTATGTTACGACAGAACTGCTGGACAAGTTACATCTTACTACATTACGTTCTGCCTACATAAACTTATGTTACGTCAACACTGTTGGACATTAAGTCTTAATTACATTCTGGTGACTAACGGACAACGGTAAGAACAAGACGTTGCTCGTGGTTGGAGAGCAATCAGGCTAATCAGCCCTTTCCAAAGCTGTAAATTTGCTGGAAAGATCAGTTAATTTACTAAAAGAGTCAAGAAGTAGTGGAAGTATACTAGTGGAAACGATTTAACGGTTGAAAATGACGAGTTATTACAAAGTAGAGCAGTTGCAAACTACAGGTTAGTTGTTTTCCTGCCTAAATTATTCTGATAAGCCAAGGTAGTCAGAGTGGGTGTTGCGTTTGCGTAATGCGTTAAGTGTAATATTGTTCGTTGGTGGGTGTGTTGTTCGTTGGTGTATGTGAAGAAGTCTTTTGTGAGGTGTTGTTAATTGTTGTGGTATATAAGCCAGTGAGCATGACATGAATGATAAGTGCTGCTAATCAGCTTTTAATATGAAGCAGTGTTTTCAACTTAGTTATGATGTAGACCAGCACAAATATTGCCTCATGATTACATGAAACCAGGTTTATATGAAACTATGATGAAAACTAAACATTATTATCAGACCACTACAACCTCAGTTTGGAAACCTTTCATACAAGTGGGAACTCGATTCACTGTAAATACACATGCATAAAAGAGCAATATTGGTTCGAGTTCAGATTAAGTTTACTGTAACATGAAATTCCTGTTCTATAGACTGCAGACCAATATGAACTTAATCTAAATGCCAATATTAAAGGAGTTTTATTTATTCTGGTCAGAAAATCATGCTTTATGCCTGACCTTTATCTTTAAAGTACCGTAAGCAAAAAATAGAATAGGGGAAACTGTGCCTATGAGGTCTTGAATAAATGAACGAGTAAGTGAATAACATGTACATGTATGAAGCCCGATCAGAACTCATTCAAGTCTGACTTTGTGCAGAAACTCTAAAAGTTGGTGTAATGCCAAACTAGTGATTAGGAGATCTAATGTTTTGAGCAAAGGCTCTTTGTCAGATAGTTAAATGTAAAGTGGTGAAGCAACATAAAGTTCATTCTCTGACGAAGGGCCTTCGTTCAAAACATTAGACCGCCTACCGTATTTCCAATAAACGCCCCTGGCGTTTTTATTATTATTTTACTTTATTTAACTTTAACAATGGCTAGTTTAAACTGAGTTGTTTATATCACTTTGACAATGAAGCCAGTCAACGTCTGTGGAATAGCACCACTTGTTTAAAAGTGTTCTCAACGTTTTTATGGAACAAATAACAAAACAGGAACAAAATTATATTGCACTTTCTCTGCAGTATGTTTTCTAATAAACGCTGCTCTGATGTGTGTGGCGTTTATTAGAGGGAGTCATTTACGGTATTAGAGGGAGGCGTTTATTGGCATTCTTGTATGAAAAGGCGAGGCGTTTATTAGAGGGAGGCGTTTATTTGAGGCTAGGCGTTTATTAGAGGAAATACGGTATTCACATTTTTGCCAGTAAACCAACTTTTGATTCACATTTAATGCTGCCCATGCAGCACATATCATATTTAACTAAACTTCGTACAGGTCTCGTGTAATGAACTCCATGTGGTTAAAGGAATGGATTAAGTGCATCATCGTAGTCTACGGGTTTTTGATTCTCATCATTAAGGGTCTTACTGATGGTTAAATATCTAGCTGTGTGACTTCGCCAATGTCGTAAGTAGTCAAGAGCGTTTATCCACCTGCAATACAAAGCAAATACAAAGTTACATCTCTATATAACATTGTGCAAGGAACAGACTCAAAGCAGACAATAAACAGAATAAAAATACAAAAAAGTTGGTGAACGTTTCGAGCAAAGCACCTTCGTCAAATTGAAATGTAAACTCTGACAATTATTTTGCCTTATATAATAAAAAATAAATATTTTACCATTTGTTGGTTGGTTTGCATGACTCAAGACCTTGGGGCAAATATTTTGCTATATCTACCCCTGTTTGCTAAAAATGTATATATTCCAACACTCGAAATTTTTCTTCACCATAAATCCTTAGAACATGTAGCTTAATCGAGTAAAATGCCAAATATTACTTGTGATATACCCAAAATCTTATCCCGGCATTACCACCATATATACAGAACTCGTGACTAGGTTCTCGGCAACGACCTCCGTAGCTCAGTGGTCAGAGCACTGCACTAGCATCGCAGGGTCGCGGGTTCAATTCCAGCCGGAAGGCCTTGAAGTTGCATTTTTCGCAACTGGTCCCGGTTTGGTCTTAAAATGTATATACATGTATTCCAACACTCGAAATTTTCCTTCACCATAAATCCAATAGAACATGTATTATATATACTGCAGCTTACTTTCGTTTTTCCTCTGTGTCATGGGCCATGAGTTCATATTTTCGTTTGTCCACAATCACTTGGAATGATGCGTTGTTTTTATCTTGTTTGTCTCCACTTTGATCTTGAACTGCAATTATGTGGTCCAGATCAATGAATCTGCGAAAGCAAAAAAGTAGGTGCGCATTGCGTACAGTGTTGGCTCTAGATAAGCATTCCACTTCAAGGGAAAAGTTCCATGAAACGATCAAACATACCCTTGAGGAGTGGAATTATTGCTTTGTTTGTAATAATACAAGCGGCCACTCTTGTCAGTTGCAAACCACCGCCGTCTCCAAATATGACCTGTTAATCCTTTAATGCCTCGCTTACATAGCCATCCACATAGCTGTGGATAATAGATAAGAAGATGGAATTAAGTGAAATCATATTGCACGAAAAAGCGTGTAATACAAGCAGATACAACGTAACACGACCATATACACGCAGAACACGAACGATGATATCAATATATCATGATACCAACACCAACATGCACAAAACAAGAGTAACATTGACGAACACTAAAAATGACCAACACATGATCCAGATGACCATGCATGAGCATGCATTTCCTAAAGCCTGGTTTCCATTTGGTCGCCACGATCGCAACGGTATCATAGTGGTCGATGTAATAGAGTGTCCATCTATCTCTCCAATGAGTAAAGATTGCTTTGCATACAGCAGACAAAAGACAAGATAGATCGACACACTATTACATCGACCACTATGACACCATTGTGATCCTGGCGACCAAATGGAAACCAGGCTTAATTGTAAAGGAGCCTACATTCATTCTTGCAAGTATTTCCTTTTCTTCATCTTGAAGTTGTTTATGCAAGTCCTCGGATTGACTCAACTATAATGAACGAAAACAATAAATACGTTTTTGATTTACTGGAGATCTCCCTGCTCACTGTTTGGTTTGTAAAGTGCGTTTACAAACTGCGATTGATCGCCCCGATTTATGGTTTAGATGCATGTTAAGGACGAGAAACTGTCAGCGGGATGATTTGTGGGCTTATAATCCTTACTCTTCACCCTATTTCTCCTTAAGAATGATGCATGAAGCACGGGTGGCGCGCGCTGCTGACGCGTTACCTCGTCTGATCTCTGAGCTTGAGACTCGTGTGAGTAGAGTTGTTGATTCTCTCCTGTGCTTCAAATAGATGTGCCTGTCGCAGTACTCATGGTCAACTCAGCCTTCCATCCTTCTGAGGTCGGTAAAATTAGTACCAGTTTGCTGGGGTAAGTGGACTTTGTCTAGGGATAGGAGTTGCACCCACCCCTACTTTTGGGTAGTAGCAAAAGAAAAAGGAGCCTACGGGTCGCCTTCGGCTGCGCGCCGCCCTACTCACTACTTACCATGCATCTAAACCATAATGTAAACGTACGTTAAAGTTACGGTAATCATCCAATTTCTTATCCTGATGCATGTTATGCAATGTAACAAGGAGCATTCGTGAACAGATGACCCAATACTCTTGTGAGTAAAGCCACTACCTACCATTCACCAGGATAAGAAATCAGCCCAATCTCTGCGCGTAGTGTCTAAACGTACTTTAACCCCCATCTACACGATACGAGTTATCAGTGAATCACGTACATCAGCATGACAATGCGAAAATCGAATCGTGTAGATGGACTTAGATATGCACTATATGCATTCCCATGATAAATGCAGGTCACTTGTACTCCAACTTACTCGGATCTTGAAATCTTCAACGAGGACCTGTAGTTCGCCTATTTCACTTTGAAGTTCATCCCGATGTTTATGTAAGCTAAACACATCATCTTGTAGCTTGTTATTTTCAATAATAAGTTCTTTTGTTTCTCGTTCAAGATTCCTAATTCACCAAAGGAAGGAGATAGAAGTCGATTAATTGATCAGCTAGTTGCCATTCGATTCATTGTAATTCAATTTGAGCATCATTGACATACAAATGTCCGTCGGTCCGTGCATATAGTGTACCTATAAACTTACTACTTAAATACAATATTTGCTTTATTTTAATTACCATACATACCATATTGTTGCGTCTCTCTCCTGAACTTTCGCCTCCAGCTCCTACCAAAGTAATATCAACACATACAGTTACAGCGTAATAAAGCGCCAATTTATATTAACTAGATAAATTGGGATTAATTAGAAGCAACATCTAAAAATACTCTCACGCAATAGCGCAATCTACCAACAACCCCCTGTGTCTGTCGCGCTTATCGCTCCTAACATTTGCTAAAAGCGTACGCACAAGTTATCTAATAGTGTCTAACCCAACCGGATATTCCAAGGTAATAAGCTGTAAGGCATGCCAAAAAACAGGCTAGCTCATTCTCATCTTGACTGCCTTCGTCAAAGCATCAATACATGAGGGTTATTCAATACAAAGTTATCCCACCCACCGCGCCCTTTAAAAATAAACGCGGAACATAGTTGTAACAAGTTAACATAGTTGTAACAAGTGAACATAGTTGAACATAGTTGGCCAAAAATCCTCACTGTTGAGGGGTGGCTGTATCGGAAAATATAATAATAATAACATAGTTTATCGTTAAATATATAATCTACTCTTTTTGTAATAACTGAACGAAAGAACAAAAGCAAAATTGTAATCATAGAATTTCTATCTATTAATAAAGAAATAGGGACGGAAACTGCAGTGTCCCCTCAGCCACACTTCGCCCACGGTGAAGCACACTACCGGCGACGGAGAGCAAGGTCCATAACGGCGAGGGCCCTTACCTTCACCCTGATCTTCGCTTCTCTCGGTCACTTCACCAGGGAAGCCCGGCTTGGACATGAGAGCAAGGTCCATAACAGTGAAGGTCCTTACTCTCACTCTGACTTTCGCTTCTCTAGCTTTTCTGGGGCCCTTACCTCCAGAAAACCGCTCTTTCCGTCACCCACAATTGTCCACAAAAGATTTGCGTGACTTATTAATACTATTTTTATTATATAGAAAATATGGTGTTTCGATGAAATACCAGGATTTCTCCTATTCCGAAAAAATGATATCACACATGAAAATAAAAAAATGATATCTTCATTTTATCTCGATTTTTATGTGAAGTTATCATGTGAACTAGTTATCATCCTGGATATTTCATCTATTTCAATATAATAAAGAGAACATTACATGGTCGCTTGGATACGAATTTGATCTTCTCATGGCGATAATATTTCTCACTCGTTGGCTTCGCACTCACTGACAGTGAGAAATATTACCAACACTCGAAAATAAAATTCGTATCTCCGCCCGGTCATGTAAGGTATCCTCTATTTATTTTTTCCGGTATCCTGATTTCTGATTGGCTAACGAGATCAACACACTGTCTAAATTGTTGCAGATATCAACGGCCCTGTATGCGAAAGTGCGTTGGCCAGAAGCCGTCCTGAACAAGGGAATTTCAAAGTTATCCCGCATGCGTGTAAATCGTTGATGAACTGATGATCTTTTCCGAAATTTGGTGCACAAGTATTCGGGAACTAGGTGGTTTGCGCACTTGAATGCCATGGTGGAATCTCTCAACAACCGCTCGACATAATTTCAGTTTTAAATGCGTTTTATAAGCCGTAAATATTCTAAAAACATTTGAAAATGAACTCAAACGAGATTGAACATATTTAAAGACATATAAGTGAGTTGTTTTATCCGAAAAGAGACTTAACTCTCAATTTTCTTTGACGAAGAAAAAGCACATACTTTTATATTTTGTACACTAGAAATACTGGTGACGACCAAAAAAACAAGCCAGGATATTAAGGAAATAAATAAATAAATAATTTACCGTTTTGGTCGGTCCGTAATTATTGAGAAATATTTATCTTGGTTTCAAAAACGTCCCTCGGGCCGTTTTTGAAACCTCGATCCGGTATCAAGTGGTCCGGTATGCTCCTGTACGGACCCCGCAACTCTCACACTCTCTCGGATCACTCTCACAGGCAACCTCGTACCCCGCCCGGGACGCTCAAAACAAAAAAGTTTTTGCAATTTTAATTTTTTTTCTGCGAAGTTTTCTGCTATTAATATATGAAAACAATCACAGCAAAAGTGAATTTTATTATCCAGAAAAGTTTGAGAAAGAAAATGACGAGCGAAATAATACACGCAGCCGCAGGCTAAGTAATATGCACAATCCCAAAAATTTCTAGAATCGGAAAAATAAACATGTTATTTACCGGCCTAATCGGACCTTGTGGCCGATAAATAACAGACCTAAGTGCTTGAACTTAACTATATTGTAGTTTTAACGATGTTTTGGACGGTGTCTCTTCAGGTCTGATGATAGGCACACCCTGTTATTCTTTTTTATTCTGGACTTTTAGTGAAGTTCTCTCATTTTCGCGTATTTTATATTATAATATTTGATATATTTTATAATATATAATACTTTATAATATAATATTTTAATATTAAGTAAAAACTGACCTTGAGTTCTTCCACAGAACTACCAAGAGATCGAAGCTAGAGAAAATAAAGTTAATGTGATATTTAAAACTTGTTAAATGACATGTTAGAACTATAAGTTAAAACGTATATATCTTATACGTTCAGCAAAAGTGACTCTTTTGTTATGTACATAGTTGTGATACTGTATAATACAGTAATTGATACAGAGATCTATAATGAAAGTCATAATCATGATCTTGATCACAATGGACATCATTATAATCATCATGACCATTATGATAATAATTAGGATAATCTGGGGTGGGTTCATTATCAAGTTAACCATTATGAAAATGCATCTTAATATCATGATCATTAACACCATATATCTTCTTTATTATCATCATTATCATCATCTCTTCATTATCATCATCTCTTCGTTATCATCATCTCTTCATTATCATCATCTCTTCATTATCATCATCTCTTCATTAAAATCATCATCTCTTCATTATCATCATCTCTTCATTATCATCATCTCTTCATTATCATCTCTTCTTCATTATCATCATCTCTTCATTATCATCATCTCTTCATTATCATCATCTCTTCATTATCATCATCTCTTCATTATCATCATCTCTTCATTATCAGCTCTTCATTATCATCATCCCTTCATTATCAGCTCTTCATTATCATCATCTCTTCATTATCATCATCTCTTCATTATCATCTCTTCTTCATTATCATCATCTCTTCATTATCATCATCTCTTCATTATTATCATCTCTTCATTATCATCTCTTCTTCCTTATCATCATCTCTTCATTATCATCATCTCTTCATTATTATCATCTCTTCATTATCATCTCTTCTTCCTTATCATCATCTCTTCATTATCATCATCTCTTCATTATCATCATCCCTCATTATCAGCTCTTCATTATCATCATCTCTTCATTATCATCATCTCTTCATTATCATCATCCCTCATTATCAGCTCTTCATTATCATCATCCCTCATTATCAGCTCTTCATTATCATCATCTCTTCATTATCGTCATCCCTCATTATCATCTCTTCATTATTATCATCATCTCTTCATTATCATCTCTTCTTCATTATCATCATCTCTTCATTATCATCATCTCTTCATTATCATCATCTCTTCATTATCATCTCTTCTTCCTTATCATCATCTCTTCATTATTATCATCTCTTCATTATCATCATCCCTCATTATCATCATCTCTTCATTATCAGCTCTTCATTATTATCATCTCTTCATTATCATCATCTCTTCATTATCATCATCTCTTCATTATCAGCTCTTCATTATCATCATCTCTTCATTATCATCATCTCTTCATTATCATCATCCCTCATTATCAGCTCTTCATTATCATCATCCCTCATTATCAGCTCTTCATTATCATCATCTCTTCATTATCGTCATCTCTCATTATCATCTCTTCTTTATTATCATCATCTCTTCATTATCATCTCTTCTTCATTATCATCATCTCTTCATTATCATCATCTCTTCATTATCATCATCTCTTCATTATCATCATCTCTTCATTATCATCACATCTCTTCATTATCATCATCTCTTCATTATCATCATCTCTTCATTCATATCATCATCTTCATCTCTTCATCATCATCCATCTCTTCATTATCATCATCTCTTCATTATCATCATCTCTTTATAATCATTATCATCATCTTCTTCATTATTATCATCTCTTCATTATCATCATCTCTTATCATCATTCATCATCTCTTCATCTTCATTATCGTCATCTCTTCATTATCATCATCTCTTCATTAACATCATCTTTTTCATTATTATCATCTCTTCATTATCATCCAGAGGCGTAAGAAGCGGGGGCTGACCCCCCAAAAAAAAATCAGAACAAGCGTTGCTAAATTTAATGTTTTTCCAATTGCATTAGTACGATCGACAATATAGAGGCTACGAGAGAAGCTACTTGAGAATTTCTACGCGAAATTTTACAAATGGGTGTAGCCTGAATAGCCTAAAGTGTTAGCCAGCCCCTAAACCCTTGCCAGGCGAGTGTTAGATTGGTCCCAGACCCTTCTGTCGGTAGAAGCAGCAGGAAAACTTGGATTCATTTGAACTATGCTAGCTGTAGAATTAGATGAAAAAGTTTGCTCAAATTGCTGCTAATTGTCTTTCCAAGCATTTAGATTTCAAAATTTTCAGGGAAGGAATCCCGGACCCCCTAAAAATTCGTTAACTGATTATATGCTTGTCGACGTCAGCCCCCCCCCCCCCCCCCCCACACTTTAAATCCGTTCCTACGCCTCTGTTATCATCATAGTGATTAGAGATTAATGCTTATGGTCACTATTATTATCATAATCATTACCGTTATCATTAATATTGTCATGATCATTATCAATTTATCACCAACATTATTATGATCATTAAAAATCACCATCAGTTATTGTGATTCTTCATTTCTTTGCATATTAAATATTTTTAATGAACAGTTGTGTAAAATGATGGCGCATGCATGATGGAACAAATGGTCACCTTTGCTGTCTTGCCAGTAACAGTTTTAAATGTTTCTTTCAGACAACCTTTCAAGCCATTCATGGATCTCCCTCCTATTGAGTCGCTTCTGTCATACTCATCATCTTGTTCATCAACAGCCATCGTAATGTCATCATTCCCCCCAACATCTTTCTCAAAACTGGCAGCATGTATTAACTGTTTCTCCTGACGATTGGCATCCAATTGTTCATCTGCAAATGCCAACATACAGTATTTCAATCAAGGTAAGGCCAAAGTAGCATATTATACCATGTGTGTACCTTTCAGTAATTATAAAGCAGGTGTTGCACAAAAGACCAAGGCATATGAAGAAAGCCTGGAAATAATTATTTTCGTTGTACCTGTCAAAATGACCAGCACAAATAAATTTGTACCAGACACAAAACATTGTACCAGTCACAATGTCTCGCAACTTAGCACAATGTCTCACAACTTAGCGCAATGTCGCACAACTTAGCGCAATGTCTCACAACTTAGCGCAATGTTTCACAACTTAGCGCAATGTCTCACAACTTAGCGCAATGTCGCACAACTTAGCGCAATGTCTCACAACTTAGCGCACTGTCGCACAACTTAGCGCAATGTCGCACAACTTAGCGCAATGTCTCACAACTTAGCGCAATGTCTCACAACTTAGCGCATCCAAACTTGGCGCAATGTCTCGCAACTTGGCGCGATGTCTCACAACTTAGCGCGATGTCTCACAACTTAGCGCAATGTCTCACAACTTAGTGCAATGTCTCACAACTTAGCGCAATGTTTCACAACTTAGCGCAATGTCTCGCAACTTAGCGCAATGTCTCACAACTTAGCGCAATGTCTCACAACTTAGCGCAATGTCTCACAACTTAGCGCAATGTCTCACAACTTAGCGCAATGTCTCACAACTTAGCACAATGTCTCACAACTTAGCGCAATGTCTCACAACTTAGTGCAATGTTTCACAACTTAGCGCAATGTCTCACAACTTAGCGCAATGTCTCACAACTTAGCGCAATGTCTCACAACTTAGCGCAATGTCTCCAAGCTTAGCGTAACATGTCATAACGCAATCTCTCCAAACTTAGCGTAATATCTCCAAATTTAGTGCAATGTCTAGTTTCAAGCTAATATCCAGGCTTAATTCTTGGAATTTCTATATATGTACTGCAAATCACACTACAGCAATCAGGATGACAATGCCACTCTTGGAAATGTAGGAAACTGAGTGAATTACTGAGTGATGACATTACACATCATGTTGTCACATATTTCTGAGTGATGACTTCACAAATCACTGAGTGATGTCACTAAATTAAACTGAATTTTATAAAAGGGCTAGAGTGAGAAAAGAGACCAAAATCACACGAGAGAATCTGTATAGCATTGTAATGTTTTGTAAAATGTTTGATCATTGTGATGTGAACTCTTAGGTAGGTTCACCCTGTATTAGTTTCTCATAATAATTGGTCATAGATAGTGGGCATACTGGTTCCCCAGAGTCCACTTTGTGGTGGTACCCCTAAATAAACTGACCTCACCTTCTAATGCTGCTTCTTCTTCTTCCTTTGCTTTTTCCTTGAGTTGATCAGCAATTTTCTTCTTCTTTTGGGTTGTGGATGTGAGAGGGTTTCTAAGCATAGATACTTGTTTCCATTGAAAGGAATTCATGTCAGCCACAAACTTAGACCAACTGTCAAATATTAAAATTGCTCCTTATGAACAATAATTATAGCAGTAATATTCACCAAAACCTCAAGGAAAAAAACCTTGAGGTCCTTCATCAGTTCACTCTAAGGGAAATTGACAATACTACCAGTACTGACAATACAGTACATTATGTTTTATTATATAGCTACTAGTAGGATATGAGCTATCTCGTAATTTGATTGGCTCCTCTACTACTAGGCTATCACCTCATATCCTAGCAGTAGAGAAAAAACAAGATGGTGGCATGTCTTTTTAGGCCGAAAAAGCTGAAATCGATGGGGTTTTATAAAGAAACCCCAACGCTCTCGTTGTATATGAACTAATAGCCAACTCGGCGCTTTGAGCCTCGTTGGCTATGAGCTCATATACGACTCGAGCTCATGGTATAATTGTTAAATATTTAGTAATGTACCTGTATTATAGCATCGGGTGGTATATGGCATTAGTATGATATAATAATACCATGGTATGGTATACTAAATAGTACTACAGTACATGTTTTTTAAGGCTGTGATGGTGAATGGGATGGTATGATGGTGAGTGGGATGGTATGGTGATGATAAGGATGGGATGGTGATGGTGAAGTATTGGTATGGCAAAGTACAGATATTGTAATGATATATGGAAAAGTGGTGTGTTGTATATGCATGGTACAGTACTGTAAGTAGGTGGTATCATAGTTAATATATGGTGTACTTTTTGGCATTGTATTGTATGGCTTATAGGGTATGGTGCTTGATATGGTGTGATAAAGTAAAAAAAATATTATTCCCACTAAGAACATCAGGCCTTAAAATATCTTTTGCAGAGCCGTCTGACAAAATGTCCGGATGACTTTGAGTTTGGGTCGGATAAAATATCTGATTCTGACCACGTCCGATGACTTTGAGTTCAGTTTGGCTTGGAAATTTAAATATTTGCATGTAGTGATGTGTACATGTAGTTCATTTGCCCACGAAATATGTTGTCTTTATTCAACGTGGATGGATCAGTGTTCGCTTTGTCGGTGGTTTTTGCTAATTTCTTTACGTGATGTTCTACTTCTACTCCATTGGCTTTCAGATAATAACTATAAGCGGCATGGTGTGAGGATGTTGTGGATCGCCACTGTTATTCTTTGCGTGATCTTTTACCACTGAAACTCTGTAATTCGTCAGACAAAGTTACAGTTTGGTCGGACACCAATACACTATGGGTCGGACAAACTACTGACCTCAATTTCACTTGGGTCGGACAGAGTGTCCGGCGGTTTCCTCCCTACGTCAGACAATTTCACGAATGGGTCAGACAATGTCTATGACGAACCGATATTTTAAAGCCTGGAACATAGAATTATTCAACTTACGGTTTTGATTTTAATTTCATAGAAGCAACATCATCTGAGGGTTCTAATTCCTTGTTAAAGACATCATCTTGTTCCACCACCTCATCCAGGTCTTCATCATCTTCAGGTATATCATCACATGTAGTGTCCTCATTATAATCATCTTCATCACTCACTTCAGCCAGCTCTGACATTCTGGAGAATTCCTCAGCTTCACTCATGTGGCTAAAGTTGCTTTGCATATCGTCATCACTAAGAAAGTTTGGTAGTTACAGTGTAGATAAGTTCATGTATTATGCCAAGAGATTATACTATTTCACAACAATGCCATATCATATCATATACCATTCCATAACATCCATATCATTCTATCATACCATAGTGTATATCATGCCATACTATACATGTATACCATTACATATGGTATACATGTACAGTATAGTATGGCATGATATGTGATACCATTCGATATCATACCATATACTGTACCAGTCCATTTCATACCATATTCTATATTGTTGATCCTATATACATTCCTAGCAATGTCACACCATACCACCTTAGTTTTTACTTACATTGAAGTACCTTCTTTAATGAATTCACATCTTATTTTTAATCCACACTTTACTGAAATGACTTTCTTCGACAGAGTCTTAAATTCCATTTCAAGATCGCTCCTGCAATGATAATTTTCAATTTCATATAAATATACAGTCCAACAGATATCCACAGTAATTGGCTATGCTGTTGCAGTCACCCTGCCACCTTTTTCCCATTATGTTGTGGCGAAGCTAATGAAAAACAAACACATCTTTCAGCAGCTAAATTACTTACGTATCTCCATCCATGCTAACATACATGGCAATGTCACAGGGAAATATGGCCAGCTTTTTTCTCTTAGAACCACAGATCTTTGAAATAAATTATTAAAGGATATTAAAGTTTAGCAGACATGTACATTATGTAACAGGACATTCCATGCTCAAATTAGCCTCAGGTGTTCATAAAGTTTGATGGACGAACAACGTAGGTTACATTACTTACATCTTCGATTACAAACATATAATCTTTTTTCTTGAAAGATAAACCAGAAATATCCTAGACGAAAGCGAAAAATAACTTTCTTTTTGCAGCACAAACAAGAGGAAAACATATTGAGTATTGAAATGCTAAAATAGAATAAAATAGAATAAACCAGTGTAAATTACCTTGTATAGTGTAACAATCAGCTCCACTGGGCAAGGAGGATTCCATTTTGCTGTACACGTTGTTGTCTTTGTTATCTGGTTTGTTATCTGAGCACACCTTGATGGCTAACCAAGAAAAATAACCAAACCCATATTAGTGGTACTATATAGTACTCATTTCTCTCTTACAACCTTGAGACTGCCCTAACCATTTGGCATACCTGGCTCTATATGGGCAAGTCAACTACTATACGTAATTCTAATAGACGTAATTCTAATAGACGTAATTCTAATAGACGTAATTCTAATAGACGTAATTCTAATAGATGTAATTCTAATAGACGTAATTCTAATAGACGTAATTCTAATAGACGTAATTCTAATAGACTTTTTCTATTTGCGATTTCACATCCTCAATCTGTTCCTGGTTAAAACACCCTAAGTAGGAATTCCATCAAGGGAATAGTGCAAAAATATAACCCATAGCTTGTTGAATGGGCTTTTTTTAATTAATAAGCATAGTTGTCAACCTGTTATTATAATTATACTGCAAGGGGGTGTTTATATGGAGGCGTGCTAACCCGGGGTGGCCCAGGTAACCGAGCTGATTTTCATTCGTGTTTACATGAGGAGGGCTAGCCGACCTAACCTGGGCTAGCAAGTCAAAGCTCAGTACACGCGACGAAGTTTGTCTTAACCGATAATTTTTGGACAACTTTTCATTTCACAAGTTGTGTTTGTTCGTGTGTTGGTTAAAAATTGAAAACGTACTCATAAAAACGTGATTTTGGGCATTGTGGGAAAATAATTGTAGTTAACTCGGTAAACACACCATCCGGCAGGGCAGCCTGGTCAATCACATTTATATGGGAAATACCCAGCCCGGGTAACTGAGATCTTGGTCTCACAAAGCAAAATCTCAGCTAGGCGGGCTGGCCCATATAAACACAAGATGAAAATTAACAAGAAATGGTAACAAATGCACAATCTCAGCAAAGCGGGCCAGCCCGGGGACTAGCTCGCCTCGATATAAACAACCTCTAAGAAACTATTATTAGAAACTTAACTTGTATACATGTAGGTATAGAGAGTAAGTGCAGTAGTCTCAAAGCCAGTCATTGTAGACATTTTTACTAACTCACTTTGTCCCCAATTCAGAATTTTTGTGCCTTGGGAATGGTCAAAGTTCAATGTGAAACAAAGAAAATTATCCCAATAACAGTATAAATGGAGATAGATTAGTGTTGTTGAATTCTTTATCATTTCATTGGTAGCCTGTAATGCAGGCTCTTGGGGTTGGGGAAGGAACACCCTGAAACCTGCATTGCAGGTTACTTCATTGCCTATTGGGCTTGATAGATCACTGGTGTAAACCCACTGCAAGTGCTGGTATATTTTAGTGTGCTACAAATGACAACATTTTTTTCACAAATGAACCCAATCCTTTCACCAGCAGTGAAAATATTTCTATATAAATGAGATACTGTATCAGATGCAATGTAATTCCTCTTAAACACTTTATGAATATATTAAATATTCTATCTGTTAAATATTGATTTAAACTCTTCTGTATACAAGAGTTGTGAGTCATTGCACTACAGATGATGAATCTTTATTTCAACTCGAAAAATTCCATCAGTTATTATAACTTCTTTACGTGAAAGACGAGATCTTGGCTAAAAACTACACTAACTAACAACATAAAATCAGAACTACAGTATTAATGTATATATAAATTATATTTACATTTCAAAATAGGCGATTTATATGTAAAAATATGAAAATAATTAGTTAAATATGATCATAAGTTATATCACGTTTAAAAGTGTTAAAATTATCATGTGATCTAATATCATGTGGGAGATTATTCCACAATTTGGCACCCACGTACTCGAAACTCTTCTTAATTTATTCGGTTTTGGTATTTTGACTTCGTTTCTAAGATCATACGCATTATTCACAGAGGAGCGTTAATAGATAACTAGGAGCGTGCAATGATCGAGCTTTAAATTTGGCTGACTCAGTTCATTTTCAAAGTTATTGTGTACCTATTAGCCAATGAAATCACTTTATTTTATCACACGACTTAGGCTGGATACTACAGTTATTAGATCAAACCCGGTTTTGATCTAATTGTTGAGATCTTAATTAATAATTCATTTTTTGGAGAACGAAACGACCTGCCTCCGTCTTCGCTCATCCTCAACTGAACAGAGTCTGTTAATTTTCTGAATAAATTTTACACACCCTCGTGAGTTCAGTCCCTCAAATGCGTTTTAAGTAAACATCCAATTAAATCCGTGTTCGATTGAGAAGCCATATAAACAACTCGTTTATCGTGTTTCATCAGGGGATCCAAACACTCGAAAACAATAAAAACACTCGCGCTTCGCGCTCGTGTTTTCATCATGTTTTCTCGTGTTTGGATCCCCTGATGAAACACTCAAACTCGTTGTTCATATATTACATCATTGTAGCCTTATGTGTATTTCTCCTCTCAGATAATGTTTTCCATCCTAATTGTTGTAGGATATGCGAGCAGCACGATTTTGTAATTTTTGCAATCTCTCACTTGTCGTTAAAGGCGTTAAAGGCAGATAGAAGTTGTTCGTAGTCAGAGACTCAGCCGTCTACGTGAAGTACTGCGAGGCGCTGGCGGTTGGGGGTAGTCAGATAAATTTTTAAAAACACTTTATGAATATGTGAAATGTTTGAAAATCATTACGGATGCACATTTCTACTACTTCCGGTGTTGTCAGATCGACCGTATAATTGCTAACGTTTCAACGTGTAGTTCCGTGTTTTTGATTATTACATATCTTTGTACGGACTCTCGGTTGAAATCAACCCGATTTATACTCTTATTTGCGTCAAACCTTTGCAGAAGACTTCGTCCTGTGACCTCGAAACCATAATATATTCAACTCCGTGGGCTTCCTGCGTAAAATAACAAAACAAGGTTTTATTCGCGCGATCATTTTACTAATGCGTATGCGCGCCAGGCTATGGTTCTGATTCCCTATACAATAACATCGCATATCATAAGAACGTAGGTTACTCAATGATGGTTAGATCATGGTATATAGTCTGTAGATAAAGTGGATGGTCAACTATCCGTAGACAATTATTAATTAATTTCTTAGTTCTCCAGACACTTGATCTCAGCTTGATGTGGCAAGATCGATCATGCGAGCATTTACGGGCGAACTTAAACCAAGGTTTATTAAAATAGGGATCAACTAGTCTATTGCCGTCAATCGTCATGAGGGAATCGGGAAATATTTCTGAGTCAGAGTGATTTTGAGAAGCACTTGAATATACGAGTGTATCTTTCAAACATATTAATCAACAAACAATATAGCTGGCAGTTGTAGCTATCATTTTTCACTTCATAACCTTATTACGCTGCATGTATTAAATAATCATGAGATATTTCTACCACAAGACCACCATATTCCATAATAACAATAGTTATACGGCCAGTATAAACCTACCATTCGTCTTGCGACTTTATTTCCAGGTACTCATAGGTGACGATGTAACGAAATTTACACGCAGTTCGGACGCTCTGCGATATTTTGCGTTTCATCTTCTTGATTCCGAAGCGACTCATCTTGGACTCGACTGGCGCAGTGGCGTTTTCTCTTTCAAAAATGACAACGAAAGTTCCCGACCTTGCCCGGTGCTCTTGTAGGCACGTTCCTGACGCGGTATTTCGTTTTCTGTCTTTACATTGTCCAGTTCCCACTTTCCTCGCGAACTATATTGCCATGCCTGCGAAGGAGGCTTAATAGCTAACTATATAAACATTCAAAGTGGATTTTCATTTCCGCATTTCCTTCCCCCCTGATCAGCCAGCTGTTTTCATCAGAACTCGACCACGCTGGATTGACACAAGAGAAGTGGGTACGAGGTTGGAGCAAGTGTTCAAGATCAGGCATGCCAACAGAATGATGCTAGAAATTTTCTATACTTATAGTATAGAGGATCAAATAAATAGAATGTAGAATCTGAACCACGTATCAAGCTAATCCTTTGAACATGTAGTTTAATCGAGTGAAATGCCAAATATTACCTGTAATATGTATGCGGAACTCGTGACTATAGGCTCTCGGCAACGGCTTCCGTAGCTCAGTGGTCAGAGCACTGCACTAGCATCGCAGGGTCGCGGGTTCAATTCCAGCCGGAAGGCCTTGAAGTTGCATTTTTCGCAACTGGTCCCGGTTTGATCTTAAAATGTATATATTCAAACACTCGAAATTTCCTTCACCATAAATCCTTTGAACATAAGGCGATCATATAGCCTTGTAATATTAAAATAATATACGGTATTATAATGTTGAACCCCATACATCTAATTCGAACAATATTTACTCGAAACGAGCAAACCTCGCGAAGTTATAAATTTTCCATTCAAGCGACACTTTTGCCAAATCGAACTTCACGTTTGTAATATTTCCTGTATTTAAATATAATTAAAACAATTGAAAACAATGTGTACATACTACAGTATGTCTGTTACAATTTATATAATCAATCCCAGGGTTCATTTTGGAAATTTTGTCAAACATTAGTCTTCCGATGGCTTTTAGGCAGCACTTCCCTTGCGATAGTAACTTCTAGTAATATTTCTGAATTGAGCGACTTATCTTGCGGTCGAGCGGTCATATTTCAAATCGAACAAACGAATAATATCCGAAACTGAAACCTACGTCACAAAACGTCATAAAACTAGTGGACAGACATCCATCCAGATGAGAAGGACATCCATTGTGTCGAGTCTATGTTCGCTTTACATAGTTCCGCGAAAAGGTCTGGACACGAAACACAGGTGAGGGTCGGCAGCAATTACTATCGCAAGGAAGTGCTGTCTGAAAACTTGGTATTTGGTATAGTAGTATTGGGGAAAATAGAGAAAATTTTAGCCCATGTACAGCCTGAATGACATTACAAGCTATAGTTACACACGGGCTAGAAAACATATATTGTGAGTGCAGGCCTGGAAAATCCTAGGATTTTCTTCGACATCATTTGCCATTCTCAACAACAGTGGAACATATACATTATAACATTTTCTTGACTTAAACTTTGACATTGTTCTATCAACCTCTTTGTTGGCAAATATAAAAATACACTGAGGAAAAATATTCGTTCCAATATTAGTAATACCATAATCGCTATTAGCAGCTGAAATAACATCAACATTGTTTCACAAAAGTTTATATCTTCGAGTGATGTTAAATTCTGTTTGATTCATACATTATTGTGTGCACCAATTCGGGCACGATATTGCTCAATTATCACTCTTATTTAGGCAAAATGTTCAGTTACATTTGTCAACAGGCACAAATTATACCTTCGTTTGTATTGTTTTATTGTTTTTAGCGAGCACAATATGTCACTTCCTATAATTACCGAGATAGTATATCCTGAGCCAAGATGAAATTATTCTTGTCATTCTTGACCAAACTGCAAATGTCTTTTGTGTAAATTGTGTGTTTTATGACGTTTCATAATCTTCAGAATTCTATAAAATGTTCCTCCAAAATGCAGGAAATGCCATTTCAGAGACGCTAGATTTCACAATTTTCCAGGGGGCCGGTGCAAGACAATTTTTCCTTTTTATACAGGCATGTAGTATATGAGGGTTACAAACCATTATCTTAAGCCTAATTTATTATATGAGGGTTACAAACCATTATCTTAAGCCTAATTTATTATACTAACCTTAATACTAACCTTTTAGCATTTTATAGTCATGTTACTGACTATCGTTAAAAATACTGCAAATGACTTTTAGTAGTATAGAGAGTGGCGGTACGAGCTCAGTCAACGTCAACCGTAATATAAACACCAAAACATCACCAAATTTGTGTCAAGCCACAACTCAGCAATGTTTTGGTGTTTATGTTTTACAATCGACGTTGACTAACTCGTACCGCCACTCTCTATACTACTATGGCAATCATTAGCCAATCTAAACACCTCTCCCATGTTTCCCACTCAATTGATAAGAAATACTAAAATAACTGTTTTCGCTAAATTTAAAGCTAGAATGTGTCGTTTCATCATTTTCACGTCTTTAAAAAGTAGAGAATGTCGTTTCAACATTTTCGCGTATTTAAAAAAGGCATAGTGTGCCACTTCAACGTTTTCACACATTTAAAAAAGTAGAAGGTGTCATTTCAACATTTTTACATTTTTGTTCAACAAACCACCGACGTGTTCCACTGCTGTCTCACAAATTCACGCGCGAAAAAAAAACCACTAGATTTTGATTCTAGTGGTGATGTTTATCCAAATGGATAGCGAAATGGTGCTCTTTTGATTGGTCAACCCACACCAGCGCCCACAACAAATATTTTATCCAAACAAGTACCCAAATGGGGAGCGAAATGGCGCTCTTTTGATTGGCTAACAACATTGACTAACAAATAGCCAGTTGTTTTGCGAATTAGTCCGTTTGCTCACTATTTTCAGTGTTGTCTCTCACTTCAATGTTTTTGTGACCATATGCGTAGGAGTCAATGCCATTTTCTAAAAGGTATCGTTTGTCATCAAAACAGGATAGCGACACTTTATTAATTTCGTAACTACCTAGCTGATGTTTGACACTTCTAATGGTCTTCATTGTGTGTCGCAACTGTTTCTGCTCGAGTAGCACGCTTTTGTAATCTTCGTGTCTGATTACCTTTTTAATTATATTTTTTCTAATACCTTTTGCAGTTTTCCCACCACCTCCATCCTCTTTCAAATAACTGTACATTTTACTACGCAACCCAACGAACTCAATAATTGGCGTTCCAGCGCACTCGTCTTTCATCTTACCAATGACTTTCTTGTTCTCTTTGAAAGCGAATGGGCTGTCTGCGGGGTAGTCACTATTGTCGAACTTTTCACACTCCATCATAAAGTCGGAATAAACGTCGTCAGTTTTGATTGAGTACAGCAGACTGTCAGTGTCAGTGAAGTGCAATCTACAGGTGTCGCTAGAGTACTTTTTCATGATATAATTGTAGTGGAAATTGTACATCAGCGTTTTACTCAAGTCTAGTATGCACATACCCACATATGCAGGTCTATTTAGTGTCAGCGTTTCTTTAACCTTATGGACAGCAACTAAGTTCTCGCTAAATATTTTGCAAGACACAAACGTCGGCTTCGAGACAAGCTTTTCTAATTTCTTCGCAGTGGTCACTAATCTTACGTCCACACGCTTCCTCAAGTTTTCCATCGTTTTTCCGAACACACTATTGTTCATCAACTTGAAAAAGTCCTTCTCAAAAGCGTTCTTAGCCGCAGTTCTTTTGACTGTGTTAAAGTCAATGTACTTACCCAACCACTTGGACTGGTCAAACTGTAGGACCCTATGCACCTTTTTGATTTTTAATCCAAGATCCATATACAACTGCAGATTTCTATAGTGACACACGTACTTTTTTTTGTCCATCAAATTAGTCACCAGCTTCTTCACACCACCAACACTCACGTTAAACTTATTTTTGATTTTCGTGCAGTACTCCGACAACATGTCAACGGTTATCTCCATCTTCTCGGGAGCCAACGGGTAATCGTTGTGTAGGTCATGCAAATGGGTTGGGTACTCCAAGTCGACCTCGAGCAGTAAACCTTTTTTACTATTGTTGTGATAGTCGTGTAGATTAACCTTTTCTATTTCTTTCTCAGTCAACCACTTGAAGCCGCCCGTAGGTAGACTTCGACTCATTGCCCATCCATACAAGTTGTTGGCGTCAAGGTACATCAAATACTTCGACTCTTGCGCTTTATCGTACCCTTCCATGTACTTATTATTCGCCACGCCATGTCTGTTGCAAATGTAGCTCACACCACCACGCATACCTAATTCTACAAACTGGAACATATCAATGTCGGACAATAATTCGAGTTCTACTCCAGTCATCTTTAACATGGCATCCCAAGCCAATCCAGGCGATGTGAAATAGTGACACGGGTCTAATTTATACTCGCGATGGCATGTCTTTCTAAAGTTCTCAAAAACGTCGGCAAGCAAGAGCACGTCACTTTTCAAATACAGGTCGTGATACCCACCCATACTTTCAACGTCGAAGTGGTCCCACACATCGATGGCGCGCTCGTGCATTTCTTCCGTGATGTGCTCATCGTTCAGAACGCTGTAGAAGTCCTTTTTGGAGGGTAGCTCGCGCTCGTCGAATTTTTCAAAGGAGTCCATATAATCGTAGGGATAGACTCCCTTTCTTGTCATGAGTGCCAACCCCTCGTCGCGAAACACTTCTGACGTGTACTTGAAAGCGTCCCTTGGTAGGTTCTTCACCAAGTTGTCTAGACCACTACTCATGAACTGAAAGCTGTCCAAGAATACCAAGTTTTTTCCAAGCATGAACGCCATGTACTTCTCCATGTTGTTCGGTATCACATTTATGTCTTGACCAAACTTACCAATCTCCTGCATGATGAAATGACTATCGTAGCCACGTAAGTTATGAAAGATCACAGGAATTTTATCAGTCAATCTAAAGTTCACGTTACACTGACGATGTGCGGACCCTCTGTACTTACCTGACACGTGACAGTGGTCTCTCACTCTAACGTCAGCGCCAGTGTACTCAACACTGCAAATATGACAACTCTTAGCCTCGTCAAAGTTCTTCTTATCGGCATCAGTCAGTATCATTTCTTTGTTAAAGTGACTCTCAGATGTCTTTTTACAATATTCGACAATTTCTAACATCTCCCCAATGAACTTGTTGACTGCGTTTTCACCGCGATACACCTTCACTGGCTTACTATACGCATTGTCATAGCAACAAACCAATTTATACCCATAACCACAGCCAACATGCCTCTGGTAAGCATTTGTGTAGCTACACTCGCTTGACAGCTTTGTTGTGTGCACCTTCTGTGTGATAGCCTCGAAGTCTGCATACACCACAAATGGTACATTTAATTGTCTGCTAAAATTCTCGTATTTCACTTTCGCACCTTTTTGCGGCATTTTAATAGCTTGCTTCCCATTGATGACCAAACATACTTCAATGTGGCTTTCAAGCACGTCCTCTCGGGTGAAGCACTGCAAACAATACCTACAAAAGTGCTTTCTCGCCTCGTGCTTTGTTTGCCGGTGCATAAATTTATTAAAATCGCGAATGTAGACGTAGTGCTTGTTACCTACGTCATTAGTTATCAACAACAAGTCCATATGGTCAGGGTACACCTCCTTAGAAACGTACACAGGGAACGGCTGCTTATTTTCATACCCAAAAACATTAATGCTAATATCGTTAGCCTTTTCGATCTTGTTGTAGTCTTTGACTGATACTGGGAAGTCAATTCCGTCATAATTCAGCTCACCGACATGCCTAGCGTACTTCGACGTTCTATCAGAGTTTTTTCCAGCAGGGAATTTATGTGCGAGGTGACACCATCTAAAGCACTCGTTGTCATTACCATTATTTACGTTTATCAAACCCTTCTTACTGTTACGCAGCTCCTTTGGCAACGCAATGTAGCTACTCCCACGCAGAGGTCTGTAAATAGCGATATTGACGTAGTGCGCATCTATTTTGTCGATAGTCCATCCAGACCCCTCAGATAACCACCCAGCTATCCGCGTCAAGATCTGTTCCGACCCACGATTGGCGACACCCTCGATGTCGTGTTCATTAATGACGACGAACGTTTCGCTGTTAAAGTAGGCGGTTTTGTATGTGGTCTTATCGAGTTCTAGAGCCTTCTCAAAAGTGACCTTGACTGTCTCTACCACTTTCATTCCGTTGGTCTCACCTAGTTCACGTCTCAAAAGGTTGATGACAGCACTTCTACTACCGTTCACCTGATTGATGTCTCTGTCGTCAATTACCTCGACTCCGTAGGACCTTGTGAACCCTCTCAGTGCTCGATCCAACAGCCGTGGGCTATGGTCCTCAACTGTGGGTTGTGCCTCCTGGTCTCTAACAAGACGGTTGTGTGTCCGACTACCAACGTTAACTCGTCTGTTTGTCAGCGGGTTAATAGTACTGACATTTGTCGTGTCGTTAAAAATGCCGTCTCTAACAAGTCGATTGTAGACTCGCCCATGAACGTTGACTGCTCTACCTGTTAGTGGGTTTACAACGGCTGCACCATTTCTAACAAGTGAGTTTTCTGTGACGTCACCCATGGCTTCTATATACTACACTTGTTTTTTTCCTAAGCCACTCGTCGTAGTAATTGCCACCACTTTCACACCATCCCAGCTTTGGGTACACCACCCCAAACAGATTGTCATCAAACAAGTCTTTCACCTTCCCGTCTTTGAGGTCTGACACCTTCTTGAGTGTCTCGACTCGTCTTCTGTGGCACAACCTAATAATGTAGTACCCATACCTGCTGACATTTCTACCCTTAATCAAATTGCATGAGTGCAGTACATTGACAACTTTCAGGAAGTCCTCTTTTATCAACTCAAGGTGCTCACCCTTCACAACGTTCCGTAGTCTCCTCCCCATCCACCAAGACCGTTTGTGAACGCTTTTTAACCGAGTGAGTCTCGTGTCGCTGTAACTCTGAACGTAACCCCATTCGGTGTCGCCACACTTTGGACATGCGTACCCACCACAATCAGTTAGATGTTTCACAACGTTGCAATCTGAGCAGTAGTAAATTCCGAAGGTGTTTCCACACTCGATTTGCGTCTCACTCGCGATTTCGTCAATTGTGTAGCCGTAGCTCATCTGCCTCATAAGTTTGTCCATCACTCTTATACTACTCCAACATATTTTTTCACCGAGTTAGCACCCATACCGCTATTCCACTACCCAAACCTAGCGCGCTAACAAACAATAATTGGTATTCCTTCATTTCCGCACTCGGTTGGTAGTAATCCGCAATCTTCGGGGAGTCAGTGAACACTCGTCCGCTGTACCGTATGGTCATTACGCTTCTAAGTTCTTCCAACGCGTGGTTTGTGTCATTAATGTCGGAGTTAGCATCAGAGAGCTGTTGTCGCAAACGCTGAATCTGATCTTTTTTAGCGACTTCATTTTCATACCACACTTCCTTCGCACTGGCTAGCTGTTCCAACGCATGGTTGTGTCTTTTCATCTCAGCTTCATAGCCTGAGTGGTTAAACTTTGAAAACATAAAGCCAGCGCCTGCAAAAGCCACTGCATTAAATATCCCTCCAGCCACAACACTCGCCATTAACTTACGTTGATTTGAATGGATCTGTCGGTATCCACTTTTTTGATTGCGCCCATTTTACTAACAGCGTTCCTGCACCAACAGCTGCAGCAAGTTTCACTGTGCCTCTCACCGTCTCTGGCGTTCCCAATGGTTCTCCCAAAGCCCTTTTAGAAATCATACTCACTACCACAGCGCCAGTCGTGACAAGTAGCGCATCGTACAATTCGTTCATAAGTTCTTTTCGATCGATCGCGGACATATATACATTGTCGTGTGTTTTGTTTAAGAATCAAATGTGTCTAACGCTGGACGACGAGTTTTGTGGTTCTCTGACACACTAGCTGGTGCGGCACTCACAGGTTCTAATCGTGTCTCTTTTTCACTACTAATTGTGTACCATAGCGAAGCACCAGCAATGATAACACCAAGTGTCCCAACAATATAACCATAGCTCCACTCACTACCCTGTTCTTCGTTGACTATCATTTCACGCATTTTCTTTTCTTTCGCAGCTTTCGATATCTCAGCCAACTTTTTACCAGCAGCAACACGCTTTGGGTCCTTTACCTTAACACTTTTCATATCAGCTGTGATCTTAGCGTCAACAGCCGTCTGTGAGTCTTCAACCATCTAATACACTATCGCGTGTTATCTTACTCACAGTTGACCTCACAGGTGCCTCACAGATGACCTCACAGGTGTCTCACAGTTCCAGACCAAAACGCACTAAAAAATTAGGATTTTTTCTGGGAGTATAACATAATGACTCAAGTCCAAGACATCGCAGAAGAGATGACTCAAGACCAAGCCCGCCAAGAAGAGGAGATCGACGCAATGCGGAGAGTGTCCTTTGTCGATGCGTCTACCCCACAAGGCGCCTCTGGACCCGACGTCTTAAAAGGGTACTCGCAAGTCTTCAAGTTGTGCGACCCCGGTTGTAAAAACGAAGAGGTGTCAAGACGATTTAGTACTCAGATTCTCTACACAAAGTTCGCTCATGATGCTTGGGTTGGACTTGACGAAGTTAGAGCCAACAGAATGGTTAGCGCACTATCCAAGATGATCCCTGTGTGGTGCTACCCACCATTCAGACGTCTTACGCTAGCGAGTGACCACTACTTGAGCAACCCTTGCGAGTCCACCGCTACACTACTCGGTAACTACCTCGAAGTGTTCTTGGCGACCCTTCTATGGAAACCATGCTCAACCAAAGCCAAAGCGTGGCTACACCTCGCCGCAAACTGTGACGTTAACGTTTGTAGGGTGGGGTGTAATGAAATACTGAGTGCGGGCGATATCGAGGACCACGTGTTCTCAAGCCCCCACCAGCATTTTTCGCGTGACATTGGGGAGTACGAGTGCTACCCATGCGGTGTGTCCACCAATAGCCTAACGTGTCGCTCAAGACATGAGAGCTCGAAGACTCATCTTGAAAACTTAGAGCTTCAGCGGATATTTAACAACGAACAACAGTTGCCGCGAGAGGGGAGAGCATTTCTCTGGAGGTATAGTAACCATGAAGAAAGTCGGTAGACTGGAAAATCGTGATTGGTCCCATGTTTGCAGGAAAAACAACCGAGACTCTTCGCAGGTTAGTCACGTTAAGTAAGTCAGGGCTCAAAGTCCTCTACATGAACAACACAGGTGACACTAGGCGAGCTGACCACGCGTTCTCCACACATCGTCAGACTATCGTTGTTGGATCAGACAGTTTACCTGCAAAGTTAATCACCAACCTTCCGAGTTCTTCCGAGATAGCTGACTATGACGTCATTGGCATTGATGAGGGCCACTGGTACTCTGATCTGTCAGCTATTCGTGAATACATCAAAGCTGGCATCCACGTCATTATTTGTGGTCTCATAACAACGGAGCACTTAAAAAGACTTGGTGAGCTTGACACACTGTTCCCAGTGGCAGACGACATCACATTTCTAAAAGCGTATTGCGCCGTTTGTCGCGACACTTACGGAACAACTGTTGAAGCGCCATTCAATTGGAGGTACAACCCAGGACCATCATTCGTTGGTGGTGCTGAGCAATATCGCGCAGTGTGCAGACGTCATCATCCTTCCACACAAAATTAAGGGTGTTCTCGGATACCCCACTTTTTTAAATTTAGACATTGGTCACATGAAGCGTCCAATGTACCGTAGAAACATTTTTTCACACAGTGGTCAGAAGGTTTGTGAAATAAGTAGAGAAAGTCTCGCAGACATTTTTTACTGAGTTAAAAACGTCTTTAAAAAATGCTAGAGCAGTTGTCACTTCAGACGTCGTCTCAACAACGAGAACGAGCGCTAATTCGACTCGTCAGTCACTGTCTAAAAAGTCTCTTTACAATAGCGTCTCTCGTGGTTACTCAACGCTGATTTATTTTTAAATTTGCGAAGGCAGTGAGAGCATTGAAACCCAACGTCAAAGAGATATTTTATCACTGTGGTGATAGCGTCATCGTATGAGTCGCACAACAACGTTAGATACCCAGCGGATTTATATCTGAGCAACAGAGACTCCTGCTCTTTGGACGTCCTACCTGTGCCACCTGGATTCTTGAACTCAATCACAAGCCCGCTGTGCTGTCGGTTTGCATTGGCAATAATCAAGTCAGGTGTTCCACGTTGATAACCTTTTTTCCACGAATTTATTCTTTTACTCGAAGTGTCTTGATTCTCACCACAAGCGGCTATCAAAATAGCTTCTGGATAATATTTCCTAAGAAAACCAACGACTTTCGTATGAAGGTCGAACTCAGTGATCATTTTAAATTGATTGTGTTTGAGACCAACGTCAGCTAAACTTTTTCTAACGCTTGGCAAGACCTCTGAGTGCACCCACCTTCCAAAGTGTTTCGCACGCTCCAATTTACTCGAGAACGTCAATGAGTAGACCCCAAGTTCGTTGATAAACGAGGCCTGCTCTATCTTCATTTTGCAATCAGGTTCGACGTGGTCGTTGACTGCATCTTTTGGTCGAGCGTAACCTAGAGCACTTGCGACTTCTCTTGCTTTGAACCATACTTCACCGTTGTCCATGACCGTTGTGATTTGATGACCATCGAAGTCGAATAATCGAAGCGCTGTGGAGGTCATCACTATATTATAGTCTCCTACAAAAAAAACTACTCGACATAGGTGTCAGGTTTTTTATAGATCTGGTTTGTTGTGTACCAATGCAGCAAATACGTTTTATTAGTCTTCAGTTTTCTACGTCGTCTGAAAAAGTTTCTAATGTTACGAGCCAGTTTTCTAAGCCAACCCATTACATAACTTAGGTCACGTCTCCCACCACTCCTACAGTGTCTAATTCCGCGGGTAACATAATAGGTTCGCCATAAGTCTTTTTAGACCTCATACCAATCTCAGCGTGGAGCTCGAGAGTCACATCACCGCGGCCAAATGACCCACCAGCTTTGAACATGTGATCAGTCGTCTTATTTATTTTGTATATTTCACGTTCTTTTGAAACACATGCTCCCATTTACTTTACACCATATTCCTTCATCATTTCTCCACCCATGATTATGATGTCTCGGTTCGTCATGTAGCCACTCACGATTTTCACACCGTAGAACTCTATCAACGATGGGTGTGCATAGGGCGCTAGTGGTATTCTTGGTCGATGTATTCCAAAAATTGTTCCGTAGGGTGCGCCTATCTTTTTCATATTTGCTATGAAGTCTGAATCGGTTGACTTAACGTTGTTGACTCTGACATGTGAATTGCTCATTTGCCAGTGTATCGATATCATATGCATTTTTGTAAGGTCAATAATACTCGGAATAGTGCATACTTTCTCCATCGCTGGGACGCTACCACCATACGCGAGCTTGTTGGTCACACCAGTCTTGTACCCTATGAACTTGTCCCAACTACCATCGTCGTTTGATATAATTGTCTCCCAATTTGACCCAGCGGTTCTCATTGGTAACCTCACTACGACAAAAATGGAGAGATCACACCATTGCATACTTGGACAATTAAAATGGAGACCTGACTCAAGTGGGATTGGTGTTAACACGGGTGATAGAAAACTTTGACTCACACCGCTGATGCCAACAATAGGACCATAAGCCGGGTTGTTTTGCACTAATTTACTTGTTTCACCAATGGCCTTCACTTTGTTTGAACCATTGGTGTGAAATTCCACATTTTTCAAGGCGTGTGTGCTAACGTTGAAGTCGAGCACAACATTATAGGACTGACTCTTGAGGAAGCCTGACAGCAATTGCTCTAGAGTTCTTTTATTCGTGGCATCTGAGTCATCGACTGGGTCCGCTACGTTTTTTATCGCTGAGCCTTGCATGTCTATTATTCCAGACATCCTTCCACCAGTCGCGCTTAACTTAGGATCTTCGTTCAGATGCCTTTTCGTTCTCTTTAGTATTTTATCGTGAGGGTCGTCAGACTCATACCCGTAGTTTAGACTCATTACTACTTCAAGGTGTATTTGGTTAACAGATAGCCAGATACCGCTGAGAACCCTAAGATTATCGCCAACGTTGTCGTGTCTGACTCACTTGTGGTAGTGACCACTGTTTTTTTCATAGGAGGTGGTGTCACATTTTCTTGGTAAACTTTTTTAACCACAAGATTCGTTGGTACCACCACACTTTCTTGGTGAGCTTTTTTCTTCACAGTCGTTGGTGCTACTAATGAGTGAGTCACCACGTTTTCTTGGTGGACTTTTTTAGCTGTAATTGTTGGTGTTGTTGCATTCAAGCTGGTGTTCACTCCAAATCTCATGGACTCTGTGGCAATCTTTAATAAGTTGTTGTACCCAGCGATTTTATTCTTGAGTATCACTAGGTTACTCGGCATTAACCACGTACTTGGCGACACTGCAAGATTTTGGACAACGTTGGTGTCTCTAATCGATTTGTTCATGTTGAGAATCCATGTCGACACGTCATACTGAATAACACCGTCAGAAAACAACTTGCGGAATTCTTGTTGGGTCTCTAGACTTCCTGCAGAACCACCAACGACTGATACACGTGTTCTCGCTTGTGCACCAAGTGTGGAGTACACAAAGGACTCTATGCTTTGGTTTAGATATTGCAGTCCAATGTTGGTAAAGCCGTCTGAGAGTCGTGCGACGTATCGTTTGTAATCGTTCTGAACGTCGTTGAGTGTGAAGACTCTGGATTCGCCTAAAGTGCCATCGCTCAGGACTTTACTCTGGTAGTAGTGCTTTTTGGGGATCTTGGAAATCTTGCCATACAATTCGGAAGCGTTGAATTCTCTACTTATTGATTTCATGGTCTCACCACCTTCCATTCTTCTGAGAAGTCTTCTAATGGTGAAGTACAAATGAAATCTCATCACACTTGTGACCACAGGGTGAACTTCTTGTGACACTGATAAATGTTGCAGTGACACCCCACAACAGAAACTTGCGCAATACGTCGCAAACACAATGCGGTAGTAAGATTCGTTGTCGTCCCACTCTGATTTTGTCTTTGACGTGGTGATTTGCAAGACTGGTAGCTTTGACATGAAGTAACTATTTTGGTTAACAAAAACTTTAAAGTTGTTCACTGGATAATTCAACACGTTTTCTGTCGGATAGCCGTCCCAAAGCCCCCAGTGGTTCTTGTGACCTTTTGGTAGTGGTTGGATAGCTCCACCACCTTGCCATATTATTGGGAACTTGCTATTGTGTAACCACTTCCACATGTTTTTATCATTTTTGAAGGTTGCGCTGGTTATGTCTGTGCTAAGGATGTCATTGTTTCTGAAATACACGTCGACACTCATGATTTTACCATCTTGCGAAATATTTGGATTGAACTCGAATTTGCTTAAAGTAGCGTGGGGGTACTTTTTGATGAGGTCTGCCTTTGCGTCGTGTGTGGCCTTCGATATGTTAGCCATCGCGAGTTTGTAGTACTTTCCGTAGTAATCACGAAGGGCTTTCTGCATATATAATATACCATATGTTACACATAACACATGCTACATTATATATGGTCAGGGTTGTAGTATTGATTAGAGGTCCAACGGAAACTGTGGATCTACCAGAGGCACTTTTGACGTTTGGCTCAGACCCTCACTTACTAGTGAAAAAAGCGACCATCTTTTGGGACTATGTTAACGTGGAGACTGGCGTGAATGATGAGATAAGTTACAACAGCAACAAACACGTTTTTGAGTCTGGGTACCACACTTTTAAAATGATCGCTGACGAGTTGAAGGGATTAGGGGCTATTGGGTTAGTGGCCAACAAACACAATTCGAAGTGTGAGATAAAAACTGACCAACAATTAGAGCTGTTTAAATTTGGAGAACTCTTAGGGTTCAACGATAACACAACGGTGAGTAGTAGTGGTTTGGTCAGTCCTAATGTTGTGAATGTTAACAAAGGGCTGAAGTACGTACAAGTGGGTTGCAGCATTGTGAACAGACCTGAGAATATTGTTAATGGCAGCAAAAGCGAGGTTATCGTCGAGTTGCCATTGACCACCACCCAACCACTGAAGAGCTCTGTCCAACAATTTTCCAACATTGAGTCGAAGGTGTCGATAAACAAAGGCGCTTTTACGCAGCTAGTGTTTAATGTGACTGACCAAGATGGTAGTGGTGTCAACGTTGGTGACATATTGTTGGACTTGTATGCGACGCTTGAGTAGCTAAACGTGTGCTAAAGTAATGAGTCTAAACTATGGGTTCGACTCTGGTGGTTACACTGAAAAGCGACGTGTAGACGGCGGTCCTCAAAAGTTGACGGTACTCGTTGAAGGTGTGGAGAAAGTTGTAACCTTTGACTATAGTGTAGTAGCCACATACGATAACCCACACGTTGTAGTCAAGACAGCCACTGTGTTTTGGAGCTACAATAACGTGGCGAGTGATGCCGATATTCAATTCCTAAATGTTATATCAGGAACACCGTACCCAGGACTCGCGACAACTCGATTGAATGGGGGTTATTACGACTTCGACGCGTTGGTTAGAGCTTTACGACTCACGCTCAGGGGGGTTCGTGTAGACCTCGTGGTGGAGAGACTGGTGGCCACGGGTAAAAGTAGGGTCAAAGTTCAGCATGTGAGGTATGACTACACCCACCGAGCGGAACTTAGGCTAGGTGACATTGGGCTCTTGCTTGGTTTCGCAAGTGATGCAGGGATTACGTTAAATTATCAGTGGCACGACAGTCCAAACAAGATTAACATGAACAGAGGTCTAAAGTATGTAGAAGTCTCGTGCGACGCTGTTGAGACGGAGAGCAACGTGGGCACTGATGGGAATCGTAGTGATGTGATCACAACGTTGCCAATACCCACCGAGCAGTCTCTTGATGGAGGGATACAACGTTATGCATACGTTGACTCCAAGGTGAGAATTAAAAAAGGTATTTACTCAAGTATGACGTTTCGTGTCAAACCAAACAATGGTGACGCTGACGTTGGCGCGGTGTTATTGGAACTGTATATTGTGTGAATTATATGGAGCTTGGTGTGGAAACAGAGCAAGGGTTGAGAGACATTTACTACAATCCTAAGACAGGGTACAGTGGTGTAGAGAAATTGTATCAAAGTGCATTAGGAGACGGATTGAAAGTAACTAGAAAAACAGTGAAAGAATGGTTGACAGCGCAGGACACTTACACTAGGTACAAACCTATTGTGAGAAGACATAAGTTCCGTGCGACCTTTGTTGGGTTTCTTGGTGAAGAGCTCCAAATGGATCTAGTGGACATGAGTAAGTACTCAAAACAGAATGGAGGGTATTATTGGATATTGACAGGTATTGAAATATTGAGTAGATACGCTTTTGGCATTGCAGTTTACAGAAAAGACACCAAGAACATGACTAAGGCTGTTGGAAAATTGTTGGTTGACTTTAAAGATCGGTTTGGGGTCGCACCTAAGTTAGCGCAATTTGACGATGGACTTGAGTTCTACAACGTTGGTGTGAAAAGTTTGTTGGAAAAACACGGTGTTGAATATTTCAGCACTAAGAGCGATAAAAAGGCTGCTGTTGTCGAGCGTTTTAATAGAAGTCTGAAGAGTATTATGTGGAAGTACTTTTACACCCGTGGAACGTACAAATGGATTGACGTTCTCGACCAGTTTGTGAGCAATTATAATAGCAATGTGAACCGCAGTATTATGATGAAGCCAAAGGATGTCAATAAGTCAAACGAAGGCGAAGTGTGGACCACTTTGTTTGGTCACCAATTTGCAGACAATCCATTACCAAAGTTTAGAGTTGGTCAATCAGTGAGAATTAGTAAATACAAGAGCGTGTTCACAAAGGGCTATGAAGCCAACTTCACTGAAGAGCTGTTTAAAGTGGTAAAGGTTATTCGTGGTGATCCGAATGTGTACGAAATTGAGGATCACACCGGTGAACAGATTATTGGTAAATTTTACGAACAGGAATTATCGCTGGTCAATAGGAAACATGGCGACGATGTATACAGAGTTGAAAAGGTGTTGAAAAGAAAGAAAGTCAGAGGGAAGAAGATGGCGCTGGTCAAATGGTTGGGTTATGAGAGCAAACATAATTCGTGGATACCAGAAAGCGATATTCAAAATGTGAGTTAATGTAATATGGCTGAAAGTGGCTTCGACAACCTTGAGATGGGTAGCTCTAACGAATACAAAGATGTCGCCGACGACAAACTAAAGTATAGTCTTGAAAAAGCCACTAAAGATAGCGAGCTAGCTTGGGACGACCCAAACGTTGCAGTCAGTGAGAGAGTTAGACTAACTAAAGTGAGGAGTGGGCTGGCTCGCGAACATGGTAGAAGGGAGCGTCAACGCGTGGAGGAGGCCTTTAGCAATATTGAGACGCGGATTAATGACAACGCAAAAGACTACGAAGACGTTGCGAGGAGTGCGCCATTGTTAGACACCACACACGTAGAGTACGTCGACATACTTGGGCTAACACCAATCGAGAACCGCGAGTTAAATGCGCTACTGAACCCAAGCGAGAGTGTGACGTCTGAGTCAAGAATAGGTGATACTGGTACATTGCAAACACGAGTAGACTATTTTCGAGAAGCGATAGACAAAGCGGGCGAGAGAATGGCAGAGCTTGGTAAAAAAGATCTCGCGACTGTGGGGGGTGAAGAGCATATTAATCTAGCTGAAAGAGTGATTGGACTCATACAGGCTAGAGACATGATTATTGAACAGCGACAAATAGAGGAGGTTAGAGCGCGACAAGAGATTGATATTGACAGATTGCAGAAGTTCAAGAAGTGGGCTAGAGAAAATATGGTTGGGATGAGTGCTTTAGCGATCTCAGTAGCTGCAATTGTGACGACTGTTATTATCGCTGGGAGGTCTAACGTTATGAAAGGCGCTATAGTCACGAGGTCGTTCGCACAGGCTGTTAAGAACGCGATAATGAAGATGGGTCCATGGGCTGTTGGGCTGGCTAATTTAGTTTACGACGCGCTGGTGGCAGGCGCAAAGGGTTTAGTTTGGTTAGCTCAAAATCTGTGGGTGTTTGCGGTGACATTCGCGTGGCTTGCGTACAATTATCTAAACTAGAGAGAAAATGTGATTCGTGGGAGTCAGAGAGTGATATTCAAAATGTGAGCTAATGTAATATGGCTGAAGGTAGGAAAGTTTTTGACGAGATTCAGATGGAGAACTTCGATAGACTTGATAGGTACACCAATGATCAAATAGATGACGAACTCGAAAAACTCACTCTTGATTATAATTTAATTAACAACGAGTATGGCGATAACGACGACGACATGCCAGACATCATACGTGTCAAGTATGGCAAATTGCGTGAGAGAGTGAATAAATTACAGTACGAATATGATAGAAGGTCTCAAGAAAAAGAGACGTCATTTATCGACACTGACGATGGTAAGACGGTGACAATAAGGGGGACTAACACAGAAGTCCCAACAGTAGAGTTTGTTGAGCAGGAACCATATGGTGACGTCAATGACGAAAGTTTTAGTATAGCTTTTGGAGAGTCGGGAGAAATCGAGAGAAGACTGGGTGAGCTAAAAACGTCCAACAAAGAGCTAACAGAAAACAATGTAAAAAGAATCAAGCTAATAAATAGTAAAATACGTAAGTTAAACAAAAAGGGACTCGGCCACGACAACGCGTCAAGGGAGATAGTCAACAGGTCGTGGGTTACGGACTCAAAGGTTATTATTTTCAAACCGATAAACAAAGATGGTAAATATGGAAAACCCAAACGAATTCTAATACCTGGGAAAAAAGAAAACTTGATCTACAGTAGAGACGCGAGTAGTAAAAACGCGATTGAACAGTTCAAAAAGTTAGTTAGTCAAATCCCTGAGAGTACAGAAACAACAGTTGCCACAACAGAAGTGATCCCAGACGACCCCTCAGTAATTGATACAAAAGTGGGTTATGTTGACACACCTAGGCTAACACCAGACGAAAACCGCGAGCTGAATGGTGTGCTTAATCCAGGTGATGGTGTGTTGCGCGAGTCAAGAATAGGTGACACTGGTGCGTTGCAAATACAAGTAGACTATTTTCAAAAGGCGATAAATGAGACGAGTAGGAGATTGGAAGAGCTCAACAGAGAAGGCCTCACAGCTGCAGAGAAAAAAGAGCGTATTAGTCTAGTTGAGAGAGCGACTGGACTTAGACAGGCTAGAGACATGGTTATTGAACAGCGAGAAATAGAAGAGGTTAGAGCGCAACAAGAAGTCGACATTGGCAGATTGCAGAAATTTAAGGAATGGGCCAAAGAAAATATGGTTGGGTTGAGCGCTGTGGCAATTTCAGTAGCTGGAATTATAACAACAATTATTATCGCTGGGAGGTCTGCTGTTATGAAAGGCGCTATGGCCACGAGGTCATTCGCGCAGGCTGTTAAGAACGCGATAACGAAGATGGGTCCATGGGCTGTTGGGTTGGCTAACTTAGTTTACAACGCGTTGACGTTGGGTGCGAGGGGTCTCGCATGGTTGGCTCAAAATCTGTGGGTACTCGCGGTGGTACTTGCGTGGTTTGCCTATGATTATTACAAGCTAAAACGGTAGCGATAAAACATATGTAAAGGTATATGAACGCCACGTCAGCAGAGTTGAGCCCTGGTTTTAGACGAGCGACCATGGGTAGCATAAAAGGGGTGAGAACGCAACACGTAATCACGTTGAACCCTAACAAAGTCAGTCCTGGCGAGGAACTTTACATTGATATACCGAAGCTTAAGGTTAGTAGCTGTTTGGTGCCTGGATCGTTGGGTCTAGTGTTCGACTTTAAGAACGCGAACGCTAAAAGCTGGTTCTTGAACAATGTGAGCAAGTTGTTGGTTGAGAAACTTGTTGTGAGACTAGCTGGGGAGACTGTGTACGACAACAATGGGGAAAATTACACTGGTGTCTATCGCGACCTTTGGGAAAGTGTTACTGCGCGAGACCAAATGATTGACTATGGTATTGGTGGTGAGAACTTGAGAAAGCTAGTTTCTAAGGACGACAGTGGTGCGACAAGTGGAAACGTCGCTAAAGTTAACGACGCGTTGATGTTTGGTGTGATTGGAACAAAGCAGCGAATAAAACTTGGCAAGATCATGAATGACCATGGGTTGTACGCTCCTTTTAGCATGAACAACAACTTGCAGTATGTGATCACACTTCCGAAGGCCACAGACATCATGGTGGCACAATCCGGTAGCGCTGTGGGTGGGTACACTCTGGAGAACCTCGAGCTTGAGTACGAGACGATTGATAACCAGGAGCTCGCTGACGAAATAGCGTCGGGCTATGCAAGTGGTCGTAGTTTGTCGTATGAGCACGTTACATTGATGAAAACCACCGAATGGGATAAAGGTACGACCATTGTGAATGAAAACATTAATCTACCAAGAAAAAGCATGAAGGCGATTGTGTTGCTATTCACGAATAAGGTGCGAACAGATAGTGAGGAGTTTCTTTACCCAAATATTGATAGTGTTAGAGTCACAATCGAAGGTGTACCAAATAGCGTGTACTCACAAGGCATCCCAAAGTCGAAGTTCTATGCAGAAGCGAAACGATTGTTTGGGTTGGGTGAAGAACACGCTCAGTTCATGACCATACAGAAGTTCTACAAAGATGGCTTTGCGTTGGTCATTGACTTGAGGAGCGTTCAAGATAATTACAACGTCGCCACTGGCAAGAAAATTGTGAACACACAATCTGGCGTGCTTCTTGAGATCACTAAAAAAGCGACGACTGCGAATGTTATGTGCAGGGTGTTTGTGATGAGTGACGGACTGGTCAACTTCATGAACAATGGGTTGCAGTCAATCCAGTATTAAATCAAACGTGAGTTAATGGAGACTCCGTTTAATATGCTAATTGTTGGTATGACAGCTTGTGGTAAGACGCATTATTTGCTGGAAACATTGGAATCTGAGTACTTTAATAAATTTGACTACATTGTGTTGATTTGCCCTACTTTTGAGTGGAACAAAGCGTACCAAGATTGGAGATACATACGCGACCCTGACGTGTTAGCGATAGACTGCACACAGGACAGTGTCGACGCTGTTCTCAAGTGTGTGACAAATGTTTTTAAAGGCACTAACACTCTGATTGTGTTGGACGACTGTGCGAGCTCTCAAGATGTTAAGAATAGGACTAGTCAGTTGGTCAACTTAGCTTTTAGTGCGCGACATTTTATGCTGAGCGTTATTGTCATCACACAACAACTGACATCGATCGCAAAACCGTACAGAGAAAATATTAGTAAGCTCGTTTGCTTCTACTGCCCAAGTAGGAGTGATATGAAGGTCGTTATCGACGATTACCTTGGAAACATTAGCAGAGAAAAATCGTCGGCGATTGCGACTGCATTAAAAAATAATAAGTACGCTAGACTAGAAATCTCACTGCGCTATCCGTACAGTCACGAAGTTGTTATTCCGCAATAAAATATGGGTATAAGTAATAGCGTGATGGTAAAACGCAAAAGTGAGGAAAACCCTACGATTGAAGAATTAGTTGAGGAGACTGATGATACTTCGACTGTGGAAGACAACATTGACGTTAGGAGATCCGAACTTATTAGACTGTCTGGTGATGGTGTGGTAAGCCAGTCCGAAGCGTACATTAAAAAAGCGTCCGCAAAAGTTATTGATAAGATATGGCGCCAATACGAGTTGAAGAGAATGGAAATCGCGAACGCTTTTCTCACTGACTTGCTAATCAGCAAATTCACCAGCTTACTAGATGGGTTGAACGCTATAGAGAATCCTGACGAACTAAATGACGAGTTGCAGAAAGACCCGCTATTAAAGAAAGACGTTGAGAGCATTGTCGCGATTGTGACGCCGTATGTGCCTTTCTTGGGCTTGTTGTCGGGAGGAATCACAACGTCGAAATATGTGTACGATCACCATTTTAGGAGTGAGGTGGTAGACACTGAGAGTAGTGAACAAACAGACTAATTCGTAGAGTAGTTGGCTATTTGTTAGCCAATATTGTTAGTCAATCAAAAGAGCACCATTTCGCTATCCATTTGGATAAACATCACCACTAGAATCAAAATCTAGTGGTTTTTTTTTCGCGCGTGAATTTGTGAGACAACAGTGGAACGTGTCGGTAGTTTGTTGAACAAAAATGTAAAAATGTTGAAATGACACCTTCTACTTTTTTAAATGTGTGAAAACGTTGAAGTGGCACACTATGCCTTTTTTAAATACGCGAAAATGTTGAAACGACATTCTCTACTTTTTAAAGACGTGAAAATGATGAAACGACACATTCTAGCTTTAAATTTAGCGAAAACAGTTATTTTAGTATTTCTTATCAATTGAGTGGGAAACATGGGAGAGGTGTTTAGATTGGCTAATGATTGCCATAGTAGTATAGAGAGTGGCGGTACGAGTTAGTCAACGTCGATTGTAAAACATAAACACCAAAACATTGCTGAGTTGTGGCTTGACACAAATTTGGTGATGTTTTGGTGTTTATATTACGGTTGACGTTGACTGAGCTCGTACCGCCACTCTCTATACTACTACTTTTCATCTCATTATTTGTTATTATTATATTGATATCGATGAAACACTAGGTTTCCTCCTATTCAGAAAAAATGATATCGTCACTGTGAAGATAAAAATTTTATATTCACTGTGAGCCGCGAAGATATCATTTTTATCTTCACATGTGAAGATATCGCCTGTGTGATCCTAATCCTCCTGGGTCAAAACCCGGTTTGAACCATTTAGAATCGAGTTTGAACCATTGGGAGACACGTATAGTTAAATTTACTTATGTATAACAATGGCAGTACAGCTCTGTTTTTTGTCTCGTTGACTGTGGAATTCAAGAAAGTGATTAAAAGTTTTATGCTCGTCTAAACGTATCTTGACTGGGGTTTATATTATGTGGCAGTTGATGAACATATATTTACTTTGTGTTATACCGAAAAATCAAGATGCTATCTATGTGTGGCGCCACAAGAACTATCCTGTGATGATAAAAGTATAAATTGCTTCGTTGGCAGTGATAAGTATCGAAACAAGACAGGTATAGAGTAAACTGTGAAAATAAACAAATGAAATACGTTTAGTGAGGGACCTTCATCAGAGTAAAGTGCTGCGTTAGTGATATATCCTTTGTTCACGTATATAAACCTAATATCACTTATTGCAAAACACCGATATCTATAGCCTAGGGTTAGTGAAAACATTTCATGTGGACGAAATTGTGGACGATAATGAAGGCAAAGATATATGAGGTTTTCTGTTCAAACATATAACGTTTGTTTGGTATATTGTGAAACGTATATGCAGACGAAATACCAAACAAAAGAGCCTAAATTGTAACTCGGGATTAGCGGTAATATCCCTTTGAACAACAACTGCAGGGCCCAGACTATAACAAAATGTTTGTCGACATTTCAGTTTATTGTCACAGACATAGTGACAGCCTTCTAATTGTTTTGCATGATTATGCAATATTGGACTTTGAATCATAGATTGTTGTTGAAGACTGGTTTTCATCTGCATACTAGTATTGAGTGCAGGCTCATTGTCATTTTGAGATTAGTCAAGTGCAGGGGCGACTTCGCGAGACTTTCTCTAAAAGCCCAAATTTACGAGCTACAAATTACCTGAGAGAATGTTTTTGAGTTGCAGACTCTCATGAGATGGGGATCGGATCTATGCATATACTAGTTCGCGTCAGGAACCTTCTCTCTGTCGAGTAGCTTAGTAGAGCATCTCATCACAGTTGTTCAAGAGGCGATCAACTATACATCAGCATGACTAACCCGACCTCTGTGAATGTCTAATCTATATCGTTTAGTTCAGTGTGAAACTTCCATTGACAAAACTTTTCTATATATGCATGTGTTTATCTAAATATCGGAAACTATTACATCCTTCCTCGATAGCCCATAAACCCAAGAGTGTTTTTCATCTTTCAAATTTTAACTGCTATACACTTATTTTCGGCTTATGTCACTAAATCAAACTGCAAATATAACTCACGAATAGTTTAAGTTTTGGCGGGTATGTGGAGACGTAAGAGGGAGATTTTCCAGTTTAATGAAGACTTTACTTTAATAAATAAAAAAAACTTTACCAAGAAGTAAAATAAGGCCCGGGTTAAACGTCGAACTTCACATGTGCCGAACTCAATGCAATTAAGCTTAAACAAAAGACTACTCTCATTTGCATTGAGTTCGGTACATGTGAAGTTCGACGTTTAACCCGGGCCTTAAACTACCAATCAGATATAAAATTGTTCGGGGCTGCGTCCTGGAGGAAGTGTAGACTAGTCTAGAAACAGGGGCGGCGTGGCACACCGCGGGAGATTTCCCAGGGCGTCAACATCTTATATCAAACTTAGAAAAGTTCTGAAAAAGATCAAATTTCACTATATTTTTAGCAACGCACGTAACAGTTACGCGAATTTCAATCGCGAGAATGCTCAAAATTGCAATCTAGATACCTCAAAATTTCAAATTGTTCTAGTAAGACCCCTCTATTAAGAATAGATAACCGCGCCTTTGACGCAAACATCTTGGAGCGTAAAATCTTTAAATAACTAAAGGTCAAAACCATTGACTGATGTTTAAGGCTACCTTCCACATAGAATTCGTGAAGCCAGAATTAGTTTTGAAAAGAAATAGTTTTCAATGAAATTAGTTTTGGATGTGTTAATATGCACACTGCTGTAGTGAATTTGGGAGAGCTTGGAGTAGACAGACGATACGTGGACGATCGTGAAGCTCGTATCCTCAGAAAAATGATTCTGAGTCCCGGACAGGAATCGAACCTGTAACCTTCTGATTGCCGGTGAGACGCTCTAACCATTGAGCCACCGAGACTCAGATGGAGGGCGAAGGTTACAATGATGTCCTGGTTCGATTGATATATGTATACTGCCCATCTGAGTCTCGGTGGCTCAATGGTTAGAGCGTCTCACCGGGCTTGACGATCGTCCATGTATCGAAATTAGTTTTGTTTGAATGGGCCGTTGTAATTCAATATTTCTAGTTGAGAGCCACACCGCCACTGTTTAGAAATACAAATCGAATTCAGAAAAGGTGTTTGTATTGCCTAAATACTGCGTAGACTGTAGTATAGGTCTCTTGTTTCGAATGACGTCCCTTCGTCATATTATAGGCAAACGTTGACATATGTGTATACGACTAGTTCAACTTCATTTACTTTCAGGTTGAAATGCTTCTTCTTCTTAGTCTTTAATAAAAAATGAAATGAAACAAGTAACAATATTAAAACAACAAAGTAGCAAGTTAAATAAGTGCTTGCCAGATCTGTTTATCTCCAGCTGCGGCAGCGCGCTCCGCAGCACAGGAAAGACTAATGTCTGCGAGCAATAGGTCCATCACTGTTGGGCGTCCTGGAAACGTGTCCTGCCAACTTCATTGGTCTTGGTCTAATGATTTCATTTATTGCTGGTAGATCTCCATATTACACCCAGCGCTTTTTTCAGCAATCTCGTGTATGATTGAAATACACTCTATTTCTAGTTGTAAAATTTATTAATAATTCATAAGAAATTAATATTTAATCAGCATCTTTAACCCAGGATAAAACATTGATTAATAAAACATCAATGTTTTATCAAAGTTAACTTGCTCAAATTGAGCTTTTTCGGAGTTAAAATAATTTGTTTGTACCATTTCTACAACTTCCAAACAAAGTATGTATTATAATATACTCTATTCATTTTACAAGTTCGTTAAAACATTCGCGGTCGATGTTTATGTGCAGTTCCAACGGCTCGCCTGCGGCTCGCCATTGTAACTGCCCATAAACATCGGCCGCTCATGTTTTAACTACTACTTAACTTTTTATACTGTTTTATTTTTTGAAAGATATTCACTTTGGATCATGGTTACCCAATATCTTTTTTATTCTCACTAAGTTTGTATTCGTGAAGATATATAACATATGCACTTGAGAGTGCAGGTGACTCCACTTATAGTTAACTTTTTATACTTTTTAATTTTGCGGGACATATTCACTTTGAATCATGGTGACCCAAACTTTATTCAGCTCACTTACTAGGTTTGTTTTCGGGGAGATAAAATTGAGTGCGCTAAGTTTATTTTGTTCTTCAATAGTCAATACTGATTTAAGTTTACGGAGACGTCCGCGTTGAATGCATCATGCAAAGTGCATGACCGGCGCCGTGGTCAAATGAGAATTGACATTGCGTCAGTGACCCGCGTAGTTAATATTGCTAATGTACTCAGACAACTTTCTGATTGCAATCATGCGACGTCATCAACCTTCCGTTCGCCAATGACATATACAGTGTGTATAAAAAAAAACGGAACCAGCATATAATTAATTAACATTCCTTTCAAACAACTTACAGTATTGTTCGTATCCTCAGAAAAATGATTCTGAGTCCCAGACAGGAATCGAACCTGTAACCTTGTGATTGCCGGTGAGACGCTCTAACCATTGAGCCTCCGAGACTCAGATGGAGAGCGAAGGTTACAATGATGTACTCGTTCGATTCCTGTCCGGGACTCAGAGTAATTTTTCTGAGGATACGAGCTTGACGATCGTCCATGTATCGTCTGTCTACTCCAAGTAGGGTTAGGATTAGGATTAGGATTAGCTCCCACATTCACTACAACAGTGTGTATATTAACACATCCAAACATTACCAATATATAGTGACTGCCGCATAGGCAGTACACATATCAATCGAACCATTACATCATTCGACCTTCGCTCTCCATCTGAGTCTCGGTCGCTCAAAGGTTAGAGCGTCTCACTGGCAATCAGAAGGTTACAGGTTCGATTCCTGTGCTGGACTCAGAATAATTTTTCTGAGGATACGAGCTTGACGATCGTCCATGTCTCGTCTGTCTACTCCAAGCTCTCCCACATTCACATACAACATTGTGTATATATTAACACTTACAGTATTGTAATAGTTTGAAAGCCGTAGATACCTCTGAGCCAATATTAATTAATTTTATGCCGCCAGGGTTCACCTTTGAAATTTCATCAAAAATGACTACACTGCCCATAGAATATACTTAGGTATATTCATGGACGACGTTTCTGACGATGTGTCCTTGTTCAGGTCAGATGGAAAATGTAATATTCATATCATGCATCTATGGTAGCTCCATAATGACAAGTGTCTTGGTATGTCCGAGTCTACCTACGCGACTCACTGGATTTCGTTTCAAGTTAATTCCCACTTTTCAAGCCAAAGTCATCTAACACTAGAAGATCAGACATTCTTCGGTTTTAAAAACAAACTGAACAGTTATTACAAAGACGCTTTAAGAACTGTTTATGACATTGACGACTGCAGAACATGGAAGTCAATCTGCATAAAATGTAAATCCGCACGTTTGTTGCACGAAAAGCCACATTGTTGTTATTGACACCATCTTTTTACATTTTTAATATTCTTAACTTTTAATACTGTAATATAGCATTTATAAATTTTAGTCGGGGTACAGTAATTGGGGTAACCTGTTGCACCTACCATTTTTATCATTTACATGGTTTAATAAAGTGATTTAAAGATTAAAGATTAAAGTCACTTAATTCGCTTGAAAATTCACACAGTTAACTCGTCAGTCATTTGACGTCGTCCATTAGATCGAAATCGTTTTTGACGTCGCGATACTATCAGTGACATGTGTTGACCTACTATATACATGACAGTGAAAGTAAAACGATAGATAATGTTAAAATATTTTCTTTCCTCTCTGTCTTTTGTCTTAGTTCTGTTTGTTCAACTAATTGCGCAACGCAGAAGTATAATGAACAGCACATTTTCTATAAATTGCGCTGTCCCTGTGTTGGGTGATCCATTCTATCGAATACCCACGGAGCAGTACCAAGAAGTGCAGAAGCAAAGTGTTATTCCAATCCAGGTAGGAACTCTGTGAAGAAAGATTTTGATGTTTCATTATACGCATTATTATTCATCCTCATTCATGTGTATCCAAAAAGTAAAGTCATAGGCCTGTAAAGGCATCAAATGCCGAAGGTTGCTAAATAAACGCCTGGCTGTGGCATGTACCATAATAGCTGCACATTGGCGAAGTACATTCTATGCGATTGGTGTTGTATTGCTTGTGGAGACTATATATGGCTTCTTCTTCACTGCTTAACGACGAACTTTATGGTTTGCCTTTAATTGCAACCCAAAAATTAATATTTGCACGTAATTGAATAGGATTGAGGCTGAACTGGCTATTCAAATTAGTACGTATATATTTTGATATCTGGACTAAAGTGCTCAGGTTTATAACCTTACCCGCGGCGTCTGACCCTGATTTTGCGAAAAACGTCATCCTCGCCCATCCATAGGTTTTCGTTTAGTAATTGACGAAGTTGTGTTTTATATGTCCGCCAGAAATAAATATTTAGAAAAATGTTTTAATCCCTCAAGATTAATCCTTGAATAAAAACTTAAATCCTCTATACCAATAAATTATTTGTGTTTTTTTCCATTTCATAAATGTTGTCTTGTCTCTAGAAGGACGTTCTATGACGATGGACGTAAATCCGGTGATAATTCTGCTTGTCATCACAACTGCTTGTCTTTTGGCTCACTGTTCGAGCGAACGTGAGTATAGTCTCTGCAATTATTCACGCCATTTGTCCACAACTTATACAATTTCTACAGGGATATGCAATTAAAAACTTATATTGACTAAGTGGGAGGTCTTTACTGCAACATTATTCTGCTCGCGCGGTCTTTTGAGCGACGAAGGGCGAGGTCTGTGCGAAAAGACCCAGTGCAGGATAATTTTGCCGTAAAGATCGACTAAACGAGGTACTGCTTTTCTTAAATTTTTCACATTTCCTTTCCTTTCAAAACTTTCCAAAATGTAAAGACCGCTCATGAACCAATCAGATTGCAGATTAGAAGGCCCAATGATTTACACGCTACGATTTTCCCTTCCGATTGTTTATGTGATTGGTGTACTGACCAACCTCGTTCCCAGGGCATTTTCCCTCCACGGTGGATGGTCGGCGAAAATAGCCCTGGGATCGGCTGGTCACATAACACCCAGAATATCTGGGTGTTTTGATATGATAATTTAGGTCATTTGTCTTTGTTTACTCTGTTGATGTGATAATGATGATAAATATGCAACGCTCTGTTCATGTAAAGCATTCTAATTCATAATACAGCCATGATTATCTTATATAAATATCATGGACGAACAAGTATATATCGAATGCAGTTCTTGACAATTAAGTAAAGCCCTTATATTTCTTATTTGCGGTAAAATTTCTTAACATGTGGATTTAGATGAATAAATTATACTCTAGCTGAATTAATCGAGTTTTAGAACTGGCCAATAAGATTATGGAATCGACTAGCCTATCCCAGGGCCATTTTCGCCGACCTTCCACCGTGGAGGCAAAATGTCCTGGGTACGAGGTTGGTGTACTGACAATAGTGAAGGCGTATTATAACTTATGTCGTCAGCAAATAATAGACAAGAATTGCGCCGCGTAAATTATATGCGCCAGCATGATAATCACGTATAAAGAAAAAAATCGTATCCTGTAGATGGTCCTTAAAGTGCTTATCTGGGGTTTGGGGATTTTACATAATATTCGTAATCTTTGGGTTCTACCAAGAAGAAAATGTAATATATCTTGTCGTTCGAAAATTTCATCTTCATGCCTTTTTTTCATGCTAAAGTGATTTACTATTCACAGGAAAATGACGTCAAAGCAGGGACACGCAAAGTCATTGCACACTAATTCAACAGTAAAATACAAATAAAGTTTGGCTCTGAACTTTAAACACACCTGTTTAGACAAAATTCCTCAATTCCCAAACTTTCATTATACCTGTACTGAATCAATGCAGAGATAAAGGTGTGACGTTTTTTGGTGTTCCTGCTTTGATCTCATTTCCTGTGAATAGTAAATCACTTTAGCAGGGGGAAAAGGCATGAAGATGAAATTTTCGCATGACAAGATATTTTACAATTCTTCTCAAGAGATTCCAAAGATCAGAAATATGTAAGGATAGGCACTTAATAAGAGAGATTGTGATGAGAGAAATTAGTTGCAACTGGTGTTCAATGACTATCTTCGTGTGTTACGCAAGCTTCTTAAAGTGGCACTACGATGAAAATTCACCCCGGTTTTTTAGATTTTTTAGCATTGAATAGTATTTCAGGGTCGAAAGTGATCATCGATGTAAAAAAAAACCCTAAAAATGGTATTTTGAAGCAAGTATTTTGAGCTCTGAGATCACTATTATTTAGGCCACCATTACTAAGAACATGTTCCAAGTGAGCTCGCAATTTCAAAAGGTAATATTGTGACGTCAGATTCTCAATGCTACGCTTGAATTTCAGTCGAGGTTACATTTTCTTGTTTCTTCGAGAAGTAGATGAAATGTCCAGCCTTTCAGACGAATAATTTGAAAAAAGGACCTTGATTACTATGGATTTTCTTGAAGAATTAGAATTAGCCATGTGGAGTCTTCGCATTGAGAATCTGACGTCACTTCGTTACGCTGGTCAGGAACATGATCGATTAATGGCGGATATAACAACTCCAGATTCGGGGTCAGAAAAATAACACTTGCCATCGTCGAATCGCAAAACGGTTTCGACCGAGTAATATTTAGCAGCTCTGCTTTATAAATACGTAAAAATATCGATAGGTAAAAATTTGATCGTAGTAGTACACTTTAAAAAACGTCCCATGCAATACCGCGCCTTTGCCGACTGCCTCGTTTTCCTTTTTCAGAATGTGGAAACGCTCTTCAAGGGAAAACGGGTAAATTTCAATCACCCAACTTTCCTGGAAATTATCCACTAAATGTGAAATGCATTTGGAAAATAATGGTGCCTGGAGACAATGATAAGATTCTCATCACATTTTCAAAGTTTGATATAGAATGGGACAACAACTGCATGTAAGTTAAATAGAAAGAACGGATGGAGGTTGGGCGGGTGGATGGGTGGTGGATAGGTGGGTGGACGGACGGATGGACTAGCAATAAGCCAGTTCGTAATGTCGACTGCGCATCAGAATGACGCGTTCTGCGTCGGGATAAAACTTATTTCAATTCATAACATCAGGCTGGGGAATTCAGTATAACGAATTTGCAAGTGTAAATATAAATGCAAATGTCTATTGTGGTTATAGCCTGATGTTATGAATTGAAATATGCGCAGTCGACATTTATCATTTATAGACCCGGAGCGAGGGGGATCCCCTCGGGAAATATCATCGCTGAGGGTAATATTTTGCCGAATCCCCCTCGCTCCGGGTCTATAAATGATATATTATACCGAAAAAATAGGCAAAGAGCATTTGCTTTAAATTTTGTACCGTCTTTCTTTTTGGCGTTAGCGAAAAACTTCGCCAGACTTTTGTCGAGCATTTTTTTATCTGTGAGTCCTTCGACATCCCCGACTGCGTCTGAAAATGTTTTTAGAGCATTTTTTGTTGCCTTTATTGTATTTTTTGCGTGTCTGCCGTCTAATATACGTGCAATTTCTTCGTCTTCTGACTCAATATTTGACAGGTTGTCTTCACTCTCGGCCATTTTAAGTGGGCATGAAATTTTCCCGCCATTTTCCCGCATTGAGTCGTGCGTGTTGTCTCGCGTGGTTTACGCGAATAATGTTCCACCCCATGTTCCCCGGGGAACATGGGGTGGAACATTGTCAAAAGGAACGCAGGCTCGCTAAGTGATAACGTAAGGCGTGATATCGCGATTAATTTCCTGCTCACGTGGCACAAACTGAGCTTTCTGATTGGACAATTTGAAGTTGAGGTATAATATTACGAACTGGCTTATAGCACTTTGTCAAGATGACGTCAGTAATAATAATAGACATATTACGAGCATTATACTGTATAATAGTCTCAATTATCTTATAACACTAGTTATTATACAATGCTCATATCATCTCGATTTTGATTGGCTAAAAACCTACAGACAATTTCCACCCACAAAATATCTGTCGTAGTTGACGTAATTGTCGCATGGCATAATTATAAGTCTGTAGTTGACGTAATTGTCGCATGGCTTACTTCCTAAACTCCCTAAAGTCTTCTACATTTATAATTGTATAATAAAACAATTATTGGATTCGGCTTACATATGATATCAAGAATTATCCAGACCTATCCAGTACCCATGTTTGTCCGCATTTACCCATAATTATTGCGGCCATAACAAAAGAAAATAGCTCGTTTGCAATCATTTGTGAGTCAAATTTGGTTTGTTTGTCCGCATTTTGAGCTATTAATAGCAACCGCTTAAATGGCTATTGATTTTCGTATATTTCGTTTCAGTTTTATTGTCGACATCTAAGTAGTTTATATTTTAATTATTCTCCTGTTTGTCGTAGATATGATTATGTTCAAATACTTGACGAAAACAAGAATCCTGTTGGAAAAAAGCTCTGTGGAAAAACATCTTTGAAGATAGAAGTACCTGGCACAACTGCTTATGTTGTACTTTACTCTGACGACGTAGCGACCGAAGACGGATTTCAAGCGACTTTCGATGGAATAACGCCTCCCAAACCAGTATCTAAAGGTGCGGTTTAGAGCGCAACATGCAGGATTCAAAAATATTACTACTGCAAAAAATACATATCCATGCATTCTCTTTAGATGAAGAGAGGATTTATTATATTTGATCCATGCATTCCTATACAGGACCAACATTTCATGTCAAATGTTCCAATCTCGATTGAATTAATTTTTACGTACGGATTTTCAATTGCACATGACGTGAAAGTTTCACATGCAACATTTTATCGCATGACACATGTCAGATCTAAAAAAGCGTCAAAAAAGATTCTCATGTATGTAATAACTTGCCGACTTTATGATCGTTCAAGCTTCTCTCTAATGGCTGATTTCTAGTGCTGTGTTTTTCACCTGTTGAATATAGTTCAACCCATGCGCTTATGCTTCGATGACCCTGTTCACGCGATGCCAGTACAAAATGAAACAATGTCGCATGCGCCTTCTGTCTACACGATAACAAAATAAATATATGGTACGCCAGCTAGATGGTTTGAATACGGTGATAGTGTATAAACACATACTTTCGAATCTAGATAAATAATTGTTATCTCACTTCATATTGGAACAGAAATCGTGACACTTTGTGTTCTTTAGTTTGTCAAATTAATTTTTTAATTAATTAATTCAATTTTAATTATTTTTATTTTTTTAATTAATTATTTATTTTTGAATTAATTTATTAATTAATTAATTCTATTTTGAATCATTAATTCAATTTTAATTATTTTTAATGTTTTAATTAGTTATTGATTTTTGAATTCATTAATTTTTGAATTAATGAATTAATTTTTGAATAATTAATTTATTTTTGAATTAACTCATTTTTTACTATACTATTTTTAGCTCGCCAACTCAATTTTGCTGCCATATTCATTTGGTACTGGCATCTAAATGTGTCCCAATTTGTTTAGGTGACTGTGATTTCGACAACGGATTTTGTAAGGACTGGAATCATGATATGGTCGACGGTGATTTTAAATGGACAGTTGGTAAAGGAGCCACACCTACCTCACTCACTGGCCCGCAGAATGATCATTCAGGAAAAGGTAGGTTGAATTAACCTTTCTCAGGTCTTACCCGCCATTTTGGGGGAGATATAATCAAGCCCGCCCAGAGAGGGGGTAACTGGGGCAATTTGCCTCGGGCCCTCAGCTCGAGAGGGGCCCCCTAATTGTATTGCTAGTTTACTTTGTAGAGAATCGGTAGACGCTAGCCAAGAGGCTAGTTGAAATTATGAAATTATCAAACAGTACTTTATACTTCTCTGCGTTAGTGATTATTTATTTTCTCCTTATTTCGTACATCTTTTATGTCGTTACGAAAATTTGCGTTGTCGTTTCACATGTAAAACTAAAACATTTTCAGGTTATAATTTCATGTTACGAGGTTTCAAATATATTAGCATATATTAGCATTATATTAGCATATATTAGCATTATATTAGCATATATTAGCATATATTAGCATATATTAACAACAGAACGATAGATATGTTATGCATTACCTCGTTCTTTTAAAAACGCCGCTTAACTTTCTGAATAAAAACAGAAACTTTAAGCAGGGTTTTTTAAAGAACGAGGTAATACATAACATATCTATCGTTCTGTTGCTAATATAATTAATGCTAATATATTTAGAACCACGTAACATGAAATTATAACCCATTTTCACTTGAAATATCCTTATATCCGATTCATCCGTTTACTTTGCCCCGGGCCCACTTTAGTCTCTGTGTGGGCTGGGTATAATAGCCAGACACGACAAGAAGATTAAGTGGAATTTTGTAGACAAAAATGGAGATATATTAAGACACAATTTTACTCGCAATTGAAGGAAAGCTATATTTAGAGAATTAGTTTTGTTCCCCACTTCTCTACGTCAATTTGTACCCTGAAAATGGCGTATTAGGATTGGTCGCGTAGCGTGAAAAAGGTAATTCATAAAATGCGTGGATCCCAATGCCTTCATTTGCTTCGGTCTAATCTCATCTGGCAGGAAGACAGTGATGATAAAGGGGTTACTCGCTGTGGTAAAGGGCAAATTGCTTGCTGCTGGAAGTCAAAAGAGATTTTTAAAGTTGTGGAAAACTGTTTCTCAAACTCATTAATAATTCATGAGCAAATTATTCAATCAGATCTTCTAAATTGAACCACGTGATGACACTAGAAATGCCAGTAAAGTACTGGGCAGAGGACTAGAAATATTTTTTCCAGTCCAAGGACAAGAAATAATATATCCAGCCCGGTGCTGGTGTGGATACTTAGGGATTACACTAATTGATTTTGAGAAGTCATTCAAAGGCCTCGAAATCGGACTAGACCGGGTTTTCAAGTACTCGGATTTGTTCCAGTCCGAGGCGAACCCGGTCTAGTCCTCTTTCTCGGCCTTTAAATATTACGTAAAAAGAAAATATTTAAAAGGAGATAATTTTCCCACTCGTATTTTAATAGACGAACATGAAGAAAGACACAGTGGCCGAAACGTCGTACTCAAGTAGTATTTTTGACATGCACCTATTATGAAGTCTTTTTGAATAAAGAATAAAAACTACTTAACTGAGTAGCCCCCTCCGCAGACAACTCTGTGGCTTCTTTTTTCCGAGTCAAATAGCTTCCAACGCTGTTTTGGCTGTCAATCAATCCCTTCACAATCCCTATACTTCCCTGCAATCCCAACGAAAACATTGCTCGTACAGCCTTATAGCTCGATAAGACTCGGATAAAAGAAGCCACAGAGTTGCCTGCGGAGGAGGCTATTAACTGGGTATGAAGAACTGAAGTAGTATATCCCTGAAGTTTTGCAACACATCTATAATGAAAGACTTTGAAATTTAGAATAATCTAAGACTATTAGAAAATACTCCTATGAATACATTTCCGAGATAGAGCTCGAACTCTTCATTTTGTTCTCAAGGAAACTACTTGTTCATGGAATCTTCCCTTCCTCACAAAAAAGGAGACAAAGCCCGTATCATCACCAGTTTCCTGTATGTCCCCCGTTGTCTCCGCTTTTACTATTATATGTACGGTGTGGTTGGAATGGGAAGTCTTCGTGTTTATGTAAGAGATGCCCACTCTGGGATTGATATGCTTATCTGGAGTAAATCTGGGGACCATGGAAGGGAATGGAGAAAAGCTCAATTTCCAATACCAGCTCAGAATTCGTCTTCATTTCAGGTATTTTTAAGTCATTCAAGAAATTGTAATCCAGAAACTAAATTAGCATGCGTAGCGTATTTTAAAACCTGTCTGTGTGTTGATCTGTCTGTCTGTCTGTCTGTCTGTCTGTCTGTCTTTCCGTCCGTCCGTTTGTTTGTTTGTCTTTCCGTGTCTGTCTGTCTGTCTGTCTGTCTGTCTGTCTGTCTGTCTGTCTGTCTGTTTGTTTGTTTGCTTGTTTGCTTGTTTGTTTGTCTTTCCGTCTATCTGTCTCAGCATTATTATTTTCCAATTCATCAGATTGTTATCGAGGGAATTGTTGGTGAATCTGATTACAGCGACATTGCTATCGACGACATCGCTTTCTCCAACGAAACTTGTCAACTAGAAGGTACTAGTCTAAAAGAGTTGCTGCATATCTAGCATCGGTTCTGTCACGTCAACGATTAGATTGTAATCTTCCTCTACCATACCACAGCTCGATGGTTACCAATATAATCAAAAGGTCACGTGCTCGCGATTCCTGCATGCAAAGCCACTCCTAAATATTGTTAGTTCATGTAGTTATTAACAAGAAGCTACAAGATTTATCCCATAACGTATTTTAGGAACTGTACCCAAAAATTAAATTAGTTTTAAATAAAAGGCCCTTGAGTATGTTTAGAAATGTTAATAGTTTTACGGTATCTTCTCTTGTACTCGAGAAATAACGTTTTCATTCTCGTATTTTATGCTTCTGGACGCCGCCATATTCGACTATGCTCGACGGCTCAAGTTTGATGTACAGCGGTGATTTTCTTTTCAATTTTGACGTCATTAATAAGTGCTTGTCTTTTGTTCCTTCGTCAAAATTGAAAAAAAACCCGCTGGACATCAAGTCTGAGCCGTCGAGCAAACGCTTAAAACGCCTAAAATGGCGGCGTATTTCTCGAGTACAAGAGCAGATAACTATTAACTTTTCTAAACATTATACTTAAAGGTCTTTTATTTAAAAGTAATTAATTATTTTGAAACAGTTCCCCTTTAAGCAGTGCTTAAGCAGCTTTTAAACGCAGTGGGTGACTTACAGTTGAAGCGAACCAGGCCTGGGAGAAGCAACACTTCCTTCTCTAAACTGGTCGATAAAACAAGGTGTTAAATTTTGAAATTCGTCGCGAAGAAACCTAGAATGTTAAGCCTTATTGCAGAACCAGAGCGCACCCCATTCATCTTAAATAGTTAGCTCTATTCGGAAGAGTAAACATAATTCACGTTGTTTAGAATGTGGTGGTAAGCTTGCTGGATTATCTGGCACGTTCGCCAGCCCTGACTATCCTGATAAATATCCTGATAATAGCCGTTGCTCCTGGACCATCAACGGGCCTCCTGGGACAAAGAATATCATTATCAAGTTTAACGAGTTTAATCTCCAAGTCGATACAAAATGCAGGTAAGAGTAAATTAATTTCTTCGTCCACAATTTGACCAAAACGACTGAAAACCGTTTTGAAAGTTTAATTCAAACAACAGAGCTTATAGTCACCGCGCTAGGTGGTGAGTAGTACGGTAAATTGATTGCCTCTAGACCAATCAGAGCACAGGGAACTCCCTGTTCATCTCTAAAATAGCGCTCCGTCGAGGTAACGTCAGTATCGATGTTTGTCCGCTTTTACCCATAATTTTTTTTGCCATAACAAAAGAAAATAGCTCATTTGCAATAATTTGTGAGTCAAAATTGGTTTGTTTGTCCGCATTTTGAGCTATTAATAGCAGCCAGACTCTACGCTATTATAAAGCTGTGTACAAACAAATGTTCACGCGATCCTTAACAGTAGGGAGAATTTTCGTTTTGATAGTGTGATTAAAGTAACGCTATTTCTACACTTTATTTATTTTCTGCAGGATACTAGTGTCTTGCGACAGAGGCAATCTAATACAAAATGAAAAATATGTCATTTATGTCTCTGTACTTGAGCCTCGACCAACCATAGCCTACGAAAGACACCATAGAGCTGTATCGAAACGCGAGAAAATGTTTTCTTTTCCTTAATAACGTCCATTTCTTCCTTTCAGCAAAGATTATGTGAAGATTTTCAACAAAGATGGCACCCAACTGGGACCACGCTACTGCGGATTTTACACCAAGGGATATGGGGTCAAAATTCAGGGTGATACAGCCAAAGTATATTTCTTTTCTCATCATTATATCGTGAGGAGTGGATTCAATGCAACATTTGAAGCAATATTATCGGAAAGTCCAGGTTTGTAGTTCACATAGATTGAATGAAATTTTGAAAGGCTTTTCCCCCGTGAGAAAGAGGTTTACCAAAATTTTGTTTTTCGTATCGCAAATATAGTTTTAAAATTTTCAACGTTCGTTGCGTTCAAAAAAAACAACCGAACCTCTTCTTGAAACTTGAAAAATGCTGAAGAAAGTTTCTTGTGCCTGTGTTTATGGTTAATCATAATTTAACTAGATAACCTGTCGCCCGCCTTTTCTAACCACCCCTAGAGCGATTTCAATTCTGAAAACAGATTTGGAATTACCAAGTCTAAATACATAGCAATAGCATACGTGTCTATTATATTACGAGAACGTGCGTACCCTTCGTAAAAACGGTTTATGTACTTAGAAATTAGTCGGCAATCAGGCTTACCGCTGCCGCTTCGTCGTATATTATTTTGAACGTTTTCTCGATATATACCGTTTTCAATTCTGAAAACAGATTTGGAATTACCGAGTCTAAATACATAACATACGTGTCTAATAGTCTATTATATTACGAGAACGTGTATACCCTAAAAACGGTTTATGTACTTAGAAATTAGTCGGCAATCAGGCTGCCGCTTCGTCGTATATTATTTTGAACGTTATCTCGATCAATATTTAACCGTTTTCAATTCTGAAAACAGATTTGGAATTAGCGAGTCTAAATACATAACATACGTACCTATTATATTACGCAAAAAATCATCAGATCACAAATCGCCAATAGCCGCTCTTGGCGTTGCCCAAATATTGTCCGATTCAAACAGATCACCGAAAACAATATGTAAACATGAATGCTTTGTCGTTAATACTGTTGCATGTAGTCGTTCATACTATTACAAGTTCGAATTACTTTGTATGTTAACTAGATGACTGTGATTTTGATGGAGCCAAGTGTCTGTGGAATAACTCGTATGTGGATGACTTTGATTGGACAATAAAAGACAGCAGAACACCAAGCTTTTTCACTGGACCATCTGGGGATTATCTTGGCTTGGGTATTTACCATATACTTGTCATATCTCATTAAAGTGTCTATCTCACGTTTGTGAATTTTAGATATTCGTAATATTATTTCTGTCTTCCTGAGCAAAATCATAATATATATTGTCAGCCAAAAATTTCATCTTCATGGACTTTTTCGCTGTCAAAGTTATCGGATGTGATGTCACAAGAGGCACTCTAAACCAGTTTTCTTTTGTTACTTGCTTATACATCATCACGTCTGATAACTTTAACAGCAAAAAGTCGATGAAGATGAAATTTTCGACTGACAAGATATATTATGATTTTGCTCAGGAAGACCCAAATATTATGAATATGTAAAATCCCCAAACGTGAGATAGGCACTGTAAGATAATTTTACAAACGTTTTACGGTGTATTTCAGTTACACGAATCAATATCTTGGGATCAATGTACAGAAATTTAAGATTATTGTTAAGTTCGCTACATTTTGTTTTGAGTCCAAGTTGATCGAATTTCTAAATAGCGATTCAAAGGAAAGACAATCTTTCCACAACTTAATCTGAAACGATAGTCTATATCTGACCTCCTCACATGTTTGACTATAAAATCCCCAAAATAAATTCGAGAGAAAATATATTACAATACAGGAAATTGCTAACATGGGGGCCGCCATGCCACATGAAGCCGCGATCATGCAGCGGTTTCACTTATTGACGTCATTGCGCGGCTTTGTATGTTTCTCTCCCTGTTTAAGGAAAAGAAAATGTTTTTGTCATTCGAGTATTTAACTTGATTATGAGCAAGGGGAATCAAAATAGCTCATACAAACTCTTGTCTACCAACTCTCGTCCTTGTTTTACTACGAGCAAGGAGAGTCGAAACAACTCATCTTGTCTACCTGAGCTCTCATCATCGAACTCATCGTTCTAAAAAGCTTTTTACACTTTTCGGTGAATCACATGACGTTTACGTTCCAAGCCTGGAAATAATTATTTTTGCTGTACCTGTCAGAATGACCAGCACAGATGAATTTGTAACGGACATACAAAAATGTGTACCTGTCACGGTACAACATAGTGTAACATCTCAAAACTTAGCGTAACGTAGCCGCAGGCTAAGCGTAACGTAGCGTAACGTCTCAAACTTAGCGTAACGTCTCAAACTTAGCGTAACGTCTCCAACTTAGCGTAACGTCTCCAAACTTAGCGTAACGTCTCAAACTTAGCGTAACGTCTCAAACTTAGCGTAACGTTTCAAACTTAGCGTAACGTCTCCAAACTTAGTGTAGGGGTGGAAAATGTATCGGACCACGGGACCATTGGTCCCAGAAAATTTTTGGGTTCCCAGAAAATATTTCAAGTTCCATGCATGCACTGTAGCAGAGAAAGAAAATGTGAAGAAAATGTTGATAAAAGTGAAAGAAATTTAGACATGAAAGTAGAACATGTTTAGCCCATTAAGGCGCAAGAGTCTCCAGAGTAAAATAACAAATTAGGGTGCACCAGGGCACAAATAATGGGTTAATGTTCCAGTCTGATCCAGTGAATGATGGTACCAGGACAAATTTGAATTATTTTGAAAAGAAATACTTAGCCCATACTTATAAAAAAACAATGTTAATCATGTAAAATATCATTACATATTGGTTAAAAGAGCTTCTATTTATCTCACTCTAGTTCGGTAGTCCTAATTTTTTATAATTGCTAAATTCCATTGCTTAAAAGAACATGAACTGGCAGAAATTTTTTTGGTTTTGGGTCTACGGTCCCAGAAAGAAAAATATTTTTTCCACCCATGCCTAGCGTAACGTCTCATAACATAACATAACACAATATCTCCAAACTTAGCGTAACGTCTCATAACTTAGCGCAATGTCTCCAAAGCTTAATGTCTCCAAACTTAGCATAATCAGGTCTCCAAACGTAGCGTAATTTGTACAACACAAAATCTAAAGCAGAGTCCATTCAACACAAAAATGTTTAACTTTCACAAAACGTTGAGTTAATCTTCGGGCAAGATGAGCATCGGACAAAATGATAGACAGAATTAATATTGTAACTGTCAAATCTCTAGAAATGGAAATTTTGTACCGGACAATGCCCGTGACCGACTGCTAATATCCAGGCTTGTTACGTTCCTTCTTTCTAGGAAACTACGCTTATATCGAGTCGAGTTATCGTCAGAAGGGAGACACAGCTCGTCTTGTCAGTGATGTCATGTCTGGTGCCAGGTGCATGCAATTCATGTACAACCTTCATGGTATTCACATGGGCAAGATAAACGTTTTCCAAGAACATCAAATTAATCGTCAACGTAAGCTTTTGTTGACCAAGGCTGGGAATCATGAACGTCGATGGCATAAAGCTTGGATGGACATCCCTGACGTCGGAGGACCGTATAGGGTAAGACACCGTATAGGGTAAAACATCCTATAGGATAATATACCGTATAGGATAAAACACCGTATAGGGTAAGATACCGTATTGGGTAAAACACCCTATAGGGTAAAACACCAATATATAGGGTAAGGTACCCGTATAGGATAAAACACCGTATAGGGTAAAACACCGTATAGAGTAAAACACCGTGTAGGGTAAGATACCGTGGAATAGCGAAAGTAACGGTCCTCAAAAGGTTACAGCTCCTTGATGTCACGGTGCCGTTAGAAGATAAAACTGGACGGGGACGTAACCTTAAAATTCTTGGAGGGGCAAAGAGTGATAACTTGAGTATATTTGTGAAAAGCGAACTGCAATCGAAATGCTTACATGCTTGACACACTTTCCCCTATTTCCTAGATCAGAAAACGTCTTCTGCGATGTTTGTATTTTTGCACACATATTTACTACAAACTGATTACTATTTTCAGATAATTATTGAAGGTGTTGTTGGAGATGGTTTTACTAGTGATGCTGCTATTGATGAAATATCGTTCACCTCGGGTTCTTGTCCAAGTCAGCTGGCAAACACTTGTGGTGGTTACCTAACGTCAGACTCTGGAGTAATTCAAAGTCCAATGTTTCCTGGAAACTATCCCAACAATGCTGCATGTGTGTGGGTGATCAATCCTCTCCCTTATTTCAACCACATCAATATTGCCTTCAAGGCTTTTGATGTAGAAAAGTCAGGTGGTTGTAGGTATGGTCCAATGTAAAGAGAGTAAAAAGATTTTTGTCTGTTGATCTAAATTATACACTGGAGGTCAATGAAGAGGAGCAGATGAGAGCTGAGCAGAGCAGGGGAGGGGGGAGGAGTGTGCAGCAGAGGAGAGATGTGGTGTGGATTATGCTACGACGTAGGATGGTATGGTGTGGTATGGTATGGTATCAGGTATGGTATTGTAGGTATTGTATGGTACGGTATGGCATGGTATGGTATGGTATGGTATGGTATGGTATGGTATGGTATGGTATGGTATGGTATGGTATGGTATGGTATGGTATGGTATGGTATGGTATGGTATGGTATGGTATGAAGTACAAATACAAATACAAAAGGTTTATTAGGTTCCCAAAAGGGATCTTCATACCTAATTTACAATGTAGTAATAAGTTCTAAAGAGAAATATTACAGGTTTCAGAAATTTTAAAATTACATATAGATTAAGTAAGAATAAAATCATGCAGAGTAAACTAACCATGCAATATTAAAAATTGTTGTTTAACCAACTACTTAGAAGATTGTTTTTTAATTTGCTTTTAAACAGTCCGATAGAAGTACAGTTGCGTACATCGGCTTGTAAGGAATTCCAAATAACCGCACCTCGGTATGTGAGAGACTGCTGTCCTAAAGTAGTACGGCATTTGGGTAGATGAAGGCTCTCACTATTCCGAGTATTATAACGATGAATTTGCAATCTTTTGCAGAACATATCCACGAGGTAATCCGGTGCTAAGCCGTGCATACATTTATACATCTGTGTAGCGTCTCTAATATAAAGAAGATCCGACACAGGAAGGAGTTTTAATTTCTTGAGCGTAGGTGTTATATGCTCGAATTTCTTCTTTCCCGAAAGTAGGCGAGCGGCAAAACCCTGTACTAATTGAAGTTTTGCAATATTAAATTTACTGGTACCGGACCAGATCGAGGAGCAGTAAAATAACTTGGTAAAAATGAGTGAGTTGATTACAATGAATAGGGTCGAATGATCAAAGAGGTGACGAATTCTAGTCGAAGTGGAGTGGAGTGGGGTGTGGTGTGGTGTGCTATGCTATGATGTGGCATGGTATGGGGTGGTGTGGTATGAGGTGGGGTGGTGTGGCATGGTGTGCTATGATGTGGTATGATGTGGTATGGTGTGGTGAAGAAAAGTTAAATACTTTTCTAGAAATCTGTTACTTTTTTCTTACATATTCAGCAAGGACAACGTTCAGGTAGATGACGTCCATCGAACGAGAATTGGAGAGAAAAGTTGTGGTTTGTTGACAGACTTACAGCAAAAGACAATCCAACTCCAAGGAACTAAGGCATACGTCGCTTTCTTCTCAGACTCGAATACGACAAAAAAAGGTTTTCAAGCAACCTATCAAGCTTCGAAAAATCGAAAAAGTAAGTCTTGAAAAAGGTTGGTATAAGATACATTTAGTATCGATATATTTCCTTATCTTGTAATTAAGTATATGTCATATTTGAAAATGTATTCCACGACCTGGAATTGAAGGTCTTTGACTTAACGTACCAGTGCTCTGACCACTGGGCTATTGGGACACTCGGTCAGGACAGTCACAATTCAATTCCACGCCGCTCTTTCTAATCACGTAAAGGAGGAGCATGGTCGACGATAACCAGGTGATGAGGATTAGATTCCTGTCAAAGGCTGGTAATATATACAGGTTGAGAATAGCTCTTGAATTCACATGGTAATCTCTCTTATTTTATAGTTTGTGGGGGACGGCTGTCTGGGACAAGAGGTAATTTTTCCTCACCAAATTATCCAAACAACTATCCATCTGATGAGGTATGGAATAAGAATATTTTTTGCCGTTACACGTGATTTTGTTTGATTTAAAGTAGACCGCTGAAGATGTAAGCTGTCCGTCTTTTTAATTTTAAAAGTTGAATAACACAAAGAGGCACAGAAACGGATGCGGCCTAGTATTGGTGTGCGCGCGGCCTAGTGTTGGTGTGCGCGCGGCCTAGTGTTGGTGTGCGCGCGGCCTAATGTTGGTGTGCGCGCGGCCTAATGTTGGTGTGCGCGCGGCCTAATGTTGGTGTTCGCGCGGCCTAATGTTGGTGTGCGCGCGGCCTAGTGTTGGTGTGCGCGCGGCCTAATGTTGGTGTTCGCGCGGCCTAATGTTGGTGTGCGCGCGGCCTAATGTTGGTGTGCGCGCGGCGCGCGGCCTAGTGTTGGTGTGCGCGCGGCCTAGTGTTGGTGTGCGCGCGGCCTAGTGTTGGTGTGCGCGCGGCCTAATGTTGGTGTGCGCGCGGCCTAATGTTGGTGTTCGCGCGGCCTAATGTTGGTGTGCGCGCGGCCTAATGTTGGTGTGCGCGCGGCCTAATGTTGGTGTGCGCGCGGCCTAGCGGCCTAATGTTGGTGTGCGCGCGGCCTAATGTTGGTGTGCGCGCGGCCTAATGTTGGTGTGCGCGCGGCCTAGCGGCCTAATGTTGGTGTGCGCGCGGCCTAGCGGCCTAATGTTGGTGTGCGCGCGGCTTAATGTTGGTGTGCGCGCGGCCTAATGTTGGTGTGCGCGCGGCCTAGTGTTGGTGTGCGCGCGGCCTAATGTTGGTGTGCGCGCGGCCTAATGTTGGTGTTCGCGCGGCCTAATGTTGGTGTGCGCGCGGCCTAATGTTGGTGTGCGCGCGGCCTAATGTTGGTGTGCGCGCGGCCTAGTGTTGGTGTGCGCGCGGCCTAGTGTTGATGTGCGCGCGGCCTAGTGTTGGTGTGCGCGCGGCCTAGTGTTGGTGTGATAGATAGATAGATAGATAGATAGATACTTTATTTATACACGCTGGCCCCGTCAACCGAAGCTGATTTCCACGAGGGGCGTGTGCAAAAATAGAAAAATGTTACATGAAGAATGATATTAAGAGCTATTTACAGTAGAATATAATAATATATGAGGTAGAATATTAAATTATTTATATGATAAGAACGTTATTAGAATCTTAGTTTACAGGCACGTCAAGTTATTTATTACTCTATGTCAATGATGTGAGCAGTGATTTTATTTCGAAAGGAAGAAAGAGTTTTGCTTTCCCTAATTTCCTTTGGAATAGAATTCCAAAGGTTGGCTCCGTCATACATGAAACTATTTTTCATATTGTTAGTACGCGGTTTTGGTAAACTAAGACCACTTGAAATGTCCCGAAGGTTGTAATTTGTTTTCTCACTTTTGTATGAAAAAAGATTAGTGAGTGATTTGGGACCCATTTTATTTAATACTTTATACATCATTTTTGCCTTAGCTTTCTTCCTTTCTGTTTTGAGTGGCTCCCAGCCCAATGTACGTAAAGCAATAGAGTGATTTACGTCATTGCTCATGTTCAAGATAATTCTAGCAGCTCTATTTTGCAGTTTTTGGAGTCGTTTTGATTGCGATTCACCAAACACATCCCATACTTCACAGCAGTAATCAAAGTATGGCCGAACAATAGCGTTATATATCGAAATGAGTGTATACATGTCAACAAAAGGTTTGACCCGACGAATAGCAGAGATTCCTGCTGTTATTTTTTTGCAAATATTTTCAGTGTTACTTTTCCACGATAAATGCTGGTCAACTATTAATCCAAGAGTTTTACATTCGCAAACTTGTTTAATTTGTTTATTTTCAATGAAAACATTTAGATCTGAATCAGAAATCTTTTTTATCGTTGGTTTTGAACCAATTAACATAAATTCTGTCTTAGCTACATTTAGGCTAAGTTTATTGGCAATTAACCATTTTCTAAGGTTTTCCAAATCAGAATTTACTGCAGTCTCAAGGTCAGTTATAGAATCTCCCGAAGCTGTCAGATTTGTGTCGTCAGCAAACAACCGAGGTTGGTGTGCGCGGTCTAGTGTTGGTGTGCGCGCGGCCTAGTGTTGGTGTGCGCGCGGCCTAGTGTTGGTGTGCGCGCGGCCTAGTGTTGGTGTGCGCGCGGCCTAATGTTGGTGTGCGCGCGGCCTAGTGTTGGTGTGCGCGCGGCCTAGTGTTGGTGTGCGCGCGGCCTAGTGTTGGTGTGCGCGCGGCCTAGTGTTGGTGTGCGCGCGGCCTAGTGTTGGTGTGCGCGCGGCCTAGTGTTGGTGTGCGCGCGGCCTAATGTTGGTGTGCGCGCGGCCTAATGTTGGTGTGCGCGCGGCCTAGTGTTGGTGTGCGCGCGGCCTAATGTTGGTGTGCGCGCGGCCTAGTGTTGGTGTGCCCGCTTACCCGTTTTATACCAAATATTTTTTCCTCGCGCATAAGAGATCCCGCGTGTTTGGATCACAGTATCCAAACACGGAAAACCACGCATTAGGTATTTAACTAGAAATACGAATCTGCAATAATCCACTCGCTATCTCGATCAATATTTAACCGTTTTCAATTGTGAAAACAGATGTGGAATTAGCGAGTCTAAATACATAACACACTCTTTATATAGTTCGTCAGATCACCACTCGGCCGCCAATGGCCGCCCTTCGCGTTGCAAAAATATTGTCCGATTCAAACGGATCACCCAAAACGACTTTTTACTTCCTTATAAGGAGTTGGTCCTACCATGATCCGCTCAAATATATAAATATATATACAAACCTTTCGTGAGAAATGGATCCCTGGCGAGATTATCACCCTCACTAACTACCACTGTAAAATATTGCAGTCATTCTTATATATTTTGAGAACAGAAATTTTTAACCCAGTGCACACCGCGGTATAATGTAAACAGACAAAAGGAATTTCACATAGCTGGAATGTTATAGAACTGATGAATCATTTTAGGTCTGTGAATGGGAGATCACTGGTTCACACGTGAACAAATGGCTCGAAATCACTTTCAAAGATTTCGTCATTGACGACACCGTGGTTTGTTATTACAATTATCTGCTGGTATACGATGGTGTCCATGGTAACGAGGTTGGACGATACTGTGGGATGTATTCTCCAGCAGCCCCGATCATAATTCAAAGTCATATCTCTGACATCAGATTCGCTACCTCGCAGTACGGTGCCGCCCGAGGCTTTGTCGCCGAATGGCGCGTCATCCAGCCAAAGGTTACGCAGAGTGGAGGAGTAGGAAGAAGATAAGTTAGTGTAATTAATTATAATTAATTAATTAATATTATTTAATTAAATATTTAATTAATATTATTAATTAAATTAATTATTATTTATTAATTATTATTATTATTATTAAAATATAATATTATTTTATTTATTATTTTATTTATTATTAATTTAATACAATTTAATTAATATTAATTAATACCATGACATGAGGGAAATTAGTCCAACTTCAAATAGGGGAGTGGATGGGGGAAATTTCAAAACACAGTCGGGGAGTTAGTGTTAGAAAACTAGTTTGGTGCAGGGGGTTAGGGTTCGGATCTTTGTTGTTTCGGGGTTGCATACAAACATGAAATTTATTTCGAGTGTTGACCAGGATATCGAACGAGTGAGCCGCAGCGAAAGAGTGACATATCCTGGTCAACACGAGAAATAAATTTCATATTTCCAAGTGATCCATGTATTTTTCTGTTTATTATATAAAAATGTTCAATTGCTTAGAAAAACAGCTTTAAACTATAGTGCTGTATCAGCGATAATCATCACATGTGCGATTACCATAAATAATAACACATGTGAGATTATCACTTTTATTAGTTGTGGAAAAATCAATAAAACACTTTACGTTATATAATATAAAATGCCAATAATTTATTGTTTACAATGTGAGCAACGGCTGGGATAATCATGGTATTTAAATATTAATTTATTTTTACCTGTGCAATATTTTTGTGTTTATTCTCATTTTCAAACTTCGAAGTTTGAAACTTCGAAGTTAGCTAGCTTTTATTTTTAACCTTTTCAGATACCACGAACCCAAGAAAACTCTGTTATGCGATCTTTTGTGTGATTTAAACAGTTATCAAAGATGAATGTGTTACTCATATTTAACTGATTGATTATCTTTTACAACCACTTGTTAAACTTATCATAGATGAAATAGATTTGTTGTTAAAATTAGTGTCAGTTTCGTTTGTTGTTGTTGTTTTTTTGTTTGTTTTTATTTAAACAATATTTTAAATCGGCATTTGTTCTACGAGCACTCGTTTGCTCATCTAGAGAACTCATGCCGTTACATAATTTTTTAAAAACATCACGATCGAAGTCATATAAAAACACAACATAAAGTATTAAAGAACAAAAAGCGATTTCATCGATACAAACATATAACAAGCATTTACAGATCACAGAAAACGATTTGTTTGAGTAAATTAACATTTGTTTGGAAATCTACATCAGAATAGCCATTTAAAAACCATTTAATTATTTTCTTGTCTGACGCCAAACGCCATTTATCTCCCAACAAATGTGAGGCTGAGGTAAGCAGAACTGTGCGTAGAGCAGCAAACATTGGGCAAAACAACAAATAGTGCTTCACATCTTCAAAATCTGCACCACATCGAGTACAAGCTGGTGAAGCAATACAATTTTTCAGTACTTTTTAAAAGCAAGAGAAAGAGGGAGGATCTTTTGAGATCAAACGGGGCATCTTATTTTTCTATTGTAGTACTTTATTGTGGTACTTATTTTTCGAAAATGCTCCAAAATCGTCAAAAAGTTAAGGTTAACCCCTTTACTTTTTGGGCAATTTTTGCCATTTTTTCGTCACACACTCCCGAACTTTTAGCTGTGCGTTAATCACATGCGCGTCACGCATATTTGTACGCACACCCAAACTTTTAGCGGTGTGTTACGCACATGTGCGTCACGCGCACCCGAACTTTTAGCTGCGCATTACGCACATGTGTGTCAAGCACACGCAAACTTTTAGCTGTGCGTTACGCACATGTGTGTCAAGCACACGCAAACTTTTAGCTGGCATTACGCACATGTGTGTCAAGCACACGCAAACTTTTAGCTGTGCATTACGCACATGTGCGTCAAGCACACGCAAACTTTTAGCTGTGTGTTGCGCACATCCGAACTTTTAGCTGTGTATTACGCACATGTGCACTTTTATAATTAGCTGTGCATTACGCACATGTACGTCACGAGCACGCTAGTTTTTGCTCATATTAATGTCTACGGCATTATTTAGGCTAAATTTTCATATTTGAGGCGTATTTCGAAAAGTTAAAGGCACAGATACCCTAAGCTTGTAATATTTCTTATTATATTGTCTTGGGCTACCTGTTCACTACTTTTTACTGGCTTAGGCTACCTGTGTATTCACTTCTCAAAACAAGTAAACATTACCAAATTAGAAGACATTTACCCAATCGTTTTTGATATTTATTAATAATTTCACGTAAATCTTTAAAAATGGTCGAAAATCATGAAAAAGTTAAGGTTAACCCCTTTAGTTTTTGGCCAAATTTGGCCATTTTCTCATATATGTCTACGACATTGGCCAACATTTTTGGATGTCCAAAAATGACCAGATTTTACGGTATTTTCTACTAATATTAATTTCTAGCACATTACATTCGCTCTATTTTCATATTCTTATTTTGAGAAGTTAAAATGATCTTTATTTCTAAACTCTGTTTACATTCTTTTTCTTTACAATCTCAAAGTTATTCTCTAATTAGTAACAATGTTCTTCTGTGCCCAGAAGTTCTTGATCTTGTTTTCTCTCGGGAAGTATATATCCATTTTTATTCTTTCTTTGATTTTTCTCTTCATGTCTGTTGGTACGGTGTTTCCTTGTTTTGGTAAGGAAACTAAGTACACCTACCCTGGGAACCAGAGGTTTTGGACCAATCCAAAAGGGGTTTGCTATAAGCCGGGCAATGATAGTGGGCACTTGAACGGAACCATCTGAGGCCACGATATCTAACATTAGAGTTACCTAAACAGTACGCATGTCGGTTAGGATTAGGGTTATGTTGGGGTTGCGGTTAATCCAAAACCTCTGGTGTCCGCGTATTAAATCGCACGAGTACCATTAATTAACCGTCTTGTCTCATGACACGCCCACAACGAATAAAAGACGTTTTTACTTATCAGAGTGTGATAAGTATTTATCAGAGTGTGATAAGTATTTATCAGAGTGTGATAGCTGTTTATTGCATATTAATGAGCTATTTTACCCAGCAATTTCCCTCTCTTCAAAGCCCTGCCCACTTGAAGTTTTTTATACAGTTGAATATGAGATTTAACACGTGTTTGGAAACAATGAAGTTGTGGGCGTGTCATGAGATAAGTGGAGATAAAAACAGTAGGCTTGTGAAGTTATTGCCCGTCGCTAAACTTTCGGGAGATTCCCGGAATAATGGCAGGTTGGACGTCTTTAGTGTTTACAATTTTGTGACAAATGCGGGAACATTATATTAAACTATAAAAAGACAAAATTTCGCAAAAATTGTCAAAAACTGATTTTGCGGGTATTTAATTTCGCGATTTTTTGATAATCGTGAAAATTAATAATTGGCGATGGCTGAAGATGGCTTACAGTGTATTAACAGAAACTGATTCAAAGGTTAATAGGGGTAGGTATTAGGTAACATAATAATGAGACACAATTTCCAGAGGTATAGTCCTAGAACGTTTATAACAAGAGGGGCTCCTGAATATAGGGAACTCATACTGAAGAGACGTGACTTATAAGATTGTAAAAATGTCAATTACTGTTTTAGGTTCCAGTAATTGACGCTATATTTAGGCTTGCCTTGTTTTTTCTTCAGAATGAAACCACAACGATGTTGTGCTGCCAACTGTGAACAATGTTGTGAACAATGTTGTCAACACGGTTGTGACAGAATTGCTGAATAGTTATTACTTTTGCAAGTGCAACAATGACAATGCCTGCTCTATCAATATTGTTTATTCCTGTTCCAACAACTATGAACCATTTGGTTCGGCATGCAATTTCATTCCATATAAGGTCATATTGGACGGGACTGGGAAGAGCAAATACGTTGCCCTAAAGAGCATATATGTTGCCCTGACAAGCAAATACATTGCCCTACTGAGTGCATGCGTATAACAGTCAATTTCCAATCCCACATGCTTAGTTTCTCTCACTAGTATACTAATCTAGCACTCCAAGTAGGGGAGTGGATTTGGTGGGGGCTAGAGATGGCTTGAGAACACAGCCGTGGGGTTAGGGTTAGAATACGTATGTACTATAAGTATCTATTGCAATTTCTGAACAATTGGATGTTCATTCAAAATATTGTTCAGCAAACATGCTGTAGCCTTGTTGAGCCCCCCAAATTAACAAGGGGTTAAGCCCCCCCCCCCCCCCCTCCCCTCCACTATAGCACATACAATTTCAATATACAGTGGCTGAATCAAGTTTAGACAACCTTAAATGCTGAAAAGTGCTAACCTTATAGATTTATTATTTATTATAAGAATTTGTGGGGTAATTCCTATATTAGCATGAGACAGACAATTGACATGTCACAAAACTATTAACGCAAATTAAAACTCTATAGTCCTAACCCCAAAATATAAGAAATACTAATTCCCAACACCATATATTTAACAATTATACTGAGATTGAGATGTATATGAGCTCATATGCTATAATTGTTTTATTCTATAGCCAAATACTTTGTTTGGGGTTTCTTTATAAAACCCCATTGATTTCAGCTTTTTTTGGCCTAAAAAAAAATTTTGCCATCTTGTTTTTTCTAGTTACTGCTAGGATATGAGGTGTATAGCCTATTAGTAGAGAAGCCAATCAAATTGCAAGATAGCTCATATCCTATTAGTATGCTATATAATAATTATTATATAACACAAGACTGTTGGAATTTTTCTTTTGAATTATTAAATTATAGTAGCTGAAAGATTTTCTGAGACAGTACATTTGATGCTGAATGATCCATCCATGGGACTGTACAGGTTACAAGAACATGGTAAAAGATCTGTGCCAACTCTTGTCGAAAAGAAGGTATTATATGATTCTGGTACATTGAATAATGCATCAATGGCACAATTAAATGTTTTATCTGCTACCATTTTATAGAATAATTGTATAAAATGACATACTAAGTATGTCATTTTATACACTTGTTAGGCTACTCACTAAATACAAATTAGTTGTGGGTCAAAGCATCTATTTTTTCAACATAAAAGAGTATATCTAACTTGGTTTCATTATCATGAAAGAGCTCTATGCAACATGTTATTAGAATGGAATACATATATATCCTTATAAGAAACAAATAAAAAATTTCAGGTTGAATTGAAAAATCTTCAGTCAAGTATTCAAGGCACCTGTTATGACTTGGATTACTCCTTGAAGTAAGTAAAATATGTAAGAATTCTATCCAATACAATTATTATAATCTCTCCCGGTAAACAATGGACACAGACTACATCAGTTGGCCTTAAGGTGATGCACCAGCCAGACATTACACAAGTTCAAAGTACATTACAGTACCATACATCGTAAAGCATGCAGATCACCAATAGATATATACCACATTACTGGTATTTGGATGAGTCCTACTTCCCTTTTGCAGAAATACTAATTGAGGCAGTGCAAGCTGATTTTTCCTTGATTATTATTTATTTATTTACCATGTAAGTCTTCATTCAATACTGAATATTATAGACTGAATAAAAAAAACAACTAAAAAACAACAACTAATAAATAAACTAATAAATCATAGAAATTACTTCCTTGAAAGATTCAAGTGATTTACTTAAATTAGCTACTTGACTGGGCAGTTTGTTCCACTCCAGTAAGGTCCTTGGAAAGAACGAATACTTAAAATAATCACACTTAATAACAGGTATTTTATATGCATGTCCAGATGAACGAGTGGAACTATAGGTGACTGGTTGGAGCTCACTATTATCTATATAAGCGAAGTTATTTCTGAATTTGTAAAGCATTTTCAAGCGAGCGATTGTTCTTCGAGATTGTAATGTTTTCCAACCCAGGATGCAACATATCATATCAGTGACACTGTCCTGACGATTGTAACGCAAGAGGACCCAACGAGCTGCCCTCCTTTGAACCATTTAAGAATAAGAATAATAAAATTAATTAATCTTAAGAATAATAATTAATCTTAAGAAAATTAATCTTAAGAATAATAAAATGATATTATCTATATATATACCAATACTTTCTACTTTGTTTCTTTAGGACAGTGAAGTCTATCGATTGGAACCCTCACTTTACCATGATGCAGGTTGGTAAAATTAATGAATCCCAGCAGCCTTTCAAGATGCTAGATGAGAGTTCTAATAACTGTAAATAGTTTAGCTGATGCTGACAAAAAGGGTTACCTAAACAAACAAGTTTTACTTATTTACTGGATAAAGAGTTATTCAGTGACAACAATATGAGTGTTTACATGAGGCTGGCCTAAATTGCACGCTCATTTCATACTCATGAGTTTGATTGGGTTTACTTTGGAAAATTGGCCTGAATTTGTCAGCAGCTCCATCTTACAGGACCCATCTTACAGGACTTATATATATATACAGGAAAACAGTACTGAGTACTGCACATGTACCAATATACTTCTCAATGTAGCAGAGTGAGGCTAGTTGGCTAAAACTTTTATATCCATTTTGGTTTGTTTTTCAGGCCTGTCTGAAGAGTGCTATTGCATCCAAAAGTAATTTGGAGAAGTTAGTATCAAATCACAGAAAATTTATTTTTAAATTTTTATTCAGTATTAAATTTTTATAATTATACCATTTCTTATTTTCCCATTTCCGTTGAACATTTAAAATGTTGTCTATTAAACAGACTTGAAATTGAACGAGCGAATTCAGCAGGTCAAAAGCCAACCTTTCAAGAAGATGAAGATCTTTCACAGCAAGATCCAGTTGAGGTGAATGAATATCCTTCAACAGAATTTGTGAGAGAGGTCATGAAACATTGCAGGATAAAGATAGATTTTCATGAAAATTTATCTTGAAGTTTGTATTTATTGCATTTACAAATATACCATGCCCAATAATCAGGTTTAGGATTTAATTAGGTGTACGTACAGGTACTGTATAAACCCAAAACAGTAGAGTTAATGATAACTCTTCTTAGATGGACATGCATGCCTATGCTATTGTAGATGCGAGTATATTTACCAACACCTTAACTAGGCAAATTTTGAAGATGCAGTATTGTCTATCTGAGAAGAACTATTTGTTTATGATATAGATACCATATATTTTAAGAGAACACTGCTATTTTTAAGAGAACACTTAAGAGTCAACTATTAAATGAATTTTTAAATAAGGAACAATAGACTACTTATATCTTATTTTATTTTATTAGTAGTATTTATTATAATTGTTGTGCATGGAAGATTTAGTTATTACTATTTTAGTAGTAGTAATAGTATTTATATCTTTGTATGTTATATTATAAAGATCTTGTTTTCTATACTTGTAAATTGCTCACCGAAAAGCCCCTAAGGGGAGTGTTCAATAAAAATTTCATTCACTTTCATTTATTCATATTAAATTTTAAAGTTAAAGTAAATTGCTTCAAAAACTTAAACCTTAAATTGAACCTTGCAATCATTTAAATGCTAAAATAATTATATTTCCAAATTGGATAATCTTACAAAGAATCTAATTTCCTTTAGGGTTTCATTTGTCCAACTTGCATGAAAGTCTGGCAAAGCCAAGAAGAATTATTAACACACTGGGCCAGCATGCATAATTCAACGAGTGATACAAACGATGCTAAATAATTGATTTGTGTAATGTGAGTTCTTGATTCAATTATAAACATCAATCTTAAATGATTATTTTTAAACCAATCAACAAACTTCAAAGACTATAAGATAAAAAGGTGCATTAAATTAATAATTAACATAATTGCACAGTGGTTTAGAACAATTATCAGGTTAGATAAATGAAATTGAATGCTCAAAAAATCTTGTGTTTCTTTTTAGGTTGGTGAGGAACCCCTCAAGAATCTCCATCCAAGGAGACACAACAGATGACTCTGCTTGGTCAACAACAACTACCACCCAGATAACAACCAAATATGGGAAATGTTTATGGAACTATTTTGAACAAGCATTTTCCAAAATCTATAGAAAAAACATTTAATATTTTCAGAGATCTATCTGTAATTACCAAGTAACCACTTGAAATTTAAAAATATTTGAAAATACTGAATGTCTTAATTTTTTTGTTAACACCAGTTTTATCTTGTTGAAAACTAAGGATATTCTTTTAGTTGTTGAATTGACCAATGTGATAATTTTACTGCATGCTGATCAGGGACTGCATGTGATGCAAAACTACAGACTTCACTGCAAAGTTTCAGCAGTGTTAGACTTAGAAGACTTGCAAAGCAATGCAACAAAACAACAACAACAATATAATATACTCTTCAAGTGCTAACATCTAAGACACTACTACAAACTATAAAGCAATACTGTACCCATAGACATAAAATTAATTTGTTTTAATATAACCAACCATTTCAGTCCAAAGTAGAACATTACACAATAGCACAAAGGCCAAAGGAAAATTCATTTACAAGTCAACAGGGTGTTCTTATTCAAATGTTTCGATGAATGAAATAACAACTTTCTTTAGTTTTTCGTCACTCTCTGGGGTCAGTTGTCCATCATCACGGATGGTCGTCAGGAGATCTTGTTGTGTGCTAAGAATATGTTTCAGGAATGCCTCTTCAAACTTGGTAATCTTGGATGGGTCTACCTTATCTAAATGACCTCTTACGCCAGCGTAAATGACAGCAACTTGTTCTTCGATGGCCATGGGATCTAAAAATAAGTTGATACTGTATATCATAATGTTTTTCAGTACTGTAGCTTGCAAAACAAAAATAGTGTTAAAAATAAAAGGTAAACTGAGCAAAAGCCATATAATAAATACAGGTATATACTTATTAAACTTGTCTGCTTGGTCTGTAAGGAATGCAGTTCCCCTTTGACACTTAGTTAACAACTAATCATTAATGGGCTCTTACTTTGTGTACCGGACACAGAATATTACATCATTGAAATATTTAGTTTAAAAGTAGGGTTAGTATTCCTTTATTTCAGGGTTAGGACTAGAGTTTTTATTTGGGTTATGGTTAGGGTTTTTGTTCTTGTAAAGCTTCTGAATCCCGAGAAAATAACCTTGATGTGTCTATGACGTAGTTTGTGTCCATTGTGTGTGCGGTACACGAAGAAGATGCCCATTAATGATTCTTAACATTTTAAGCCCTAGTATCAATATACAAATTCTCCTTATTGGTCTCCAAACATTTTGTATAGTACTACTGTAGTTGGGAGAAGTTATTATCAAAGTTGTCAGTTTGTCATCCTCTATTTCCTATATTCTCATTACCCAATGCACTTGGTTAACCATTGTTATTATTAGAAGAAGTTAGATGTTGATCATTCCTGGTGCATTAAGGGTTAAAGTAAAGGAAAATCACAATGTAACTACAAGAACAAAATTAATCATGGGAAGGACTTGTACTCATTAACGTGCCAAAAATGTTAGGCCAGACTAATTTAATTTTATGTTTCTTGGATCCGGCTGGTCACTTTCGTGAATTGTTGTAAATAAAAATAAGTTTATTCAAATTTATTCATTTCCTGCCACGTTGGAGATTAGGCTCACACGAGTGCTTGTTTGGCGGCAGAGTCATGTGTGGATCTCTCTGGTAGTAAAAGAAGGCCAAAAAAAACGTCTTACCGCGAACAATTTTAAAAACTAATTGGCAGAACACCTTTGGGGGCTGTTGGCATTTATTTTAATGCCAATATTAATATATTCACGTGTTTGTACGTGCATTAATAGTTTGGAAGTTCTAGGCACCCTGTTTGTGTAAACAGACTAGGGCGATCTATATTGCTGTGGTTGTGGATTTACTGTTCACTTGGATGTTTAAAATTTGATTTATTTTTATTTACCGACCTGCAGGGTCAGTGGTTAACAGCGGAAAAATCCGAGAAACATAAAATTGAATTGGCCTTATTAGACAGACACACATTTGTACATCAGATTATTCAGATGTATCCACTCAAAAAAATACAAATGAATGCAACTTGTCATTTACCATAACTGTGACTTACCATACTGTCCCTGTTTCAAGAGTTCAGTTAATCTGACTCCACGGTTTAGTAAAGCTTGTGTGGAAGCATCAAGATCTGAACCAAACTGGGCAAATGCTGCCACTTCACGATATTGGGCAAGTTCCAATTTCATTGTACCAGCCACCTGGTGACCAAGACAGCAGAGGTAAGAAAAATGCTGGAAAACTTAAAGTTCGTACAATTATGTACAGTACTGTACAGATAATGTACCTACAAAACGTGTTGCAATGCGTAACTTGTTATATTTCGAATGAAATACAAAATGCAATTGCTTTAAACTGTAAGTGTTTTATTACCCAGCTCTATAAATAGTCTTTTTATGTTTGGTTTACCTGTTTCATGGCTTTTGTTTGAGCAGCAGATCCCACACGACTGACAGACAATCCAACATTGATGGCTGGCCGGATACCTTTGAAGAAAAGCTCAGTTTCCAAGAAAATCTGGCCGTCTGTGATTGAGATAACATTTGTTGGGATATAAGCTGATACATCACCAGCCTGCAATACAAGCGTGAAATAATTTATTGTCCCACAATACAAGATACACTGAAGCTTGCCACAAAGGTTGAAACAATCAGACTATAAATTGGTCACTTAACATGATTGATTGTGTGCAGAAATAATTTTGGAAAAAAAAAAGATTTATAGCATTGATCTTCACTCTATTTTATGGTCATTGCATAGCTTTCATATTGGTAATGATTACTCAAATTTTTATGCTTTTGATTGAATTGAGACAAAACATTCACCATCTCTAAATTGCTTTGTCCATAATTAGTAGAGCAAAAGAAAAAACAAGCCATAAAAGTACCTGAGTTTCAATGACTGGGAGAGCTGTTAAAGATCCTCCACCAAAATCATCATTCATCTTAGCAGCTCGCTCAAGAAGACGCGAGTGAAGATAGAAGACATCACCAGGGTAGGCCTCACGACCTGGAGGTCGGCGAAGCAATAGCGACATCTGACGATAAGCCACAGCCTGTAATGGACAGGAATGTGCAATAAATACCCAAGGAATTGGGACTATCAAACTACAGTATGTACTGTTTTTAGTGGTCATGTGGTACTGTATGTGCAAGAAGGAAGTTGGTGTGAATTTAATATTGTGTACCAAGTGTAGCTGTAAGATTCCCAAAAAATGTTGGTGTGTTACTGGCAGGTTGACAGGAATCATGAATTTTGAATGTGTTAGTTGTGCAAAAGGTGGAGACCAACAGGAAGAGAGTTTAGTGAATGTTAGCATTGGTGCAGATTTGTTAGAGTGTGTGAACAAGTTTTGGTGATATGATTAAGTGCAGAGATATGATAAGTGCAGGTTGTGGTGCAGAGATAATGATAAGTGCAGGTGGTGGTGCAGAGATATGATAAGTGCAGGGGGTGGTGCAGAGATATGATAAGTGCAGGTGGTGGTGCAGAGATATGATGAGTGCAGGTGGTGGTGCAGAGATATGATGAGTGCAGGTGGTGGTGCAGAGAATTGATAAGTGCAGGTGGTGATGCAGAGATATGATAAGTGCAGGTGGTGGTACAGAGATATGATAAGTGCAGGTGGTGCAGAGATATGATAAGTGCAGGTGGTGGTGCAGAGATATGATGAGTGCAGGTGGTGGTGCAGAGATATGATGAGTGCAGGTGGTGGTGCAGAGATATGATAAGTGCAGGTGGTGGTGCAGAGATATGAGTGCAGGTGGTTGCAGAGATATGATGAGTGCAGGTGGTACAGCTCAATTAGGTGTGCTTGGAAGAAGTTTACATAGTTGCTTCCAATGTTTCACTTTCTATGCTTCCAAAAACATTTTATGATAAAAGGAATTAGGCTCAATATATTTTTTGTTTAATAGTTCTAAATGTTTATTCCAGGATGTTGCTTTGTACAAAGAGATGTTTTTCACTTCCTACCTGCTTTGACAAATCATCATAGATGATAAGTGCATGTTTGGCATTGTCTCTGAAGAATTCTCCCATGGCACAACCAGAGTATGGTGCCAGATATTGCAGAGGAGCAGCATCAGAGGCAGTTGCACTGACAATAATGGTGTATTTCAAGGCATCTATTAAGGGAAGACACATTAGCTTTACCCTGTAGGTATTTACTTTTCCTCCATTAACGGCAGATAATTAATTTCACATGGCAAAAACAAATCTACCATAGCTGTCAGTACATCATTAATCTTTAAGTTGTAGTTGTGCAGTAGTTTGTTGTATACAGATACTGTAGATAAATGTTAAGGTGGTTAAGGTACTTTACAATAAATGTTATTATATGACAATGGAATATATATGTCATTTTTCCAAATAAGGCTAAGAGAACTTGTCAAATCCAGGATACACACTAAATTCCGTATTGCACACTTCTATACCAGTTTAAACAGTTTAGAAGAGGTAAAATCTGTCTTGTATGGGAAATGCAAAGTAAAATGTCGGATGCTAACTGTCTATTTTGTTTGAATAGCCATATAATAAATATCCAATTGAAGTTTTACTGATTGTTTAACAGCTTTATTGGACACGTCTATGTGACATACTAATAAAAATACATAGATACAAGATAATAAAGATACATAGATACATGATAATACGGGTCAGGCATTTTACTTGTTTCTCGCATTTTAAATACACCTGAAACTCGTAAAATACCTGACCATATATTATCGGTAAAACCATTCAATAAAACGTATAGGTGGTGAACTGCAAAACTACTGTAGAATAAACAGATTACTGAGCTAAAATAGTGAAGAAGAAGTCACATAACATTTTGAGCAAATAAACCAACTTTTTAGTGTTTTATATCCCTACAGTATTGTAGACTGCCTACACGCTGTAAACGCTGACTACTTTTGTACAGTTACAATATCTATTTACACTCTTACAGTTTATCACTTCAATGGTTACTTCTATTTAATATTATAGACTGCCTACAGAGGACAGTCTCATACATGTAGATAAGAATTGATTGGACTAGGTTAATACTTTACCTGCATTTTCTAATCTTTTCATGATCTGAGCTACAGTACTCCTCTTCTGGCCAATAGCAACATAAATACAGTATAATTTTTTCTCTAAATTGAAAATAACATGCCAACTCATATCAGTTCACTTTTACCAGTTCACAGTTTACTGGTACCAAGGTTTACACCAAAAAACAATGCAGGGCACGCAAAATCGCTAGCCCGAAATTTACAAAAAAATTTACTTCGGGCAAACAAAAATACTAAACAGTCTGCCCATCGGGCAATTAAAAATATGGATATTTGTGGCTTTCAAAATACAATTTTGAGATTTGTGAACACGGTTTTTCGTGCATGAACAGAGTGAAAATCTCGTATCACACAAGACTTAAGGCAGACACCCTAAATGACTTGATGGTTCTTTCAACAAATCGTCCAGAAGTTGACAGCTTTTCTCCAGACAAAGCAATTACTGGTTTTTCTCTGGTAGAGGAACTAGACATATTGATTTGTTCACAAGACTCAGAAAGTGAAGAAGAGAGTGATACCTTGGAAGAGGTAGCACAATCAGAGGAACAGGAGTCAATCATGTGCGTCACGCACACACAGAATTTTCGTTGTGCATTACGCACATGTGCGTCACACACACCCAAACTTTTAGTTGAACTCAAATGGTTGGGTCTGAATCTGGCTCAACAGAGTGAGCTGAGTGACTGTTGTTATGTATTACTGTAGTGTTGTCTGTTAAACATTAAATTTAAATTTATTAAAATCAATTATAAAAATAAATGACTCAATGACAATGACCTGTAGTGTAGTGCAGTTTGCTAATTTTATTGTTCAGTTAGTTTTTCCTGGGGCAACTGATTTTTTTTGGGGGGCAAGTAGATTTATGCTGGTGGCTGCCCAAAGGGCAACCAGATTTTTCAATATTTTAAGCACCCTGCAATGCTTACATGTACATTGTATTTTTCAAAATAATTATGAAAAAATAACAAATTAGTTTCTACTAAAACAATTATATTATTCAGTTTCAATTTCTATGAGGCAATAGTTAACTTGGGTTTTACCCTACATTATTATATGGCACAAGCTACTTCCGGTGAAATTGCGTGCTCTGATTGGCTGAGACACGTCACGTGCCGGTCCGTTATTTCCCGTAATGGACCGGTCCGGATTACGGATTTTGTCAACCATTTTGTTTACAAAGGAGCGAACAACGATAGGAAACTTTGAAAGCAGCAAAAATTGAACAAATTTAGTAAATTAAGCACTAAATCATGTACGAGTCGGACGATGAACAATCTAAATGAGAGTCTTACTATCATGAAAGCAATAGAAGAACAAGAACAAGATTGAAAATGACAATTCTGTCACTCAAAACGTATGTAAAGTATGTTGTTTAAAAATGCCATGCCATATAATAAACCTCTTATTAACCTCAACCGCTTGGTCATTACAGGAAAATATCAGACCTCGGTCTTTTACGTACGAACCTTGCCCTACGTCCGTACTGTCAAGACCTCGGGCTGATATTTTCCCGTAATGACCGCGCTCTTTGTTAATAAGAAGTTAGTAGCTAAACTATCACCACATAGAAATTTTGAGCTCATAATCTCAGCAAAAAGTCTGCATGGTCAGATCTTTATACATTACTATAAATAAAAAATCTTCTTTCCTTCTATAACTTTGTATCATTACACAAGGCCATGAACGTTCGATCGTCATTTTTGCTGCTGCCATTTTGCATGACAGCAACTTCCATCCCAGGGCTTTTGTTTAAAGTTGAAGTCAACCCCCAGTGCGACAACTTGGCCTCAAATGAAATATAAGTTTCAAGTTTCTTCAATTTCCTTGTTTAACCAATAAAACTAAGTGGCCTTTTAAAACCTTTTTAAGCCACCTCCTGTTAAAGCCATTACTGACTTTAGTGCAGAAATTAATGATATAAACAACGTTTACAAGGTGAAAGAAAATGAGTTCACTGGTAGAAATAATTTGACTAAAATAATTTGATCAAATCCTGCAAATCAGCAATCAGTGACTGCTAACCCCCGTTATTTAGAGCGCTGAAAATGTTATTTTATAAATTACATTTGGGCATACTTTTAGTAACTTACTTTCATCAGCACCATCATTAAATCTTTTCTGGTTTATGATTGTGTCTATCGCAATTGCAGTTTTTCTATAGTGGGAGAAGACAAAAAAGATCTGCATCATTTCATAGAGTATCTAACTTTTTTTATCTACTGTATGTACAATTGTCAATAATACAGTAGTTATGAAATAATAATCACTGACAAACCCTGTTTGCTTATCTCCAATGATAAGTTCACGCTGTCCTCGACCAATAGGAACCAAACTATCAACAGCTTTAATGCCAGTTTGCATAGGTTCTTTGACAGAAATACGAGGAATAATGCCTGGTGCTTTTACTCCAACACGGGCCCTAGTTTTGCTTGTGATGGGTCCTTTGCCATCAATGGGATTTCCTAAAGCATCAACCACACGCCCTAATAACTCCATTCCCACAGGCACATCCACAATGGCACCAGTTCGTTTGACAATATCACCTTCCTTGATAAGTTTGTCATTACCAAATACTACAACACCAACATTATCAGGTTCTAAGTTAAGAGCCATACCCTACAATATTTAGAAAAAATAACAATAAGGATTGATTTGAAACTGCTATAATTCATTTTGAATCCTCACAAGCAACTTTGGTTTCATTGCTTCAATTACTTTAAAGTGTCTATATTCGCTAGCCTTTTTTTTGCTTTAACGGACAAAGTAGCATGGCAGGAGCGTACACTGAAAATTTCAAGTAAATCTGCTGCATAGTCTTCGAGCTATCAACTCTCAAAGTTTGGCATGGCTAAATGTTTTTGGTGAAATCTGAAACGCGCGGTTCATTGTCTTGTGACGTATGCAGGTGTACTAGCTTACTATGCATTTACTATGCATAAGAACAATGGATTTGAACATTAATTATCTACAGTACCTGCATACATCATATACCGGTACCACATATATTCAATCTCAGTCTTTCCCTATTTTGTAACGTTAAACTATGCCAATGGACAAACTTTGAGAGTTGATAGCTCGAAGACTATGCAGCAGATTCACTTGAAATTTTCAGTGAACGATCACGCCGTGCTACTTTGTTTGTCAGAGCAAAAAAAATGCTAGCGATTTTTTCACTTCATAGACACTTTAAATACATTGCAACAGAGTGTATAATATCACCTTAAGACCACTAGAAAATTCGACCATCTCATCAGCCTGGATATTGTTAAGCCCATAAACACGAGCAATACCATCTCCAATGGACAACACCCGTCCCGTTTCTTCCAATTCAGCTTTGGTAGATGTCCCAAGGATTCGTTCTTCTAGGATAGATGAAACCTCTGCTGTACCTTTAAAATTAAAACTGAATACTTTAGTTCTGATGGGAAAATACACCACATGCAAAACATAGAAAAATGCCTAAACCATAAGAAAATCTCTAACCTGCCCTTGCAAAACGGCTATTTGTTACACTAATATGTCGTACTCCTGGCTTTAGGTTGCTAAGGCACCCACGATAGCCCTGTAGAAAGAATATACGTCAGTGAAATTTATTAGAATAAATAAGAAAAATATTATATACACAAAACACACACAATGGATGTGTCTTAAAATGGTCAAGATCTACTACCTTCCTCAGCAAATTAGCAACACTAAAATATAAATTACTGTATACTGTTATACAGTCTTGTTCGTTTAGAAATGCTACGCGTGTGAAATATCGCACACATGGTTTGTGTGATGCGTGTGATTCGCACGTATCTGACTTGGTGCGGAAGTAATGTCAACTTATGTAATGTCAACTTATGATACACATTTGCATGGAAACTAAATAACACACATATACAATATAGATAATCACACTTTAATACACTGTTTATACTGTCTACATTAGAATCGAAGCGTTGCAATAATCGATACAAAACCAGATATACAACTTTGTAAATCAGAGCGCTACATAACTGCTTCATTCCTAAAATCAATACAAAAGTAGTTACATATACAAACAAAACGCCTATCTGATACACTTTAGCAGATGCAAGGTAATCTGATACAATGTAAACAAACTTAAAATATGCAAGAAAACACCTAATAACATACGAAACGTCGAAAGTTTATTCAACAAAACAAAACAATTTTGTATACAGAATAAGAAATAATTACACATTAATAGGGTCATAAGCGTGTTATCAGCCAAAATTGTTCACTCAGATTCGCAAGAATACTGCAGTGACAACTCCATCTCATCGTCATATAACATCTGATGCGTCCAAATCAGAAAAGGTGTTTAATGCTACCTTCCATTTAACATGTTTATTATAGCAATTGTTCCCAGAGCCCCCACGCATTTTATAGACTTGCAATATCCGTGCTTCCACAAACGAAAATGTTCAATTTCAGAATTTATATTTGCGCACGCAATAATCATCCCATGCATGCATGGATGCATGCGCATGCGATCGCACATGTCAAACGAACAAGACTGGTTATAGTTATAAACCATTAAGGAGTTGATAATAAGTTTGTTTTAGATATGATAATAGTTTTTTTTGTTTTAGATTTCATGGACAATTTATATTCAAAACTAGGAGTTCTTATCAGAAGTGAAATGCTGCCATTTGTGCAGTGTTCAGGATCAGAAATGCCAACAGAATAATGTGAGAAATTTTCTATAGCATGAGGATCAAATAAGGTGATCATTGTAATATTAAAATAACATACCGTGATCATATTGACAAGTTCCAAAAGGTAGGAACTTTAATACATGTGATAAAACATCTATGTCACAAAACGTCATAAAACTGAACAAATATCTCAACAGAAGGCAATTTACACAAATCAAGATTTTGTTGACTATACATAGGTCCGCAAAGAGATCTGGGCACGAGTGTCAAGATTAGTGTGCTGCCTACGGCAACAATAAACTGTCAACAAATTAATCTTTTCTGATTTTCCAATAGTTTATCAGATAATTGTACTTGCCAAAAGAATGGTCCAACATGTCAATCAGGGTTAAACTCAGTCAACAATTAATTCTATTTTTTAAATTAATGTATGCATAACTTTACATATATAAACTTATTATCAACTCCTGAGTGGTTTATAACTATAACAGTATGTACAGTAATTTATATTTTAGTGTTACTGATTTGCTGAGGAAGGTCGTACAGGTAGATCTTGACCATTTTAAGATATAGACAACTGTATATATATTTTTATACATTAAAGTTTTTAATTGTGCCTGTTTACAACTATCAAATTTTCAGGTCTTCATTGGTTTGAGAGTTGAAGTTTTAATATATGAAAAACATGACCAAATAAGCACATTCTCCTGAAGTACAAGAATTTGTGGAACAATAGATTATATAATATACAGTAAATATCAATATTACTTAATATTTGTAAAAATAATTCAATTGAAGCACAGGTGTGATTGGCACATATTCACTGGGAGGTGTAAAACACGCATGTGACATTTTATCAAACTAAAGCAGCTCAACCTCTGAATTTGATCTACTATCATTAATATTTGACTTTAGCCTAGTAAATTATAAATTATAATTATTTTATATATCAAACACAGACTCAGCAGTCAACAGATAATTTGTTATCTATGGCTATAGCGAATAGTGTGTTCACTGCTATCAATTTGGATTTACGAAACGTCAACACATAGAAATATCAAAGGAACTCAACAAAATAGAAACCAGTTTTAGGCAACTAGACAGTCAAGTGGGAAGGCCAAACAAAGTTAATCAAATAGTTGGTTCCTGTAAGTTCACATAGCGTTTAAAAGGCAAGAGACACAGTGCAATATCTTACCCTTGTGGATGTTCTTCCTACAGCCCGAACTAACGCAGAACTTAGCCGTGTTGAAAGCATATTGATGTTGCTCTTCCGTCTTCAACTCTGCCAAAGTCGTTCACGTTGGAGGAGAGATGATGGTTCACGTGAACCTTTATTGCGCATGCGTGATAAATCAAACGTCTGTGAGAACTCTCGCGTGATCAAAACAAGTGTATTCGTGCTTCGTGGAAATTACGTAATAATCCAAAGTTCAATGTTTACAATCTGTTCGTTCATCCGAAGTCCGAACCAATCTGCTGGCCTACTATGAGTGGATTGCACCATGACAACGCAATACTTTATTAATATTTACAATACTTCAGGATATATATAAAGTTCTACTTCTACCACAGTTATAATATCATATATTCACTAACTATACTCCCAACGTCAACACATCTGGTAATGGCTACCAAGGAGTCACAGCAGTGGCAAAGTGCTAGTCGATCAAATGGTAATGAAATGTCTCAAGTAAAGTCAGAACCATTTGGTTTTACTGTGTATTACGAATCATTGGGTAGGTAATTAAAGTATGCATGGTTAGCCTTTGAAAGCCACCAATGTTTGGTTTGGTTAATATTCATTCACATGACTGTATAGACCGAGGTATAGACTAGTTCAAACATAGTAGAGCTAGGCTGTGAAGAGTTAAGAAATTCACACTATTTTATTTTCCAAATATAAAACTTAGAAAATAAACCAGAACAACTTTCAGAGGTTGTAGTCATCAGTGAAGAAAATGAAAGACTTCGATTCCTGGAAAGCCACTTGAAAAGTACCAAACTGAGCTGTGCAGGAGATGAGATCACCACTCAGACCTTGATTCACGAAGCAGAGAGATTCTTCAAAGAGGATAAAAACAGCAAGAGAACAAATGAAAAGAATAAAGAATCCAATGAAATTGTTTGTAAATTTTTCATCAAGGGGACATGCAAATTTGGTGATGAATGTTTTAACAGTCACAATCTTATCCCAACAGAGTGCGATGGTTCAGACAAAGTGGAGCTTTCACAAAACATTTTAATTCCCATGGATAGCAACATTTTAGTTCCCACAGATAGCAATTGCAATCCAAACAACAAACCTCAGAGTAAACAGAAAAAGAACAACAAAATTACAGTCAGTGAAAAACTTAAAAAGAAAGCTCCTATGAAAACAGCTACAGATGTTATCAATCGGATACAATGGGATGAGAAACTTCACCCTCAAGATTTTGTTGTTGGGTATCTGGATCGTTTCCTTGGAGTTATTGAGAATGTGTATTCCTCTTTCAACTGGGAAGATGTGACTTCAGTGGACCAAAGCATTCTTGCAATTCCTCGTCATCGTATTCAATATTTTAAATACCAAAACGAGATTGTGTGGGATAAAAACAAGCGGTTGGATTGTGTGTTTGGTTCCACTGGATCTGGACAGACAATTTTGGATATTATAGAAAAAACTGAACATGAAGAAAAAACTTTAGAAAACTAAAGAAATGAAATTGTCTATAATGTAACCTAAACATCATCTTTCCATATTCTTTTGAATATATATTTTCTTGATGACATCATTAGTATAAATCGAAAATGACAAAACTAAACAGCAATACTGTATTAGAATTGGGGTAACCAACTTGACAGGCAAGTTTTGTCATTTTCCAAGTAATACTTGGTGCATCAGACACATAAAAATTAATAAATGCCTGTCCTAATTTATGAAAGTCCCACAGGGATATATTACAGCCACATAATTTAACTATAACTTGTATATTAATTAATGCTGTATTTTTACACATTATTTAAGATAGGTACAAATCAAAAACACTAATTAATATTAATAAAAAACAACATTGTTGTATACTGCTAATAGCGAATAAATATTTTCAGGCCCTTTGCCAGAATGAAATGTTTCAGTCTATTAACCTTTTAGTGTTGAAGCATTGGGTGTTTCCCTTGTTATACTGTTATATTGATTAAAGATTGATTAGCTTGCTATTGGCAATTATATTGATTAAAGATTGATTAGCTTGCTATCGGCAATTATATTGATAAGAAAAATAATTGTTGAAAAATTACTTGCATGTAATATTTTATTACCCTGCATTTATGTAAACGTGTAATGCAATATACTTTTAATTAATTTTCACCTTCCTTGTTACACTTTCTACATGAATGTCCTGAAACCATTTTAAATGTGAAGATTCACATGGCTCACCCTCAAAAAGCAGTTTGTTCAACGCACCTTAAACCTTCGGCATTAAACACGTTTGCAACTACATTTCTGAAACAGATGTATTTGACCAAAATATGTTGCCTTCACACAGAAGCTATCAACTTGTCAAACTCTCTCACTTTATCATGCCTAATATTATACCTGTTCAAAATTCAACTCCATGGCACAAACAAACTCCCCGTATCTCAGCAACATTACTTTATATTATATGCAACAAAATTTTTATTTAGTGGATTATCAGGAGATTTCATCCATTCTTTTCGAAGCAATTGCTTAATCTGTGACAATCTCATGTTGGGGTTTTCAGCTTTTAGTACCGGTAGTCTTTCTTCTTCAAACTGTGCAAATGCAGCTTTCATTCTTTTCTCTGGGTGTGACTCATGTTTCTCATCGACGCTCAACACAGAAATGGCATCCTCAACATTCCGTGCTTCAACAGCTCCCTCTGTTGCCATCTCCTGAGCAACCAATTGGTTTATATTTTCCTCAAGTAGTCCATCGTTGACAGTGACATTTTGTTCCACTGGCTTGTTTGCATCATCTTTCCTTTTTTCTGCCTCCTTCTCCTGTATCACAACAATCTCTGACCTTGTTACTTTTGCTGCAGCTATTGTTGAAGATTTTCCTTTGAGTTTTGATTCTTCCTCTTCTAACAGTTGTTTTGCAGCTCGCTTCTTGTCAAGCTGTTCCAATCTTTTTTTATCTTTTTCATCCTGATAAAAAATAGAGCACATTGAATTATACCATATTTTATTGTAAAAGTGTGGTCATGGTCATGCACCATGCAGGACCAACCCTTACCTTATTAGATATGTTCTAAACCATGGTTATAAATTTATTTTACCTTATTAACCCTTTAACCACCAAGCCGGCCAAAACCAGCCCTTTTATAATTTTACTCCTGTCTAACGCCAGATAATTTTACTCTGTCTAACGCCAGATGATTTTACTCGTCAATTGGGAACCTCTGGGGGTTAAATGGTGAACTGAGCCCCCACTCTGTCTAACGCCACACGATTTTACTCGTCAATTGGGAACCTCGGGGGTTAAAGGGATTGTTTTCAATAAATAACCTGCTGGTATGCAGTCTGTGAGTGCCTTCTAGTTTTAATTTGAATTAAGAGCTGTTTAATTATCTTGTCTAATACATTTTTAACAAATAGTGATTTCGGTGCCAGTGTTTTGGCCTAGGATTATGGTTTCTAAGTTTTTAGGGTTTAAAAAAATGGTTATATGAACCTAAAATATATTATAACCACCAGTATATGATATCTAGGCATTTCTAAAGAATGTAATCATTTGTATTTTACAATTACAGCTAGAAATGTGCAATAATGTCAACAAACTTTTCTATCTTTCTTTTTTGCTGCATGCTTGTCACCAGACTCCCAACCTTCCCAATACTTTTCCTCTGTTTCTTTGTCTTTTTTATCGTTCTCTGCGGCTTTTGTATCAGCCTTGCGAGCTCTTGCTGCCTCGGCTTTCGTGTTCGTTCCTTGGAACTTTTTAGGCATGGTTATCAAGAGGAAAAACTATTTTATTGGGAAAAAATCTGGTTTTAATGTTACTCGTCGTCTACCATTGCAATCGCATCGTCTTCGTAACTCTCCGGATCTTTCCGTCACATTACAGTTTGAACTCGGTTTTGCACTAAATGATAGATACAATACATCATAGTAAATCGAGCATTTCGGATTGACTGGTTACCTTGTTTTCTTACTAATAATTTATTTTATATGCCATGATGAAATACTTATTCCAGTTATTCGAATAATTATTGACTTCACTATAAAAACTTTATGTTATGGTCGAAGAGACGTCGACTCACGAAACGTTCCCGACGAAAGGCCGAGCTCATGGATTAATTCATTAGAAGAAAAAAGAGAAATATTATTTTCTGTGGAAAAACTGAATCGTCTCTTTGAATTGAGAAAGCTTATCCAAAGCTGAAACAAAAGCAGTGGGAATTTAATACACAAACAATATTTGCTTGAAGTTGTGTTTCTTTAACTGCCTGTCTGTCTTCACTATAAAAGAGGTGGCTTCACTACAAAAGAGAAATGGTGGATAACAAATTAAAAAATGATGGTGAAGTAGAGGAGAGAATGGACATTGCTGACAATCAAAATACTGTCAATGGGAGCCAAGAAGGGAGTGATCAAGGCCAGGAGATTCCAGGCGATTCTGAAGAACAACCTAATGTGAATGAAATAACACAAACTGACCAGTTAAATAAAAAACTTTTGGAGGCATTCTTAACAAGAATAAATTCCTCTATTCATGGTAGCTTGTCTGTTCCAAGTAATGGCCATTCAGAATCGTCAGAATGGACAGATGCAGGAAAAGATTAATTTTGATTATCAGTTCAGAAAAGATAAAATCTGCAAAATATTTATAAGAGTTTTGAACAACTTAAAATAATTTGTAAGCTTAGTATAAGCTCAGTTCATAGCTCAGTTCATTCTCAAATATAAATTCAAAATAAAATAACAAAAAGATATTTTTATACCTCCCCCTGCTGAGGACAGACTCTGTTTTCGCTCTTTCCCAGTCTTCCCTCCAAGGAACTAGTAATTTTTAGCCAATCATAAACGACGTGGCAGTTTTTCGCGGGATTTTGCGGGAATTCAGTCATTCACACTAGATCGAGAGCAATTTATATAATATATAGCACAACGTCCGAGTTATTTTGCATTTTCCGTTATGGATGATCCTGACACAAACGATCACATCGAACCATCGGTTTTTGGTGAAGAAGACGATGACCCATTTGCTCTACCACCGCCATTAGCCTCGCTTGCTCCTCCAGGAGAAGACCTAGCCGATGTTCAGGCAGAAAATGGAGTTTTAAATTTAGATGGCGAGACCGAAACAGGCCAAGAGGATAAACAGGAAAATAAACCTAAGAAAAGAGTGCCTAGACTTCGAGTTAACTTAAACGAAATGCGGTAAGTTCCGCTTTAAAAAAGATCAATTTTAAGTTTGTTTATAAATATTATAATATAAAGCTTTAATTTTATGCACCTATCAATGTTAAGCTGCAGGGAGGGGAGGCCGGGCATACCCAGCGGATTTGATTGGAAATTTTAATTTTTTGTCAAATATCCCACCCTGGGAACTTATTCAAAACTCAAATGAGATCAAATCCCCTCTTATTAAAAGTCTGTTCTCTTGTTCGCACTCTTCTGACTCCGCCATGTTGCCTTCTGAGCTGATCAAATTGCTCCACCACGGGAATCAATCATGTGCCAAATCCCCTGGGTATGCCCGGCCTCCCTCCCCTCCCGCTTAACATTGATATGTGCATTAAACACGGTGCTTGCATATATTGGTGGTGAGATGCTTACCGTGCCAATCATAATTATTCAATTACTGTGATTGGTCAGGAAACAAAGAGAAATGAGAAGTAATCAGAATTCAAAACAACAAAATCTCCATTGTTTGAATTGATTTTTAAAATTTCAAAGACTCCATTGTTTCGAGGGGGAGGGGCTTCCCCTTTTATGCGAGCACTCTGTGTTTAATGTATACTTTTATATAGAATAAAAAAGGGCCTGCTTAATGTCTGTCAGATTTAACAAGGAATAATAGTTGTCAAAAACTGGTCTTCAACAATGCAAACCAACCATGGAAGTAATTGTTCTCAATCCCCAAAACAACAAATATCCTAATCCCCCACCTAATTAGTTTTCTAACCCCACGCCTACTTAGTCTTCAACTTCTGATAGTGTTTCTCCCCGTCTCTATAACCTGTCCATTCACACCCCCAATTTGAGGTGGTAAATTAATAGACTCATGAGAGACTAAGCATGTGGGACTAGTAATTGACTGTTACACGCATGCGCACGCTTGGTTTGTTTGCATTGAAGACCAGTTTTTTGACAACTATAATACCTCATTTAACTGGTAGAATTTAGTAGGTTAAGTCATGATACTTTTCTAACATTTTGATGTTTGCAGATTATGCACTAACAAAGGTGTTGCAGCATTGAAACATTTATGTGGTGATGTAACATTTAAAGGAAAGGGGCATGAGGTAATACCATTACTAATGGTTTTTAAGAAGAAAAAATAGTTTTCCCTAGCCAGCATACTCTGATTCTCCTCAGTCAATTTAAGTTAGCAAATTTCTATCTGCTTATTAACCATTTATTCCCAGAGGTGATCTCCACCTAATGTCTCCTAACAATATCAATGGTTAACCAAGTATAGAGGTAACGAGAATAAAGTAAATGATCTCCAACAAATTCTTCCAACTAGTCCCAAAGAAATGTTTGGAAATAAGTAAGGAGAATTTGTATGCTGATACTGGGCTGTGTTAAGAAGCAAGTGTGCAATGTTGTACCATTATTGCTTTTTCTAAAGTAAATGGTTTTAACCTAGGTGTATCATTAGATGTGTGAAGTTGATTGTCCAGGTTGTTGTGGTCTTGAGAAAGATTATTGTTGGTGACTGACGTTTCGACAGCCTCAGCGGTGGTCATCTTCAGAGTCAAGTCACTTGACTCTGAAGATGACCGCCGCTGACAATAGTCTTTCTCAAGACTACAACAACCTGGACGATCAACTTCGCACGTCTATTGCTTTTTCTGTTTTAATATCTCTATATTGTATCATTCAAATACAATGCTTCATTCTTAGGCATCAGATTTAAACAAACTACTTCAGCAATTTGAACACTGGGCTCAATGTCTCATGCCAAGTTGGCCATTTGAAAATGTGGTCAAGAAATGTGAAAAACTTGGAACAAAAAGGATGGTGCAGGTATTATTGTCTTACTTGAAAAACTATGAGCTTGTCATCTCACCAGAAAAAGCATCAACAAACAAACCTTCAAAATAACAGTACTGCAGGAAAATGTATGTTTTCTATTCACTAGAATGAGCTAAAACGTCTTAGACGTGATGAAGAGGATATTCTTAGAGGTGATTCCGAAGGTGAAAAGGATCAGGAAGCCGACGAAGGTACTGTATATAAAATATTACTTAGTTGCATCACTAGTTTTATTTGATATATATATAGAAGTTAGCATCGCAAAGGTTAGGGCTGCCTTGAAATCCAAGGCAGTTGTGATATTGTGCAAAATTGAAAAAATAAGTGGTGGGCATTCATTATATGCAGTAGGGGTGGAAAATGTATCGGACCACGAAAATTTTTGGGTTCCCAGAAAATATTTCAAGTTCCAGTATAGCACTGTAGCAGAGAAGAAATAAATTTAGACAGGAAAGTAGAACATGTTTAGCCCATTAAGGGCAATTAACAAATTAGGGTGCACCGGTGCACCAGGGCACAAATAATGGGTTAATGTTCCAGTCTGATCCAGTGAATGACGGTACCAGGACAAATTTGAATTATTTTGAAAAGAAATACTTAGCCCATACTTATAAAAAACAATGTTAATCATGTAAAATATCATTACACTCTAGTTCGGTAGACCTAATTTTTTATAATTGCTAAATTCCATTGCTAAAAAGAACATGAACTGGCAGAAATTTTTTTGGTTTTGGGTCTACGGTCCCAGAAAGAAAAATATTTTTTCCACCCATGATATTACGTACAATTACACCCACAGCATTGACTTTTAGTTCATCAAGTATTTGTTTGTTTAAGGTGAAACCAGTGCAACTGGGCAACAACCAGAACAAGAACCAGGGGTACATGCAATTTTTTGTTTATTACCGTACATGTTGAATGACATTTTCTATGTAAATTTTGCCTTTTTCATTTGTTTATCACTGTTAGGTTGCAGCACAAGAGACGCCCGTACAATATACTGATGAACAGATGGAGAGGATTAGGAAAAACCGTGAACTGGCCTTTGCAAGAAGAGAAGCTCTTAAGAAAAGAAAACTGCAGACAGAGGAAAGTCAAAATGGTACTGTAAATATTCATTTTTATTTTATTGTACTGACAGTGCATGCTGGTAGTAACCTGTAGTTACTATGTATAGAAACAAAACTTAGAAATTTGCTCTCAAGGGATTGCAATTTACAAATAACAAAATTGTATTGTTGTTATCTGCTTACATCATCCCTGTGCACTACAGCGCTATTAATTGTAATGTACAGTAAGTCCCTTAGGTTCATTTTATCCTGGCTATCAGTGGATAATTCACTTAAAAATGTCTTTTGTTTCTTTGATAATAAAGACGCTTCCACAGTCTCAGAGACGCCAGGTACAACAGAGGATTTATCTGAAGACCATATTGATAATAGTAATGGAACACCATTCACAATGCTTGGTACTGATCAAAACAATATAGATGCAGCTGGACCTGATAAACAAATGATGAATGAAAGCCCAACCAGAGAACCATATCAGCTTGACCCTAACGATGAAGAAATTCAAATTGCAGAGACAATTGCCAATCTAATGGATACAGATACCAATGTGAAAAAAATTTCAGCAGAACCAACAATGACAAGCCCAACCAGGGAATCCAATCGGCAGTATCCTTCCAATGATGATGAAATTGAAGGGGTATCCATTGATCAAATGGACATGGATACCAACACAAGTGAAAATTCAGCAGAACAACCAACAGAGAACAGAGAGCCTGTTGAAAAAATTGTGCTCAATGCCAGAAATTGTACTTTAGACCGTGTTACTGAGATCTTAATTGAATCTCCAATCAACATAGAGAATTTTGAAATACAAAGAGAGACCAAAGTTCTTACTGAAAAACCTATCATGACAAATAGCAAAAATGAGTATCCAGTGGAAATAGTTGGTGTTGGACAAAATGTTGAAAATACAAATGCAATTAATGAAATTTCAGCAGCTGAATTACCAGTGAAAGACAATGGACCAAGTTCAGAAACAAGTACACACAGTGATAAGGAAAATGAAGATGTAGTTGTTGATGAAGCTGACCACCAAATGGTTATGGATTTGCAAGAAACAACTAGAGTAAAAATGAAAGATAATATAACCACTGACAACCCTGATATGAAAAATGGCATAACAGAGAATCAGGACATTACTGACAGCGTGATGCCGGAATGAATACATCTACACAGCATATCTAACTTTAGCAGGATTGCTAAAAGGGAAGAGGAGGCTAACTGTGCATCACTGTAATATAATTTATATATGTAGCAGATATTCCTGGAGAAGAATTAATCAAACACTGACCAAATTATTTTCTAAACATTGGATCCCAGACAGAAAAGTAGAGCTTACCTATATTTATTTTCAGTATTTTGACATTTGAATCAACAAGTGCTTATGCAAAATTTTCTCTCATGTTAATGTTGAACGTCCTCTGAGAAATGTAAAATAATTGCTTGGTTTAATATCACAAAAATATATAAAATTCTGTTTAGTTTATTATACTATTTTTTAACTGCAATTATATTAAAGAAGTTTCTAAAAATCATTTGGATCTTTCAAGTTATGACTCAAGGCATTTTGTCACAGTCCCCCACAAAATGTAAGTAATTTGTTGTTTCCTTTTTTACTATCGATCAGTAAACCAGCCCTATTCCTTTGCATGGCATGTTTATTGATTGATGTTAAAAATAGGAATTGACTTTCGTACTAACTATTAAGCCCGATAGGCTTATTTTTATCACATGATTATTTTACATATAAAAGTTTCACTCAATTTTCATTTCACTTTACATTTCACTCAAAACATTAGACATCTTACACATTACTTTCTACACCAACCTTTTAGAGTTTTTGATTGATCCATGTAATACCTGCATTGATCTAAATGGGTGTCCAAATCTGCGTGTCTATTACTGTATTTTTACAATACTAATTACAACTGATTATCATTCAAAAATTCACTTTTATTTACACTCACTTCCAGGGGCGGACTGGCTATCTCAGAGGAGCCCGGACCGCCCGATGACGCAGTCTGATTTTCTACGTCGGAATTCCAATGCAAACCTTGGTTGAGTACATAACAGGTTTTTCTTTTAAGAAATAATACTCACAATGAATCAGAAACGATGTGCTGTAAGACGTTCAGTTCACACCTTGTACTGTTCGTGCTCAGCTAAGGCAGTCGTTCAGACTTTTCTGTGCACTACCATGCACAGCGGGCAAGCATTATTACTTCATGTTAGGTTCACATACACCTAAACACATTACTTTAGTCTCGTCTCAATCATGGCATATTTTAGAACAGTCGCTGGTTCAATCTCGCTATTTTTTCACTTGCTTTCTATGGTCTCAGACACCATGAAAAGAAAGAACAATTTCAATGGTTTGGAAGGGCCCCAGAAGCAGGGGGGCCCGGTAAGCCCGAGTGGCCAGTCCACCCCTTTCACTCATTGCCGAAATCCATGACATTGTACACTATTATTTTACAACCACTCTGTACCGAAAAATATTTTTGGGGATTCATATAGGTAGCCAGCTTTTTATACACTGAAAACTTAGGTTTCAAGAACCCATCCATTGCTGAATCCAAGATTGAATGTTTTCTAAATTAATTTCCATGTCCTCTGGGGTGTTACTGGAACATTCATGGACAATGTCATTAGAGTAACTTTCTCTAGCCTCTTCTAGAATTGTTTGGAAAATTTCACATTCTACATTTTCTCGAATTTTTTTCTCACCATAATCCCTACAAAAGATAAAGTGTATATTACAGACTACAGAGTACAAGAAGGTAATGGGATTTATGTTCATGTGACAGGAACAATATCTCACAAGTATGTTGAAGACAAGAAAAGTGATGCAACTTGTACTGTATATATGCTACTTGGAAGCATAGCATATGAAAAATACACCACTCAGTTTCAGTGATTTATAGAATACAATATTAAACCTGTAATGTGCGTTCTTATTGGTTGTTAGCCATGATCTGTTAGAGGACAGATGCACAGCTCACGTCAGATGACTGTTTTATTATTTATTGAATAAAACAAATAGATTCCATTTTGCCACAGATACACAGAAGATGTGAGAATGTGGTAAGAACATCGGTCACTCGACTACCATCCTGTGGGCCACGTTTTTGTTCTTACCATGTTCTGACATCATCTATGCATCTACACCTATATATCTGAACAGACAATGGCAAAATGAAATCTATTTGTTAATCTGTGAGTATTTTCTGGTAAAATACTGTAATATCAATATTTAACCAGTGGCAGATCCAGAGGGGTGCATGTGGCGGTGTGGCCGCAACCCCCCCCCCTTAAAATTCCGCTAACAAGTTTTCTGTTTTTTACCATGTCAAGACGAAGAAATCGAAGTGATAAACGCAATATTATATGACCGATTACAAGCACAATGTTTTGGTATAGCTTATGAAGATGGCTAAAGTGTATAATATTGGTTCTATACTACTTCTAAGTTTATATTAAAGTGTTTCATAATCTTGATTCCCCTTTGCAATCGTGTGTTTTTAGCAATGGCGTGGTGCCCTGATTTTGCAAAAATTATTATTAAAAATTGCTGGAAAAGCACTTCTGGGCTTTGCAAAATTAATTTTTGCTAGAGGGCATGTACGATACTCTTGATGTGCACCCCCTTTCGAACAACCCTTGATCCGCCACTGTTTAACCAAATTAATAGGTCAGTGTTAGTTCTCAATTTCCAAAAAAATCACTGAGTACCTTTTTTCTAGGCGGGAATACAAAACTGAGTTATCTGTTCTTAGTATAAACACAATGTCAAACCATCTCTCTGGAAAAAAGTCACATCCATGATAATCTACAATATTTCCACCATCAGACATGGTATCTTCTAATTCATCCAAAATCTAAATCAGAGTTGAAAAACATCAATGGTTCTCAGATCATGTTCCTTTTTGCAAGATTCAGACTTGGCACATTATATCTTGATGGGATCATTGGCATAGAAGCATTACAGTAAGTTCTGAGTGCATTTTTTGGGTGATCCTTTTTAATCGACCAATATTCAAAGTGTCAAACATGGCCAAATAATTTCTAAGTACATAAACAGGTTTTGATGAAGGGTATGCAATTTTGCATAATATAATAGGCACATACAATATGCAATTTACGTAGACTCTGTAATTCCAAATTTGTTTTCAGAATAACTTTCAAATCTAGGACGAATAATATAAAATTTTTGTCTGATATTAGGGTGTGTTTATATGGAAGCGAGCTAGCCTGGGTATCTGGGGTGGCCTGGATAACCGAGCTGATTTTCATTCGTGTTTACATGAGGAGGGCTATCCCGCCTACCCGGGATGGTGTGTTTACCAAGCTAACTGCAATTATTTTCCCACGATGACAGAATCACGTTTTTACAAGTATGTTTTCAATTTTTAACCAACACATGAACAAACACAACTTGTGAAATGAAAATCGGTCAAGACAAACTTTGTCGCATGTACTGAGCTTTGACTTGCCAGCCCGGGTAGGCGGGCCAGTCCGGTCAATCATGTTTATATGGGAAATACAAAGCCCAGGTTACCGAGATCCTGGTAACACAAATGCACAATCTCAGCCAAGCGGGCTGGCTCACCTCCATATAAACAGCCCATTAGACCGAAAACGTTACACCATGGGTGGAGAGGAAGGGTGAGCACGCCATTTATCCTGGTCAGCAGCAAGCAATCGTCTTCTGGACGATCCTTTTAGTAGTATTAAGGTTAGTAATTGGATTTTTACTTAGCTTTCCTGTGTTGCAGGGGTTAGGGTTAGAAAACCAATTGAGCAGGGGGGTTAGGGTTAGGATCTAAGTTGTTTTTGGGATAGTATGCAGTTCTATGATGTATATCATATTATCGTAATATAGGCATCTCTCGCGGATACTAAAAAAGATCGTCCAGAAGCCGATTGCTTGCCTCCCTCTCCGCCCCTGGTGTAACGATTCCCCCATTATACAAGCGGGCGAGGGGGTTATCGCGTATACGTAAAGTATTAATATGCAATTGATGAACGCATTCAACATCATAAATTTTATCATATATGTTAATATCTATTTATAAGGCATTATACAATACAGTTATTATTTCCACACTCATTCTCCATATCCTCCCGTAGCTAAATAATCCCTAGAAAATCGTATTTACTATATAAACATAGTTTTTAAATACCCTGTCTTCATCCAACACGTGGCACTGGTATTCATCGTCCCAACCCTCGTAGAAATTGTTCTCTTTCGCTAGTTCTCCAATATCCACATACTTCATCCCTGTTCTCTTCGCTAATTCTGTTCCCAGCACAGACTTCCCTGTCCCTGGCGTGCCACTGATCAATATATTTGGACGACAACGATTGCTTGTTGCGGTCGCCATCTTGGTTGCCGCGCAGGCTGCGCAGCCTCGTACCCAGATCTCGCTCTGCTTGCCCATGGATATTGGATAATAAAAACGTAGTTAATCGGTATTTTTGCAATATTTAAAACAAAAACACAAGTATGGAACCACATACAAATTTGAAAAAATATATATATATTAAGGAGTATATTAATTTCGCAACATTGATTAATTGCTTTAAATATTTTTTGAAAGGGAATAGGCGTGTTCATCATTATCGGGCGGTAGCACTACTGTACTTAACCATGCAAATAACCACTAATCCCGAAATAACAATGCTGTAATCTGTTCTAATATTAAATGTGAAGGTGGATTGCTTTCATTTTGCACACGACCTGGGTTTAATTCAATATCACCAGACAATAAGAGCTTTTGAGAACTATTTAAGACTACATGAGAACTATTTAAGACTACATGAGGACTATTTAAGACTACATGAGGACTATTTAAGACTACATGATGACTATTTAAGACTACATGAGGACTATTTAAGACTACATGAGGACTATTTAAGACTACAGGAGGACTATTTAAGACTACATGAGGACTATTTAAGACTACATGAGAACTATTTAAGACTACATGAGGACTATTTAAGACTACAGGAGAACTATTTAAGACTACATGAGGACTATTTAAGACTACATGAGGACTATTTAAGACTACATGAGGACTATTTAAGACTACATGAGAACTATTTAAGACTACATGAGGACTATTTAAGACTACACGAGGACTATTTAAGACTACATGAGAACTATTTAAGACTACAGGAGGACTATTTAAGACTACATGAGGACTATTTAAGACTACAGGAGAACTATTTAAGACTACAGGAGGACTATTTAAGACTACATGAGGACTATTTAAGACTACAGGAGAACTATTTAAGACTGCATGAGGACTATTTAAGACTACATGAGGACTATTTAAGACTACAGGAGGACTATTTAAGACTACATGAGGACTATTTAAGACTACAGGAGAACTATTTAAGACTACAGGAGGACTATTTAAGACTACATGAGGACTATTTAAGACTACAGGAGAACTATTTAAGACTGCATGAGGACTATTTAAGACTGCATGAGAACTATTTAAGACTACAGGAGGACTATTTAAGACTACAGGAGAATATTAAGACTACAGGAGAACTATTTAAGACTACAGGAGGACTATTTAAGACTACATGAGGACTATTTAAGACTACATGAGAACTATTTAAGACTACATGAGGACTATTTAAGACTACATGAGAACTATTTAGGACTACAGGAGGACTATTTAAGACTACATGAGGACTATTTAAGACTACAGGAGGACTATTTAAGACTACAGGAGGACTATTTAGGACTATCAGGACTATTTAGGACAATAGGAGGACTATAAGAGGACTATAGGAGAACTATTTAGTACCATAGGAGGACCAATTTACTTTAGGACTATCAGAGGACCATTTAGGACTATTTAAGACTATCGGAGGACTATTTAGGGCTATCGGAGGACTATTTAGGACTATCTGAGGACTATTTAGGACGATTATCGGAGGACTACACCCGCGAAACTATCCAACAGGGTAAACGCAAGAAACTACGGTGAAACACTGTAAGTAATGTATTGGCGCTGTATTACCACTGATCGAGCTTTTATAAGCGCGGTTCTTGTTAGTTAATTTGAGTCACGCCATGCTTACATCGCAATGGTTATATCGTGGGCGTAAATACGTTTTGACGCTTCCGGGCACAAATGTCCATCGAGTGCTTTGAAACGTCGATACCGCACTGCTCGAATGGAACGCTGGCTTTTTCGCGCAATTCGTAAGCAAGTTCTCCAATGGCTTTCGATAATTTTGTCTACGTTTGCGTCCCTCCGTTCGACATCTCGACATAAATAATATACCTGTAATCGAGATCGTATCTTTCGACTAGATCACTCGTTAGATTTTCGACAGTTACTCGCTTTCTAGACAAGAACGGCAGCGAAATGGTATACTCAAGTTGAGGCGAATTCATAATGAAACGTCGGTGACACGATCAGGACATTGGCTATAAATTATATTACAAACACAAAATGCGAGGGATTATTACCGATACGTATTTCTATATTCGTACTTGCATAACGCAAATTACTTCCGTTCGTCACGCTATATCCGTTCGTATGTTGCTCGACCAATCAGCGCGCGTCGGCACCCCTTTAATTGTCGGTATATGCGGGGGATATCTAGTAGTAGGATATGAGCTATCTCGCAATTTGATTGGCTCCTCTATTACTAGGCTATCACCTCATATCGTAGCAGTGCAGAAAAAACAAGATGGCGGCATGTTTTTTAGGTCAAAAAAGGTCAAATCGATGTGGTTTTATAAAGAAACCCCGAACTAACTAAGTGTTTGGCTATAGAATAAAACGATTATACCATTCGCTCTCGTCGTATATGAACTAATGGCCAACTTGGCGCTTCGCGCCTCGTTGGCTATGAGCTCATATACGACTCGAGCCCATAGAGACTATTGTATAATGCTCATAATACGTCTTTATTATTATTATTATGAGATAAAAATGCTAATGTGAGGATGGGACCCATTCAAATATTACTGTCTTTTTCTCTCTCGTAACTTCTTAATTCTATAAACTGTCCCAGGTTATTAGTAAACGAGACGACATTTGAGCTGCCAGACAACGTGTTCAAGACGATACCCGTTCGCTATTTGTTTCTCCACCAAAATTATTAGCCAGCTCGTTGTTTCTGATATTTGAGCTTCCAGACAACGTGTTCAAGACGATACCACCTTCGCTATTTGTTTCTCCACCATAATTACTAGCCAGCTCGTTGTTTCTGATATTTGAGCTGCCAGACAACGTGTTCAAGACGATACCACGTTCGCTATTTGTTTCTCCACCATAATTACTAGCCAGCTCGTTGTTTCTGATATTTGAGCTGCCAGACAACGTGTTCAAGACGATACCACGTTCGCTATTTGTTTCTCCACCATAATTACTAGCCAGCATGTTGTTTCTCGCAGAATCAGCTAGCCAATACATTTCCCGTTTCTTACTCTTCCTCTTCTTAGTATTCTTTGGCAGAAAAGTCTTATATTTGTTTCTGGTTGCCGAGGGTAAGACAATGAAAAAGATGAAAACAAGAAAACCTTGGAGGGAGTTGAAAATAGAGAAGAGATACTGGAAGACTAATTTGGCATCGTTGATGGCGAGGATTCCAAACAGCCAGGTTAGGCCAAGGACTACTTCGATAGCAGCGCCTCGCCGAGCTTGCTGATACCTTGATCTTTTTCGGACAGCGGTGACCTTACTTCCAGATAACAAAAGTGAACGAAAGACGAGAACGAAAGTGATGGAATTTGCAACAAGAATGAGCAAAACAGGAGTTAGGAAAGAGACATAGAACGGAAGGCCATGGAGACGGCAACTAAAAAAAAAAAAGTATTAGTTAACGTCTGCGCCGCACGAGGCGACAAATCGCGGGGGCGTGTCGCGGGGACATTTCCCTTGTTGAGGACACACGAAGCGACAAATCGCACGGGCATGCCACGGAGACATTTCCCTTGTTGAGGACACACGAGGGGACATTTCACAAAAGGAAAGGGAAAATAAAATAACGTTATGTGATTGGTTTATTTTAATTTTGTCCCGGGACTAGTTGCACGAGCTGTTCATACGATGGGACAAGTCACGGGGACATACTTTTGTCACCGCGACATGTCGCACGAATTCAAATCATTTTGAATACATGCAACATGTTTCGGGGACAAAATTTTGTCCCCGCGACAAAGTTTTGCCTAGTACACACGACGGGATTTGTCCCTGCAACATGTCCCCGGGATTTGTCGCCTCGTGTGTAAAGTCTAAGTCTAAACGCCCGTTTACACTGGCGATTTTTGCTGCGATTTTTCATCTCGTGGCGCATGCGATCGAATGGACTCACTTTATGGCTCATTACTTTTGTAGTGAATCCATTCGATCGCATGTGCCAGGAGATGAAAAATCGCAGCAAAAATCGCCAGTGTAAACCGCGGGTCTTTATGTCTAAGTATAAAGTCTAAGAGTAACTCTAAAGTCTACCTTGGTACGACAAACAAATGTGAAATTATTATAAAAAGAGTATAAGAAAAGGGATTTTTCATGCACGTTAAACTAAAACGTGAAATAACCTGCATGACATGAAAAAGTGCAAGACTCGACGAGTGTTCGCTGCAGCTCAAGAACGTGATTTTATGATCCTCCCATAGAGCTTGGATATACGAGACTGCGTCCACAATGGGATGACTTAAAAGAACCTTTCTGTTTTTAGGATTTATGGTGCAGGAAAATTTCGAGTGTGGAATATATACATTTTAACACCAAACCGGGACCAGTTGCGAAAAATGCAACTTCAAGGCCTTCTAGCTGAAATTGAACACGCGACCCTGCGATGCTAGTGCAGTGCTCTGACCACTGAGCTTACAGAAGCCGTTAATTGCCGAGAGCCTAGCCACGAGTTATATATAATATATATATATATATATATATATATATATATACTATATATATATATATATATATATATATATATATATATATATATATATATATATATATATATATATATATATATATATATATATATATATATATATATATATATATATATATATATATATATATATATATATATATATAATTATATATATAATTATATATATATATATAATTATATATATATATATATAAGATTCTGGATATATTACAAGTAATATTTGGCATCTCACTCGATTAAACTATATGTTCTAAGGATTTATGGTGAGGTAGCCTGCGTGGCGGCGTTAGGGGGAGGGGGGAAGCGGAAAGGCGAAGTGGGGAGGGGGGAGGTAACGCTGCACATGAAGAACTGTAAAAACAACCAATCAGCGACTAGCGGGCTTTCCTCAATGATTAAAACATTTCATTTCGGGCAGAATCGTGAAATATCCATGTCTGAAACTCCGTAAAAAGCTTGACTGCATCTGGTGGAAACAAGATTTATTTTGAAAATTTATTCAAGCAATCGTGTAGACATGGAAGCACAGAGTTGATTCTGACTGAGGCTTGTGAATCAATCGGCTTTGCATTACTACGCAGTGAAACTTTCTCCGAGCGGGTTCATTAGGTCTTGCGGCAGAAAAATAAGAAATGCTTTTGAACCGTTATATAACTTTATTAAATCAGTAAGCCTGAGTGTAGACGCTTGTATTTCCGGCGGCATCCGCCATCGGAAATACAAGCGTCTGCACGCAGGCTACTGCGTCCCCTGCACGAACGTCTGGTAAATATACTAAATCCATAATCAAAATCTTGCCAAATCCCGTTGGAGTGAGAGAAGCCTGATATGAGACGTCAAATTAGGTTCAAGATTTTATGCATTTAATGTTACAAAGAAACTATATTGACCAGACACTAAACCTATTTTGCTGGCGTCACAGTTTGATTTGCTTGCAAACTCGGAGTTTCTAATGATCTCGTTAATTTACATTATGCAAATATGCAGGCTTCAAAATCAGCTTCGAGTATTGGAATACATACATTTTAGAGCCTATTTCAGTTTTTGTCTGCTCTTCATATCAAACTTTTGGTTAACAAAAAGTAGTTTCGTATTTCACGGGTTCATATTTCACGTATTTTGCCACGAACTATAAGGGTACATTTTCCGCTTTTCTGGTTGTTGTTGTTTATGCGTAGCAATTTGCATACAGTTACCTCCGGAATATTAAAATATAGGTCATGAGGCGTCATTTGAATCCATTTTCGTCGGAATATAACCTAAATTTGGCATTTTGGCTCGTCACTTTTGGATTGTTTACGCGCGCGCGGCACATGTTTAGGGAAATGGACCCTAGATCGCAATTGCGCAAGTCTTTGACGCTGTTACCGCCAAATTCAATCTCTTCGTTTTGATATTAAATTTTGTGTATGATTCATGGTGGTTTGATGTCGTCAAAATGATCATGAAGTTGGCGTTCTTTTTGCTGTTGACGATAGCATTAGTTATTCAACTTGCGGAGGCTGTCAAAGAGAATTTTGGAGTAGAATCTTCCAGTGATACATTGGCTGCGTTTGTACACCATATAAGCAAGTAAGAACACTTATACTTTTATGTACATAATAGTTTGAACTTTGAAGACGGGTTTGATTTGCGGACCGATTTCGAGCAAAGTTTGTCTGGCAATCATTACTTATAGTGGCTTTTGTTGCTTAATTTACCCAAAACCGCGTTGTATACATCTTCATACGCATCAATTTCAATGCGTACGTTTGCCGTTTGGGTCATCCGCCTTAGACGAGTACAGTGTTCTTTTAATTTGTCTGTATAGTTTGTTCGTAAATAGCTCGCATCTATCAGCCAAACGCTTCGGCTGTCGCAAACTGCGCTTTGGCCTGTCCGCCATTTTAGCATTTGTTATTGAAATGCGCCTCATCAATTTTACCGCGAGGCACTGAACACTAGTTAACTCAAATGTTCACGCGAATAGGGCAAAAGTTTGATATGTATTTTTTGTTTGGTTAGGGTTAGCTACGGTTAGGGTTAGGTTTAAGGTTAGGATTAGGGATTAGGATTGGGATTAGAGTCATGCATTAGACTATTTCTTGAAAATGGGAAGGTCCTTTAAAGTCATCCCTTCTACTATAGAAAATAAAATTAAGCGTACATTCCTCTTTTTATTAAAAAAACATCGTTCATTTTTGTCTCGTGGTTCTCAACTTACTATTTTTTGTCTCCATAGTGACCAAGAGCCACACCTATTGTTATCGATACAATAATCGCTGGAACCCCTATAGCAATACAACAACACTATGTTTAGTCAAAAATAACATTTATACTAATTAAAGTCTACTACAATGATATTTTTCAAATATTGCTTGACTTGATTAAGAGACGTGTCCGTTAATCACACGAGGAAAAAAACGGGCTTTTCTTTCTCCCGGCCATTTATTTTACATTTTACACTTACCCCAAGCTATAACACAGCACTTGAGAATGAATTTTGGAATATACGGGGGAAGAACTTTAACAAACTCAAAATACATGTTAAATGCTTCAATTGCCATCCACATAAACACCACGAGAACAAAATAATGCAAAGCAACTGCAGCAACACGGCAAGTAGCCATGGATGACGTCTTGGATCGTTCAGCAGCGGCCAGGAATACAATCAATGTTAAAGATAATGCAATACAGAAGTTGAGTAGAATCTGGTTGGGAGTCTTGTCGCGAAGGTCTCTGGTTAACGACAAATGTGAGAAATTGTGTTCACAATGAGATCTAATACAAACAATATTTGATATTCCACCAGCAGTAGGTAGGACAACAAATAGTAAAAGATGTGTGAAGTTGATCGTCCAGGTTGTTGTAGTCTTGAGAAAGACTATTGTTGGTGACTGACATTTCGACGGCCTCAGCGGCGGTCATCTTCAGAGTCAAGTAAAGCGTGTTTGTCAGAGTTTGCCTATATACGTCTGGTTCATATATATATACGTCTGGTTCATTACGTCATCGTTTGTTTGTGTCATAATTAGTGTGAGTTGCGTCATGCGTTAAGCGTGGGACAACGTTGTTCGTCATCGGTTGTTTGTGTCATAATCAACGCGAGTGAGTGTTGTGTTAAGCGTGGGTGTATTGTTTGTCGGTAGGTCTATTGTTCGTTGGTGCGTGCGAAGAAGTCTTTGTATGGTGACGGTAATTGTTGACGGTAATGGTGACGGTAATGGTGACGGTAATTGCTGTGATCTGTTAAGTGGTTTATGTTCCAAGTTGGTATACCAACTTTCTAATGTAAGTCGCTGTTTGTAGTTTGTGTTAAAGGCGA